>BMAV01014232.1:0-168774 GCA_019973955.1 Trichonephila inaurata madagascariensis | reverse complement strand
CGACGTGGTCGATCGCCTTCATCTCAGTGCACTTCTTCACGTGAGGACAGACAAATTGTGCGCATAGCAGTGAAGGATCGCTCAATCCCATCACGAACCATAGCACAGCTCATTGAGTTTGTAACGCATCATTCAGTGTCTGTGCGTACCATTCGACGCCATTTATAGCAGAATGATTTGTCTGCAAGACGTCTACCCTTGATGCAGAACCACAGAAGTCTCCGCCGCCAATGGTGCAATGAAAGAAGGATGTGGGCGGCAGAATAGAATGAAGTTGTCTTTACTGACGAGTCACGCATCTGTCTAAAACACCACGATGGTCGGATTCGAGTCTGGAGTCACCGTGGAGAGATGATGCTGAACAGCTGCGTTATGCCCCACCACACTGGTCCTGCACCGGATATAACGGTATGAGGCGGTATTGGATATCACTCTCGCACACTCCTCTGGTACGCATTGCCGGTACGCAGCCAGCGCTACATCTCAGAGGTGTTAGAGCCAGTCGTCCTTCCTTACCTTGAGGGCTTGGCCACAGCCATATTTCAACAGGATAATGCGTGACCACACGTGGCATGCATCGTCCAAAGTTTCTTCGTCAATCACCAGATTGAATTGCTTCCCTGGCCGGCTTGCTCTCTGGATCTTTCGCCGATAGAAAACATGTGGTCCATGGTTGCTCAACGATTGACCCAGATTACACCCCCAGCTATCCCACCAGATCAACTTTGGCAACGTTTGGAAGCTGCTTGGTCTGCTGTACACCAAGAACACATCCAAAGTCTCTTTGTATCAATGCCGAGGCGTGTGGCAACGGTGATCTCCAACAATGGCGGCTTTTCTGGCTACTGATACTGGCAGGAACCACACTTCACAGAAGTCTATAAATTTAATCATTTGATACTTGGTTAACATGTTATCTATAAAATAAATTTTGTTGTGCTATCTCTTGTCTTTCTTGGTGTTGCATTTACGGTGGCCAGCAGTGTACTTACCAATTTTTGTCTCTATCGGACAACTCATTCTTGGTGCGTCGTTCTTTTGTTAGAGGGTGTATTTTAATTACTAAATATTATAATTTATAAAAATTTTTCCCGCAGGTGCTCAGATCTTACTTTATCTATTCAGACAAGAGTTCTGACCATTAGGTGGCAGAAACATTGCCAGAAAAGTTGACCATAACTGTATTGTCTGTTACGGAAACAAACACAAGAATTTTGAACAAATTATGGAAAATTGGCCATGAAAGAAAACTACTCCTAGTTCTCCTTTTACTAGTGTAGAAATATATTTCACAATCCCATATTATATTGAATATTAAATTCAACGAAATGTATTCACCACAAATGTTGCAATTTTCGTTTGCTGTATTACCAAAGCTATTCATATTCATTAGGAGAGGAAAAAGTACTTCAATGTGTATTGATAATACAACAAATTTCATACATGCCTGTAGATACTTGCAACGCTTATATATAATTTGATTAAAAAAGTCCTCCAGATACTCTTCTGATTACTTAACAAATGAAGAAATGACATGGAAATTTATTCTCCCTAGATCATCCAGTTTCGGAGAGTTTTGGGAAGCAGGTGTCACACAAATCTTTTAAGCATGATTTTAAAATAACAGTAGGTGATGCAAGGCTCTCTCTCTCTCTCTCTCTAACCTTAGAACACAATTTTCTAACAATTACTACCCAAATAGAAAGTATTTTGAATAGTCGTCCTCTTTCTCTCATGTCTTCTGATTCTAACGATTTTACAATCCTCATCCCGGCCTTGACAAATAAATCAGACAATCACTTATCTCAATCGCAGAAATAAACAAAATTAGTTTAATTTATATGGTGCAAATGGAGGTTATATTACATTAATAATTTACAGACTAGACATAAGAGCCGTAATTTGAAAAAGAAATATAACTCCCCATGCAATGGTTATTTTAAAAGATGTGAAAAACTTCCACCGTTTAAATGGATTATAGGAAGAGTTTTAGATATAGTTGAAGGTTCAGATGATATATGGAAAAGTTAGAGCTGTTACTGTAAAGATACCTCAAAGTATCTATAAAAGATAAATTTCAAAAGTATGTTTCTTACGACTTGTTTAAGTGTCTATTGATCATTTTAAAATGTACGCATTAATATTTTTATTAATATATTTGTTGTTAATTTATAATGTGCAATTATTCCATTGATCCTATCTTTTTTTCTTTGTGAGTGAGTGAGTGAATATTAACATCGCACTGTTCAGCTACACGAGGACTTTTGGCGACGGCCCACGTCATTTTGAACCATGGTCAAGCGACGTGGACGACACCTGAGCTGGTATCTCCCTCTCCTAACGACCACACCACACCAATGGGAGGACATTTCAGCTCTCGACAGATTTAACGTGCATCGCTGCCCTACACGGAGGGTCTTTAGTGGTACTTTAATCAAACTCATGAGAAATATGTCTGCCATGATCCGGTACCTTGACCGTTGGGCTACCGCAGCCCTCTTTTTTTTTCTTTGTATTTTTGTGCATAATTTATGTAACATTATTTGTTTATTTGAAATGCTATTTCAACGGGAGCCGGGATGTTGGCGCTACAATCGCCACCCCCTACCCACCCATACTTGTTCAATCTCTTGTTCGGAAAACACTGCACTAAGCAATCCACAACAAATGTTTATGCCTTAAAACTCGCCTTTTTTAGTTAATTGCAGTCCACTCACACTCATTGACAGCACGTACTACCTGCTTCATACGGAAAATTCAAGTTAACGCCACATTTTTTACAGGAAATAAACTTTCCTATGTTAAAATAGATATTACTACTGTACCAGTGGTGTACACGACTCTCGATGCATCACATAATGAAAGACAACGGTTTCGTAGTCGAAAATTCCGTTACCTGTCGACACTGATGGCCACAAGATTGAAGATGGAAGCCGTGCTGCAGGTGACGTCCAAGGCAATGTAGAAATCGCACAATGTATCACTCAGCTCCCAGTCGACGTTCACCTGAAAAAAGCAACTATTTATTACTTTAATATTTTTAATACATGCATACAACTAATAATATTACGAATTTCAATCGTTATGATAAAAGAAATTCACAGAAAATTTATCTAAGAATTAATTTATATATATTTATTTTATTGAAATCATAACATAATTCTGTAAAAAATAAGACATTTAAAGACACAAATATAAACGAAAGACACAAAAAACACATTCGTAAAAATACAGTTGAACCTGTTTTTGTGCGGTTGATAAAAACCGCACAAAAAAAAAAATGCTCGAAAATTTCATGAATTCTTACATATAACAAGCCAATTCGTCGAAATAATGCAGAAAGTTTTTTTTTATGCGGTCGCACAAAAATAAAATCGCATAAAAAAGGATCACACAAAAACACAGGTTCGACTGAATATAAAAATGAAGAATTTCATAAACTTTTGTCTTTTCCTCTGGATATAAAATTATACTTAAAATTAATCCGCGATAGTTTATGAGTCATACAAATACTCACACTTTTTTTTCATTGTTAATATTTGATATTGTTGCCTTTATTCATTTTGTTTAAATTTTGTGTCTAATATTACTATAAAATAACACATACTATTTTGCAATATATACCACCTCCAATGGACTCGATTCATCTGACGTCATAATCCCATGATAGAATGCTCAACAAATACCCACTTGTTTCATTCGTGTTTGATTCGACTGAGTACTTTGGGGGCATTTTCGGATTTGTATCTACTTTCATGTAACAAAATGAAATTCCGTAGTGTATTAAATTGCCGTAATGACTGTAGGACAAAAAGTGCTTTTTCGGTTTCCTCTGAAGAATCCATATTTAATTAAAAAATAGTACTAAAAATAGATTCAAAACTTCTGTCGAACAAACTTCAAACCATCTAACTTTTTTTTCATTAGTATATTCCAATCATTTTAAAGAAGCAGGTTTCTGTATCAGCCTTTCACCAACAGAAGGACATTAAAACCGAATTCAATTCGTACAAAATTGTGTTTTTCCGAGCCACCATCTACCCAAAGAATTTTGCAAAAAAGGAATAAATCTTCAGTGTTCCAGAAATTAAAAGACGTTCCAAAAGACATTTCGACTAGAATGCGAGTACTTTTTTAATTATTTTGGTATTTACGTACTATCACAACAATCGTCGCCCAACCGGTATGGTGGTTAGCGACGCTGACTGCGGTGCCGTAGAGACAGGGTTCGAATCCCGGAGAAGACATGGATTTTTGTAAATGTATAGTGCCTTTGCAGCATAGGGGGACTCTAAATAGCCGTCGAGCCCCAAGTCCTCTCATGTGGTTGGTGGAAGAGGTAGAGAGATGGGAGGCCCCTGACCCTTCCCCCAGGTGTCCTCCCTCAAAATTGGGGTGGAAACGAGCCAAATCGTACTGTCACCTGTAGGGTACTCAAAGCTACGGCTAAAGACAGGCGTCACTTAGCCCTTTACCATGATGAATTTCGTGGACCTCAATCTGGCCTTTGAAGATCAGGTGGCATCACAATAACAACAACATCATAACAATCGCCAACGTTGAAGATAACTCGCCAGTTGGCAACTCCGATTTCGCATGTGTCGTATGCACTGAAATGGCAATCATGTACTTCGTTTCATATAATGTCCTTAATATGGTGCAATAATACGTAAATATCACTATTTTACTCTCAATATTTTTTTTATCAAGTACAGCGACGATATTTAAAGTTTTAAAAACAGTCTGAAATATTTTCTGAGCATTTCGAATTCAAAAAATTTTAATTTTGAAGACATAAAGAACGAAGCAGCTAATGAGCTGGCTGATAGGGGTTGTGATCTCTTTAAATGAAGTTCCACTGTCTTAACCCATTCGGAAATTCATTCCCTCCGAAGAAGTAAAATGAATTTGACTTGGCGAAACCCTCCTGCTCACCACTGGTACGCAGCTAAGAATCCTGGCCTATCTATACAGTGCAGGAGTTCCAAGGCTCATCAGACGGCATTGGCGCGCTTTAGAAGCGGTCACCTGCGTGGTATGACTTTTGTGCAGGGGGTAAAGTCTTTCTTTACCTGTCCCTGCTTTTCCTGGTCATCTTCTGGACTGCTGGGGTATTTCCCTGCGACAGTTGTATGAAGAGCAAGACCTGGTGTGTGACATTATTACGCGGAAAGGTCAAATGGACTTGGTGTAGGCTCCAAAGGGATTGGAAACAACAACATAAAGAAACACAGATCAGGAACGATTCGCTGTTATTGTTTACTTGATAATCACGTTATGATCGGCAAACGATCGCAGCACCCTCTGGTGATGAATCGACCCCATTGGATTGGATTTTTATTATTGCACACACTTATAGCAACGCGAGTACTGTTAGTGAAAGTTTGTCGAATGACACCTAGGGCTTGACTCAGTCAACAGAAACGTTGCTTGCAGTCCCCATGACCATGTGCGAATGTGATGCAAATTTTAATTCATATGGATTAATCATTGTAGTTCAACAATATTGTAGAAAAAAAATTAGCAAATTTGCCACAAATAGATCTTACGTTATGCTTAGATTATAGCTTCCTTTTTAAGATTTACATTACTGAAGCTGACAATAATGGTTTATTATTCGAGTAGTAATCTAAGGATGTGTTTGAATGTTTCTTTTGTACGTAACCTTTTTCACTCTAATATTACACACAAACCATTCACCCGAAACTGCATTGCCTATGTCCCTGAGAGCATATGAACACACTCCTTTAGTTGCCGAAAATCAAAATTGAAAATTGTTAAAATCAAAGTTTGTTTCCTTTACCATTAGCCTTCAAAGGCAAAGCTAAATGTTTAAAATCTGTCGATGATACATTGAGGTTTTTATTAAATGATCTCACAGAATAGTTTGAGAATAAACGCTTGCTATTTTTTTTTGATTCTATGTGCTCACCATTATTAATTATGAAAAATTCGAGACTTTAGCAAAGATATAAGGTGTTTTGTGGACAGCCTCAAAGTAATTTAAAAGCACTAAAATTTTAAAAAGAGTTGCAATTAAAATATGAAAAAAAATTCACACACACACACACACACACATTTGTCACTGGATTAAATAACTTCTCAGACGTTATTTTATTCAAAGTGAGTACTTTTTGTTTTATGCTTCTACGTCTAAAAGTGTACAATGAGTTCATTTGGGAAAAAATATTGTTGATTTCACATCTTTTTCTGGGATACAAATTTTAAACTTTGTCCTTGTAGATTTTCTGTAGTTGATTGATCCTATGTTTTATAAGTGTAAAAGGATGCCAATGAGTGTTTAAAATTCACGTAATAAATGGTCGTTCAGAAATATCCAGAAAAGTTGCGACAATTTCTCATATCAGATATCAGATTCCAATTAACCGTCCGAAAATGCGCCAGGGGTCAATTTTTCACGCTCCAAAGCTTTTAAGGTAAGCCCCTGCCAGAATGTGCTTAAAATAGGATCGTCTGGCATTATCCGGCAACGTTACAGGAATTTCTAAAATTCGCTTTTAGATTCTCGTTCACCATTCTGAAATACAACAGAAACGCACTTTCCCCCTCTAAAACTTTTAAGGTAAGCTCCTGCCACAGTTCGCGTTATAGACGGTCGTCCGGCATTATCCGGCAAAGTTACGGTCATTTCTAAAATTAGATTTTAGATTCTCGTTTGCAATTTCGAAATACACCCAATATGCATTTTTACAGCTCTAAGACTTTTAGGGTAAGCTCCTGCCACAGTTCGCATAACATACAGTCTTCTGTAATTGTCCGGCAAAAATACCGCAATTTCTCCAATCGCATATCAGATTTGGATTGCGTATCTTGAAATACGCCAGATGCCATGTTTTCGGGTTCCAAAACGTTTAAGGAAAGCTCCTGCCACACGTGTCTAAAATAAGGTCAACCGGCCTTATCCGGCAAATATACGGATATTTGATTCAAAAATCTGATTTCACGCCCCGAAATACACTGAACACTCACTTTTTATGCAGTTTGGTCAACAAAAACTGCTTCCGCAGACACACACCCATTGCGACATTTTGCGAAATTTCCCGTTTCCGGGATTTTTCACATTTCCAGCAATAAAGAAATTATGACGCCATTTATGGAAATAAAAACTATCCTTTATTTTAAGTTGGATGGAATGACACACAACATATAAAGTCATATTATGGTCGGTTAAGTAGTTTCGGAGTCCATCGCAGACAAACATCGTGACACGTAACTTTTATATATAAAGATATTATTATATAGACATTAATTTTTTTTAAATTCAATATTATAAAATAACAAATATATTTTATATTATTATTAATTTAGTTATTTTATAATTATATAAAATATTTTTTAAATAAATTTATTTACTTGTAAAAATAATTAAAAAGATAGAGCTAGTCGATCGCGCCACCTAAAGCGCGAAATGCAGGTACACTATCACCAATGCCATTGCATCACGGGAGATAATTAACATTTAATTGTATAAAAGCTAAGTATGAATTTCGAAGGCCATTTTCTCTGAATTGACTGCCCATTTGGCGCTATTACATTGACGGTTGAACATCCTATAGGATTACACGAAGTCTCATCCCCAAACGAATTTCCTTAATCATTCTCTCCACTTGTAAAACACATGAGGTGAAAATCACTCATTCCAGAGAGCATACTAGTTTAAATAAATTTTGGAGCATGTTTCTGTGTTATCGTATAAAACACGGAAGTAGAGAGACGCATGAGGAAATTTAAATTATAATACTACTGTCCAATCGCCCTCAGGAAAAGCGCCCTTCCACTCGATGCCCTGGACGTTTGACTTCCTCCGATAGAGAGATGGGAAGGCAATTGATGCGTCTCCAGGGGAAAGTTTTGTGTTTTAGGGGGAGGGGGTTCTCAAACAACAGACCTTTTTTTAACTATGTTTAAGGGGAATTTTTAAAGATGTTCTGTAATTGAGAAGGTTTTTATTTTCTTTCTTATTATGCCTAGAAATATTTGAATACTGTCACTGAGGGATCATTCAAGCCGGTAAGTAATTGAAATGTGTAAGGACTACGTGCATAGAGTAAATTTAAATGTTTAAGAAATAATTTGACCGTAGTCAGAGGACAGAAACAAAAGTGATTCATGTAACCCTCCTGTTCATTATTATGCATAAAAAAAAATAGAGCAGTTCATTTTAACCATTGTACAGCAATGAAACAGGCTTAGTTCTTCCCAAGTGGTGTTTTACTATACTGCATAAAAAATTAGGCAGAATCTACATTATGTCTTAAGATTTCCAATTACGACTTTTTAAATCATACATACCACCGGAATATGAAAGGATACTAAATATATTTAAAAAAAAATATGATAACAAGAAGATTTTTAAAGTAAAACAACATCATACGCTATACATGGTGCGGCAAAAAAAACCCGAACAAACAATTTTTTATATAACTTTACAAAAAATTAAGAATTAACAAAATATAACAAATAATAATAAGAGTACATTCGTACTAATAAATAAATTTTATTGGTTTCAAAGTGACAGTCGTTTGCCGCAATGCAGAGGCGCAAACGCTTGCAGAAATTTTTAATAGTCTTTTACCTTTAACCTATCCCATTCCCGAGAAAGCGATTTCTTTACAGGTCCAAAGTTTTGTGCGGTTTAGTGCGGGCCCTGGACGCCAAAATGGAACATACACTGTAATACATGGGATTGAGATCCAGCGTGTAGGGTGGTCAGTCTTCAGATGATATCATGTCTGGAAAATTCACCTTGCATCACTCTTGTGTCTTTTTGGCCTTGTGAGCTGTTGAATTTCCATTTCCGTTGAAATGTTGCTGTTGAAATAATTTGAACCCATAGAAGTACAACTTCAAGAATGTCCCTCTGGTACACTTTTTGATTGATTTTAACGCCCTCTTCTACAAAAACCAAAGGTGTTTTGCCACTTGCACAAATTCCGCCCCAGACCATGACCAACTTTGAATATTGGCGATGTTCAACAGTTGCCGAGGTGCTTGGAGCGTCCATAGACGATATTCAATCATTTTGGGAGTTATGAACTTGTTGAACCGTAAAGAGCTTCCAATCAGTGAAAAGGAATCTCACCCAGAGCTGATTTGCGGACCGTCTCAAAAGTTTTCGACATTTCCAGAGCAGTACAAGTTTGTTTGTTTTCAGTGAGAAGCTAAACTTTTTTCAACTTGTAAGGCTTCAGTCGGTCCTCTATTTTTGCTATTCGCCTCACCGATATGTCACTTATTCCCATGTCACGAGCGATCTATCTGATGGAAACCCCGGGATTTCTCTGGACTCGCTTTTCGATGGCCTTACGATTCCTTGAAGTGCTTACAGTGCGTTTTCGCCCCCTTCCTGGACGTTGACTATCATTTCCAAGCTTATCGAAAAGGCAGATTGCATCTGATACTGTTTTCCGAGATACATTAAGCAAACGAAAGATTTCAGACTGTCGCTTCCTTTGCTAAAACAACTCTTAAATAAAAGACCTTTTGCTCGACACAATCAAAAGCACATAAATCAAATTATAAACTAAGAAATATATTTAAAAATATTTTATTATTAAAGTGATAGATAAAGAAGCATGAAAACACCAATTGAAAGGAAATTTGTTAACCATTCTAGGAGACAAGGAGTTTGTCCGAGTTTTTTGCCGCAACCTGTATAGACCAGTGGTCTTCAGACTTTTTCCTTTCACAGAACCCTTAGAAGTATTAACTGTTACTGGGGAGCCCCAACAAAAAAAAAAAAAAAAACCTTTGAATAATATATTTTAAAAAATTATATTTAATCTCAACATGTAATAGGTACTTTAAGTAAAGACAGTTAAAAAGTATTGCATTTTTTATTTAAAAAACTTAACATGATTCATTAGTTCGATTGTCACGACTAGCATGCGTTAAATGACATCCTAGTTGAATTTATCATGAAAAGCGCAAAAGTGGTTCAAATAAAAAAAATAAAAGGTAATTCGGTGGAAGATGCCAGTTTGTTTTTTGTACTTTTATGCGTCGATGGATGGTAATTTTGAGTGACTTGTGTGAAGAGTTTGGTCCGACATTGAGTGTGGCTTGGGAATTTATCTGAAGGAATCGTGTTTAATCGGCTTTATTTTGCGATTTTTTTAAGCATTTAAAGTGGTGAGCACAACTTTTATAATATTCCGTTTTTCATATTTAAAGTCCATAAACGCGTACTTGTTATTTTTAATAAGATATATTAGCAATATAAGTGAGTTACGCGCATAATGTTACGCATACGATGTATGTAGAAACGGCCATAACACTGCAGCAATAAGGAAATAAGCGTGTGTAGTATCTGCTCCCTATACTTGGAGGAAGATGACGCATGGTTCAGAAATAAATATAATGAACTTAAAATTTTTTTTCTCATTTTCTAGCACTGTATATCTTTATATATAAAACTCTTCTGTGCGTGTGTATGTGACTAAACTCCTAAACGGCTGGACCGATTTTGATGAAATTTTTTGTGTGGGTTCAAGTGAATTCGAAAAGGGTTTAGATTCACAATTCGGTCCATTATCGTAATTAGTTGAAAAGATATTAATTAAAAACATTAAAAACATTCAACTCAATATTCACCTGCATTGTATTAACAGCGTTATTGTTATAAAAATGAAGTAAGTTGGCGTCGAAAATCGATTTTCAGCCAAACCGGGTCTTCATTGTTACAATAATGCAGACATATTGTGCTTTTTAGTGTTTTTAATTAATATCTTTTCAAATAATCTTTTTTATATAATTCTTTTGTGTGTGACTAAACTCCTCCTAAACGGCTGGACCAATTTGGATGATATTTTTCGTGTGGGTTCAAGTGGATTCGAGAATGATTTAGATTCACAATTCGGTCCGGTATCACAATTAGTTAAGAATGCGCCAAATTTATGTAAGGGCGCGATTGTTCATAAAAAAATCATGGGCAATATTCTTGAGGCCGCTATTTTGAGCGGCAAACTTCAAGGTACTTCTACCACAGATCCCAATGATTCTTTCAGACTCACCTACCCATTCAAATGTTTGCAATTTCCAATTCGCTTGACATTTGCTATGACCATTAATAAGTCACAAGGTCAAACAATGACAATTTGTGGCTTAGATTTAGAAAACCCTTGCTTTTCGCACGACCAATTATATGTTGCATGTCAGAGGTTTGGTAAACTATCGGATTTGTTTGTTTATACCCCTCAAGGATTAACCAAATACATTGTACATTCAATGGTTTACGATAAATTTATTTTTTGTGCATTAAAAAAAATATAGCTGTTATAAAAATAGCTCGAGTTCTATCCTTTTTACCCTTTAATCAAAACAAGTTTAAGTTTCTATTCAGAATAGCTTCGAAATTCAACTTAGTTCATCGTAAATACATACTCACAAGCAATCGATAAGCCGAATTGTGGTAACTGTACATGTGATGATGTCAGGTATTGTAATAACTTTTTTATAAAAAAATTTCATCAAAACGGCCAGATTCAAAAAAGTTTGTAATTTTTGGATTTAAGACGTGTGTACAGGACAACGTCTGTCGGGACCGCTAGTTTTTTTTATTGTATAAAATATAACTACAACTAATAATTAAGCTGTGAGAATTACACAGGATATCTCCATAGAAAGAGGATGTCTTATGCAGATCTGAAGTAGACTATACTACTTCAGCTTGCTTTAGACTGTTCTGTAGGAAAATTCGTTTTTAACAAACTCTAATTATGAAAGAATTTAATTTTTTTGTTTTTCTATAGTTATTGTTATTTCACATTTAATTTGGTAATGTTTGTCTTATTTTTTTTATTTATTGTGGTGTTATTACATCTTATTCCATGACTGGTGGCATGCCACAATTAAATGAATTTCTTTAACGTTAAATTTCTTATTTATTTTCATACTAAGAAGACAATTAATTTGTACACATAAGAAATTAAATATTTAAAAATAAGATGTATTTTTTTCATGATCTTGTCATTTCAATTTTCAATGTACTCATCAAAAAATCCTTAACTATGGCGTTTTCCCTCGAATTACCTTATATATAAAACAAGTAATATAAAAAAATAGTTTTTAAGTCAATTCCTACTTAGATCAACAACGAAAAATTTTATTTTAGCTACTTTTTATTAAATAGTTACAATTAATATAAATATGTATATACATATGAAAGTCACAACATTAATTTTTATTAATTATCATTAAAGTATCGTATTATCCTTTTAATTTCATTTCAGCTGAATACTTTAACACGTGAGAAAAAAACCTTTTCAAGTTTTGACACAAGTCGCCAAAAGGGTCGTTAAGTCGCCAACGTGTGGCTGTATTTATAATTCATTAAAGAATTAGTTTCAATTCATTAATTTTTATTAATTATAATTAAATTATTGTATTGTCATCCAAAGTGATCCTGTATATAAAATTTCAGCTCAATTCAGGTCTTTAAAATGTATTTTATTAACGATTGAAAATTCCACCAAGATAAATAAATATACAAATATATACATAAATAAATATATAGACAGAGTGCGAGCTAATAGTAGGAATTGAAAAAGATTTTTAAATATAAATAATTTTCTATTCTTTCTTCAATACTTGCGGTATTCTAATGATCGCTGTCATGAACTCGTGATTGGCAATCGAGTCTTGATACATCTTAAGATCGGAGTGTCGAAGGGATGAGGCGCTTTGAAACTGTCTGCTCAAGTCTGCATGGTGGGGAAGTTAGGAGAAAGAGTTACTAATTTAAATGACACTCTGATTCCTTGACCGTGGTTAAAAAAAAGGTTCATCATCCAAACCCTCATGTTGCCACTCATTACAATATTAATAAACAGTCATTGTGACTTCTAATCTATTTTATGCGTTTTTTCAAGCTCCAAATACTAAAATGTGAAAAGAAAATATCATTCAGTATATTAAAGTAATTGGTTAGTGGCCTAAATACATTCAAGCTGTTTTCGCCATATGTACGAAAGCGTGAACTTGACGCGGAACACATTTTGGACAGAAAAAATTCCTCAATTTTTATAAAAATTTGTTACATTGTAACTCATGCCTTTGCTTATAATATAGTGTTTTTAAAATTTCAAAATATTTCATAAATAATTAGTTTTTCCTTTTAACATGTGAAGGGATAGCACATTTAGCATTACGGTATAGGAAACAAATTGTAAAACGCATTTTATAAAAGAAAAAAATGTGTCAACTCGGATAAAAATGAGTAGTGTGATAAAAAAAGTGATTCTCGACAGGATAGTGCAGCCAGAATATAAGATTAATGTTTGAGTACTTTTATATCTGAAAAAATATTCCGAATACGGCCCCTATTCCTTAACATTAGCCGAAGATAGCCTTAGATACTTTGATTAAATGAATGGGTTAAAATATAATGCAAGCGTTAAGAAGAATGTGCACTGCTCGCGCTCCATTCTAGATTCAAACGAACACACTTCTGCTTAACCTAGAAGAGGAAAAAAAAGTAAAACAAATTCTCACTTTCAAAAGAGGAATTCCAGAACATTCAAAGAATCCTGAAGTTGTTTCTCTTAAGGATAAATGCTGAGATACTCCCCCGTAACGTGGGCTGAAAAAGGACGAATATTTGCCAAATAAACCATTATTTGAAACATGAATAAATTTCTTTCCATTATTCAGTGCGTGAGAATTGAAAATAGTCAGCTGATAATTACTTAAGGGAAGATGATGTCGCGGCATTGTTTTAAAAGAGTGTTTCCTCACTCCCCCAAAGTACTTTGGAATAGAATCCGATGCTTGTAAAAGAAGACGAACAGAAGAGTTGAGTTGTGAAAAATGGAATAACGATCGGGAATATGGCCTTGATAACCATTTACTTGGAATACGAGGCAGTGGGATGAACGTCGCAATATAAAGCTGCACGAGGGCTGTTGGCGACAGACCATGCGATTTTGAACCAAGATCAAGTGTCGAGAAAATCCATGATCAAAGACACCTCAACTGGTACTCCCTCTCTCCTAACTTCCACACCACACCAACGAGAAGACATTTGAGCTACAGCATTCTTAACGTGCATCGGCCCCTCTACACGGCTGGTCTCCAGCTGTACGAGGTTCGAACTTTTGACACACAAGTCATGGTTCCTGATCTTGACCACTAGGCTACCGTGACCACCCTCAAATATAGGATACGAAGATCGAAAGTAAATAAAAGTTTTCATTAACCACATTGTTTGTCCATGAATCATTTTTTAAAAATAATTCTTATAAATGTCTTTCCTTTTTAAGGATATGAAGGATTTTATTATTCGAGAACCACATTTAATTACTCGTGATGTGCTCAGGTTCAATGGGCTGATAATTCAATTGTAAATTACTGCTGAAATGAATATTAAAGTTGACTTGTATATAAAGATTTCCCATTTCAATTCTTTCTTTAGTTTGTTTTAATGATGAACCCTCCAAGAAATTGGGCTATTCTCAATAAGCTGAACGTAATATTTCACCATCCTTTAACATGGCCCATTGGCTTTCTAACCGTAAATCACGTGATACTATAGAGTATTCTATAAATTCTTTGTTCAGTTTATTCAAAAATCTTTGAATAAACTGAAAGCTTTTAGAATGACAGAACACTTTTATCAATCCTAAGCTTTTTATGAACCTTTTCGTGTTGTCGCTGCTGAATGTCTTGAACGAATGTATCATCATATATTTTTAGAGTCTTTTGATCACTACTACATCCAAAACACACTCAAATATACGTAGTTTCCGAACAGTATGACTACACATTCAAACATTAATTACAAGAAAACAAGCAAAAATATTTATTTCCAGTTTTTCATATTCAATCAAGAAAATGTTGAATTTTTTTACAATGCTTTATTGCACTCATAATTGGGCACAACACACGGAGTCCAACGGAGTCTTATAAAGGATCAGCACTCTGAACCGCCTCATAAGTTGACTTTTCAATTCATCAGTGTCGCGAATTGGATTATCTTTTTCATGCATCTCCACTAAAGTCCAAAGGTGTTTTGTCTACAAATTTAGGTGACCATGATATTGCACCTCCTCTTCCCGTCCACTAGCCGGGAAATTTTCATCTAAACCCTTTCTCACTGGTGTCCCATTTACGCTGTTGTTGATTTAAATTCGGTAAACTATTCAACAACTTACGCTTGTTCTTGTGGTGAAGCCAGTTTGAAACGAATTTATTGTCAAGCGTGGAAGTTAGCCCACCTAGTTTTCTTTTCTTTAAACAGAAACTTTATGGAGTTTAAAAATCCGTAAGTGAAAATCTTTTTTTTTAAATTCATTTTTGAAAGTGTAGCCATACTTTTCGGACACCCTACATCTATACAGGATGCGTGAAGTATCTGACAACAAAATGACAGCTTGAAGAAAAAACCAGTTGTGCATATTAAAGCTACAAGATTCATTCCGTAAATTATTCCAAATTTTTGCGAAATCATATTAAGCTTAGACGCGAACTGACTGCATCACCGGACTCCTTAAAATGAAATAATTTATGAGCTTGATTATTAAATTTCTTTCGAATGTAAAGAATGCGTTGCTTATATAAATAAAGTTATTTATCCACAAACATGAAGGTATTTGGTGTGTTGAGATCAGATAACTTTTTTTTTTTATTTTGCAGAAAGGTATTAGAGCTTTGTTTAGATTAATAAATGCATAGTATGCAGTTAAACGTTTGTGAAAAACAAAGAATTCTAAAAAATCACATTCAAATGCAGAAAGTTTCACGATCACAAGTTAAGAAATGTGGGGAATAAGGTTTATCTTATCAATATTAAAACTGAGTGAAGCAAACTTACGATTGTGATCAAGAACATATATTTATTTTAAAGAGAAATATAAGACAGAGGATAGTTAGAGCAAAATTAGTTTTAAAGGCAGTTTTAGGTTCTAACTATATTCTAAAATTGACCGAGGAATTACTTCTTACAAATATCATTTTTGAACAGACCGGATTCTTATATTTTATATATTTTGGCCATGAAAGGTTAACTATATTAATAGATTAAGCATAACAAAAATCATTACATAAATTCTAAGAATATAATTTACTTCATGTAACATCGAAATTTTTTAATTCAATATACAATTTTTACATAAGTTTCAAGGAGGTTGATTGTAAAAGTAAATTTGTGACTAATAACGCAAATAAGAAATTAAATGTATTGCAGTGAGCATTTATTTTATGTAAACATGTAAACCTCTGTTTCCACACACAAAGGTGGAATTTTTATCGAAAAAAATTAGCTTCTACCAAGTATCACTGAAGAGCTGGAGGAATGTTTTGGTGTAGACCCAATGAAAATAACAAGCACATATAAATGAGCCTCTCTTTCCTAAAATCTTCACAGGACTCCGTTAGTATATATTTTTAATAGCGACCTTCCACACACACACATAGTATATACAAAGTCCGTAAATTCATTAACTCTTTACGCTGGCCAGTGATATTATTACTCCGCAGAATAAAATGCATAGTGTGAAGTACATAAACAAGTCCCTTGTGCAAAATAAACTGAAGATGGACTTAAGGGACGTGGATTATTTTATCTTGCATTCATAAGAGGCCCAAGCGAGGAGCTTACGTCGCATGCTCCAGAGAAGATAAGATGTAGGACGAACAACAATTACATTCTCCAAGTTTTGTCCCTGGAGGATTTTGGGATTCATTAGGACCCAAGAAATGCACTAACACATATTTACTTAGATAAAAATCTGGATTAATTTATTTCCTTTTACAGAATCTTGGGGGAAATCCGAAAAGAAAATTAGACTATCTTACTTTTTCATTTAAAAATAAGTCAGATTTCTTAAGATATTTTTCACCGTGAAATCAAAAAGAAAAATCTTTTGTCAGAATTGTTCTTTTCGAAAACAAACAAGGAAGTATTTCTTTTATTTAAAGCCAGCTCCTTTTTATAGAGGTGAATTGAAATGCAGCAGAGAGGCAATTACTTCAAGTGTTTAAAATTTCAGCTCTAAGTGAATATTAACTTTTCATAGGGATTGGATGCGAATTGTGAAGTGAGTAGGAGACACGAATAAAGCATAATATTCTCTCCTTAATTCTATAGAGGTCTTCTCATTATCATAAGCAAAAGAAAACTATTCAAGGAGCTCTAATGGCGGAAGAAGATTGTTTGTTTCTTTTTCTGTTTTATTGCTCACTGAATAATAACGAGAAACAATTGTTTGTTTTTATTTAAAAAAAGGCGAACGAGATCAATTCTCAAAAGAAGAGGGAGAAAACAGGTTTTGCCATCGATTCCTTCCATTATGCCTTGTGTTGCTACCTTTCAAATTTTTATTTTCAGAAATTCAAAAGAAGAATATTTCACTTCCTTTATTAGTCCACAGTTTATGTAAGACAACAGAACTTCAGCAGAACAATTTTTTTTTCTTTTGAATTTCGAGATCTTGCTGGAAATTTTGTGAAACGACTTTGTATACATCTTTAAAGAAAATGCTACTATTGATTGATTTATTTTCACCAATTGTTTCTTCCGATCTCTTAAATGTATGTTCCTTTCAAGTTTCTCGTTTTCGAACTATGTTGTTTCACATATTTGAAATGTTACTAATGCATGATCTTTTGAAATA
Source organism: Trichonephila inaurata madagascariensis (assembly GCA_019973955.1). Lineage (NCBI taxonomy): Eukaryota > Metazoa > Arthropoda > Arachnida > Araneae > Nephilidae > Trichonephila > Trichonephila inaurata. Next base: position 151,144 of record BMAV01014232.1, on the reverse strand, counting down.
CTTTTTAGTACGTTTCACCATTTATTTTAAAATGCAAATAGCGCATCATAATTAAATCTAACATATAATCTATTTTCAAAAGCATAATGCGTTTTTCGATTTTTCTCTGTTATCACCTCAATGTACAACAAAAAAGCATTTGTACGTTCTGAAAAGATAAATCTATTTAACCTTTAAAGTAAACAGTATTTTGTTCTTATTTAATGAATGTATAAAAGTAGATAAATCTAACAGTATTAGAAATTTTTCAAAATAATAATAATATTAATAAAACATACTAAATGAGGATTTAAATGGTTTGCAAAAATAGACTCGTGACAGATAAATATAATTATAACTAACGAAAGAATAAATACAAAAAACTCAATATCTAACAGAAATACAATAATAAAAGTGGACTTTTCCTGAATAAATCACAAATATGAAATTTTACATGGTTTGCAAGATAATTAGGTACCCAAGTTTTCTACGGGGAAAAATCTTAAAATACTACGTTTTAAACAGAAAAGAAACTTATCATCAGTATGCATTCTATTTTAGACTAAAAAATGTCTGGAGCAGAGCCAGCTGATGGGGAAGTTTTCTCTATCAAGAGACCTTAATGTTAAAAAAGAAGCTTCTTAAGGATTATAAATGTGTGTGTGTATCCTTTTCTCTACTTCTGTTTTATATTAAGAATTTTTAAGAGCATAAAAAAAAAATGAAATGTGCTATGAGTAGTAGAGTTTAAAAAAGATAATTTGAATCAGGGAAATGATAGCGTTTCCCTTTCAAAGTGAAAGAAGGATGACAAAGAGATCTCTATCCATTGCACCTGCAATTTTATGATTTCACCTCTGACTTGGAGCTTGTTTTTCCAACGATGTACAACAGAAGATAGGCCATATATTCTAAATATTTGGCCTATACTATTTTATTATAAAATTACTACCTTATGCTTTGCCTTCAGTGAGATTTAAAGCATTTGAGAGTATGTATATACACACACTAAAGAGAGAAAGAATATGAAGATTTTATGAAACTTCTCAATAACGAAACAGACACGTGAAATGAAGTTAAAAAATCCAATCCAATAAGAAATAAGAGAAGGGCTTAGCAAGTGAAAATGCAGTTTTCATACACTGACGTCATTCATGTGCCGCAGTACATTTTGACGGGGTCGAGAACTGTCTCGAGCGGAATGACCTCTGCCGAGAACCGTGCATCGATTGCATTTCTCAACAGTACTGGAGATTCAAGAAAAGGGAAAGCTTACAATGAACCCCGTTTAATTTATACATCAAATGTCTAAGGGGCGAATAAGGGGAGTTAATGGACTCAACCATCCCCGTTTGTTACTTAATCAATTGACATGAAAACAACCAAGCACAAAAGTATTTTATTAGTAAAGAAGAAATTTGATCCAAGACACAATCAATATCAATGATGATTCTAGAATAAGAGAGCGAGTTCAATTCAAAACGAAAACAAAGAAATGAGCTATTTATCATTACTTTTAGCACAATCAATACGACCGTTTTCCAGTAATTTGAAACAGTTTTGAGATTTAGCTCGTAATGGAATCAATGAATATTCGACGATACAATTTCATATTTTTTAGCAATAGAAATTATTTTCCTGAATATTTCTAACAGCAACCATTATGCCATTATGAATTATTTTTGAATGAATTGACTATCCAGTTGCAATACTACAACACAGAAAAAATTATTGGTATTGTTTCCTACAAAACGGAAATCCAACTTAAAAATGAAACAATATGGAAGGAAAATAATAAAATCCATTTTGAGTTTTTCACGATTCAATCACCTCTTCATGCACCATCCTGTAGGCAGAATCTCCGGTTTCATAACTAATTCAATTTATATAGACGAAAAGTCTGTAATTTACAATTTTCTATCTCTATAGGGCTGTGTTTCTCAAAGGGGGGGGGGGCCAATTTGATTCTTAAGGTGAGGGGAGAATTTTGGAAGATGACTCATTTAGAGCGTAAATGATTTATTTGTAGTAATATGGACAATTTAAAAAAATATTTTCCTATACTTGTTTGCGTATTTGAGACAAATTGTAATAAAAGTATTACGTATCTCTGTCCGCGTGACGATAAAATATTCTTTTTAAACACAATCGTGCTTTTTATTTTGAATAGTACGAAACAATAAATGTTGGGATCTAAGTTTCTACAGTGTTTAGCAGCATCGTTCATTATTAATCGTTTGTACGCTAATTAAAATAACGCCTGTAAAATTGTTATAAAAGTCCAATTGCTTAAAAAAATCCATAAATTGAATAAATATTAGTGATATATAAATGGTAAATGAAAAATTCAGTTGGTAGTATTTATTAATTTCAATTTTAGAACCATCATTTTCCAGAAACATTTATTATATGATAAAGTATGCTTTTTTTCATTTGGGTATTTTAATATGCATCTTTCATCTACGTTTACTTTAGCTCATATTAATAATATAATCATGATATATATTTTTTATTTAATCCATATTGAAATGAGAGTGTTGAAAAAGAAAGTTCGTGAGTATTCAGAAGAAACATTTCAGTTTGGGTTTCATACCCGCTGTTTACGATGAAAAATTACCTTTGGTCTTTCATGCTTTTCTTGACCACCGAATCAAGGAAACGTAGTCTTCTTGAAGCGCATTTGAAAGCAAAACATAATGCTTATATTATTTCAAATTTGAATAACTTTCAAAATTAAAAAAAAAACAGTTTTGAAAAATGATTAACATTAAAATCTCTATTTAACGCTCATAATGCAACAGTCAGTCGTACTCTTGAGGCTAATTATATTTCGCTACTCATCGATAAATCTGGAAAAAGTCATACTCTTATAGGGGAGAATCTAATCAAAACCTCAACATCAATATTTCTTAAAATGGTTCTGGAAAAAGATGACAAAGACGTCAAATCTATTCCACTAAGTAGCAGCACTGTGAGCAGAAAAAGTGACTAAATGAGCACGGATATTGAAATACAACTTCTTGCACTGTAAGTTTTGAAAATTTGCTTACTGTAATAATAATAACAATGTTCCAGTGATTCCCAAAAATCTTTAAGTTTCAGTTTATCATTGTTTCATTAAGTCTCATTTATATATATATACATATTGTTCTTTTGTAAAATGAGTTCTTCACGGCTTTCTGTACAACACAATTTTATTCAGGACAAACTAATAAAACGATTACGAAAATGGCACACAGCAAATACAATCTCTCATCACCGCACACAGCGCATGCATCGAGTGTGGTCCTCGGAGAAAGAATGTGTGGGAGGAAGAGGGAAAACGCATGGGCGCATCACACAGTTATATCTCTCTCTCTTTTCGTTAGAAAAAATAGTTCACTCGCTTCAAACCAACACACACACATATATAGGGAGGACATGAGCATTTTTAAAAAAGATTATTGGGGTATAGTAAAAAAAAATAATAAATAAAGGTTGAGAAACCCTGCTATTCTCATAGTCTCAAGAAGAAGGAAAGACAAGGCATTTTAAGGATATATAATAGAATCGTTCGAAAAAGGATTGTATTGTGCAGAAATCAAATTTTAATTTTCAACTTTAGAGATATATCATGAGACGTACAAATGGACTCACAATTAAGTAAGAAATTCTGCATGCAAAAACATTTCAACTGAATGGAAATATTTATTGAAGAATAACTGGAAATTAACATCTAGCAGATATATATGTAAGGCAGTGCTTCTCAAATTTTCAATACTGGCTCCCCCCTTTTCAATCACAATTTTTATCGCGCCCCCTTATACATTAATAAATTACTCAATGCAATAATAATTCCCCTTGACGCTAAAGCTACAATACGCGATCTTTTACTTATAAACCGTACAAATTAATAACATAAGTATTAAATTTTGTATATGTTACTTTTAAGCAAAAAAAAATAAAAAATAAGTAATAGGATAATTATTATGTTATTTTTCCTTTCTCTATATAATTTTTAAATTGGAACATATTGCAAAATGCGGTGGCTGCTTAGAAGGCAAAATATAGATATCAGCTAAATATAGAAAAAGAACTCAGAGGGTCAATATCTAAAAAAACTTTGCTCTGCAAGACAAGCCCATGGAAGTCGCTAATACTTATTAAACTTCTTCTTAATTCAGTATTAATTAACTAGTTATAAAATACTCTGTGCAGCACACACACACACACATACACTGAAACATTAAAAGTATATCCGCTGAAGTACCCGCTCTTTGCACGAGTTCATTTATAACAAAATAAAACATTATTTCAGATATTCTCAAATTTTCAATACTGGTGACCCAATTTTCAATCAAAATTTACATCGGGCCCCCCTTATATAATAATAATAATAATATATTGAATGCAATAAAAATGTACTTTGACGCTAAAGCTATAATATGATCTTAATTATAAACCGTACAAATTAATACGATAAGTATTAAATTTTTTATGTATGTTACTCTTAAAGTAATATCTATTTTAAGTAAATTACTTATAAAAATAATAGGTTAATTATGTTATTTTTTTTTTCTCTAATTTTTTTTTTGGAAAAAAGATTGAGAAATAATATTTAATTTAAAAATTTATTTCCTTCAAGATTCATTTCTAAAAGTTCAAAAAATCATTAAAAAATAGCCTAAAAATTAAATTTTCCCCTTTTATCATATCCATTACATCTGGCATTCTCGCCAACGTTCACGCGAATCCAGGGGGAACCTAAAAACGTCTGTGCAAAAAAAATGTAAGAATGCTGTACCTCGTACAATTCTAGTCAGCCCCCCGAATCGATTAGCTACCGAATTTTCTCTTGAATGACATTTATAATTCCCCGTTAATTGTAATTCATGGTATTAAATATTTACGGTTTTAGATTAAAAACAAAATCACAGATATATTTTTAAATCGCAGCGAGATTGACGATAATAAAGCATCAACAAGTACACAGACGAGGGCAAATTGATAGGGAACAATGGGTTAGGGATCCCTTTTTAAAATACTTCAGAAGGGCTCTCCACTGGGCCGGGGAAAAAAAGATTTTTTAAGATTTCAATCAAAAAGGGCAATTTTGTAATAAGTCACTCTTTCAGTTCTGGATAGAGGTGGATGCTGAATTTTCTGCACTGAAAACAAAAGCATTTCGTATACTATTACCATTTTTAACATCATACCTATGTGAATCCGGATTTTCTGCGATGGCTACTTTGAAGACAAAATATAGATCTGAGCTAAATATCAAAAAATATAACTCTGAGTGTCAATTTCTAATTTTTAGCCTTCCTTTTAAAATTTTTGCTCTGCAAGACTAGCCCATGGAAGTCACTAATAATTATAAAAAACTTGTTCTTATACTGGCTGAAGTACCCACTCTTAACACGAGTTTATTTTTTAAAAAATGATAATACATTATTCTCGATATACTAGCTTAATTGTTATTAGAGTAAAACCAAGTGCATGACAATGTATACAAAAATGTAAAATGATTTATTGAAATAAATACTCATATTATAAACGGTTTTGAACGAACTGTAATTTTAAGCCTCGCAGAATTAGCATTTAGAATAACTGTTAAATAATAAAAAAAAATATAAAATTCCAATGAATAACAATTGTGTTATTTTTTTAATATTTAAAGCGAGAAAACTTCAAAATGTTTTAGCCCGGACCAGGTGTTGCCCCTCGATACTAACGTTAATTGCCGCGGGAGTGACGCAACTTAATTTTATATATATATATATATATATATATATATATATATATATATAATTATTTTAAATATACAAGATAAAAATCACAATTTCAGTGAATAATTTAACTAAGAGAAAATATACTTAACTATTTCAAGGATTTTTCAATTTGTCTTTCATAATTTGAGAAAATATCCAATAAAACTGAACTAAATTGTTCCAAATGTGCGTGATCTTAATAAAGGACACAAACCACAGACACTTTTCGCTAACATTACAGGAAAGTTATTTGCAAGCAAAACTGTCACATTTTGTTCACGTTATTGTAGTTTTAAGGTCCTTTGGTGATCGACAAATATCCTGTTGAACTTTTTCTTGCTTTTGTCTTTTTGACAGGGTGAAGTGCATTTTGCGGTACACTTATGGCTGCATATTTTCTTGATAGAGTTCTTAATGTAGCTATTGAAAATTTTCCTTTCGTTTCATGTCTATTGCTTTTCTCAAATTTACTTTCGCTAACATTATTAATATGCATTATTTCAGTAAGTGTTTCCCTTGTTTGATCAGCTTCAATTTCCTTTCAGAGAGATCACAGATGCCCAATTCTTTTTTTATATTCTGCTCATTTACATTTATAAACCATAATTAGTCGTACAACATCACAATTAAAACCACTAAGTTATTCATGGGGGAAATGCAGCATGTTCAAGAAAATATTTTTGAACAAAAGTGGTCGCGCCGGGAACTCGGTCTAAACAAGTACCTTAAGATTCTTAAAAATCGTTTGCCACTCCCAAAAAAGGAGGTATGTGATCAATTCATTTTAGCTCCCATTAAGACTGTCATATTGGAGGATTCTCAGTCAAGGTCATTTGTAACAAATAAACAGTTTTCCCAGAATTAACGATTTTTGTATTATGTGTTTCAGTATACTCATAAAAATAAATCTTGGCCAATTAATCCTTCAAAGTGCTCAATATGCTTATCCATATATCATAAAACTCTTTCTCAATGTGAAAAAAGCGCAACAAAATTATATAATTTACAACTTCCCTAAGAAAAAAGGGACGCAGATAACCATACCAGTAAGTTCGAAAATTAGCAAAAGTAATATTTTGGGTTAAAAGAAACGTAATAAAAAAATCTCTCATCGTAGGATTACAGCAGCAAAGCAAACAAATTTTTTTAATTTAGTTATTGGATCAAAGATAGCTTTCAAAGTAGAATCTTTTATTTTTGATGACCTTTTTTCTCCAGATGATATATATATAAACCATATCAATGTAAATCTGTATTTTTTTATTATATCAGAAAGTATTTTGTTTTACTTCATTCCAGTAAATTAATATTTTCTTAACCTTTTATTTTCGATATGCTCGCGCCCTTTGAGAAACACTGATGTAAGGGGCTATTGTTGTTATTATCACCAAAACCTCCTTTGTACGTTGATTGCAGGTAACAAATCAGTGCCGGTTTATTCATTATTCGTTTGGGGCAGGCACTCAGGGGCCTGGGGCCCGGAAGAGCTTAACTTGACCACATTTTCAATTTATAAATAGGGTCAAGTTGCTTAATGAGCACTGTAACGAAGAGTGAACATATGTGAGTTAGGTACTAATAAATTAAAAGAGGCTGATTGGGGTCAAAGGAAGAACTTCCTGACATTGGACAGGACGCGGATATTAGTCGATCGCAGGCAACTTTAGCATACAAGGGAACGAAATTCTACCAACCCTTGCGGACCACTCTAAATTTGCTTTTCGACTAGCTATTGACTCCCCGCGCATGAAACATAACATGGATTGACTCATTTTTCATTACCCTTCCGCTTAACTCAAGATAATTAAAATTAAATCAGTATTTCTCTCTAATTATTTTATTAATAGACTACAAATTAAGAACAAACATATTTTTATAGTTTATTTATTTCAAGAAAATGAGTGCAGAAAGAAGTATCAAATTACTTCTGCTCAAAAATAAGAAAAATGAGCCTTTGCCCTCTTGGCAGATGTTATAAGTCTCCCAAGAAGAGAACCTTATGACAGTGGCTTTAGATGTCAGTCTGTGTTACTGAGATGAACACAATATACAAATTATACGGTTGCAGGGCTATTAAAAGAATATTTAATTATCTAGGATTAAAACTGAATATCATAAGAATTATATACTTCAAATAAAATTTGTGAAAAACTGATCATTTCTTCAGATTTTGAGGAACTGTTTTAAGTAATGTCACGAAAGGTTTCAAAAATTCAGTGTTAGATTTAAAGTAAATTATATTCTTCTCGTTTTTGTCCTCTCAGTTGAAATACTGTCTGTTCATGGACACTCTTTTTAAAACGGGAAACAAACTTCTCTCTCTCTCAAGATAAAATCAGATATTCAATTTCAGATTTGAATTTGAGAGATATTTTAAATGGTTAACGTTAATTACATATGTTAACTGTAGATGTTTAAAAAAATTTAAAATTTCTAAACTCAAGACAAAATAAACTACAAAAAACTATTTTGAAAACTTTCCCACTTCAACATTCATGAAGGGGAGCCTATTATTTATACAGATGGTTTTTTAGTGGCGTCTAGGGGTTTTTATAATGTCCACGGGGTGTTAATTCAATGCAAAAAAAGCTGATTAAAACAAATTACTATTTAATTACTTTCAAAAACGCTTAAAATATTTACAGATATAATAGAATACAATACAACGTTTTATGGGTTATTTAACTAACGTTATAAAGAGAGACCACACCTAGAACTGTCACTCAGTTCATCGACCCCACCGACCGAACTGTTTTTGTTCCTTGTGTCTCGTTTTCCCACTCCCTTACAAGAAACAAGCCCGCGTACGCGAGGGGGGAAGTACATATGTTGAATTGTATCACCATCAATAATGGAAAGGATTGTAACCCATTGACTGGGACTCATTTTGCAACCTACATTCATTCAATTGATTGGGTTGGTTCAACTATTCATTAATTGAAACCATTCCTAATTATTACAACGAAAAAAAAAGCAAAACTTCTTGTGAAAACTTTTATAATTCTGCGGAGATAAGCATTCATGAAACTTACTTAGAAAATGCATAAAAATGTAATTATTAACACATAAAATTAAAAAGGTGAATTGAAACAGTATATGTCGAATAGAGTATTCTCGTCATGTAGATTATTCTCTATACGTTTGTTATTCTTTTAGAAATAACAAACAGAATTTATACGATTAGTGTTTGTTATCGTATAAATTCTATTTAATTTATACAATAAATTTATTGGTGTTGGTTTTTCTTTTTAGAATGATACCTGGGATAAATGATATAAGCAACGGAAATAAATTTGTACATTGTGAGTTTCTACCATTTTTATAATGCCCACAGGTATTAAAGAAACAGTTTGAAATTTTTTTTTAAAAAAAATTTCTAATGGGCTGTGGATTGGTGTTTTACCTTTGCAGACCTAGCACATTCCCCGAAAGCAGGTATCCCTTTCTAGTGCGGTACCCTATAGGCGGATACCAATCACCGCAGGTAATTTTGACGCCCTGTTTCCTCCTTAGAGGGAGGCACTTAAGCTCTGGCGATGCAAAAGAGAACTTGGGATTTAATTTTACCGAAGCACCTTAGCCAAACAGACACTCTGGAGCCTTTTACATGCCGTATATTCATACGACATGGCCGCTGTCAATTTTCTGCATCATGAAAATCCACCGATTTATACTGGAGTCGAACCCGCAACCTTGGATGCAGAAGGTCTGTCACAAACCAACTACGCCTTCCTACTGGTCAAAATGAAAAAGTATTCGGAAACAAAGCGTCTTGTGTACAGTACAGACATAAAGAAAATTTTAAAGTGGAGTCTTGATGGATGTGAAAATTTAAGTATTAATCTCTTAAACACAGATGTATTACAACAGATGGAAATATAATCAAGTAATGGAACACAAATATTATTCAAAACGCATACTTTCAAATATATATATTTCTCTTAAAGGTAATCTTAGAAAACGAATGTTGCTTTGGTAAAAGAAAAAAAAACGATAAGGAGATGACATGGGGGAAACGATATATATATATTAACGATATAGGAGAAATCTGCACTCATACACACAGTAGCCCTTAATGTATACGTATATTTAATTGAAACTTTTCAAATATTTAGAGAAAACACACACCGAGTTTTTCTTTTAAATATTTGTGATTAAAGAGGCTATTACAGAAAATCATGTCGAGGTAAACATAATTCGGATTAATATTCTTTAAAAAAGCATCCAAAAATGAGGCAAGAGAAAATGGGTTCGTTGGGGTTCCTCAAATATTCAAAGCGGAGGTGCTTCTTAACTGGTTTATTAATGACATCCCTCTTTGTTTATTGAGTGAAAGAGAAAAAGGTGGCTGTGTCTTAATTAATTATTGCGGTAGAGAGATAAAATGAATATTTATGAAAAGCGTTCTCAAAAACTGTCATTGAAGGTTGAATGAGTTGAGTTGTTCCGAAGAGTAAATTCATTTCACAAAAATGCCTCGGACAACGTGAATCATAGTCGAAAAATCACTTTATTTCGATTCTTTATAGGATTACGCATGTCGGAGTATTTTGAGAATCCAACATTAGTTTTCAAATGATATATGGAAAATGAACAAGTGAACACAAGTTAATCGTTGAATGTATCATTGCTTTGTCAACTTTCTCATCATATCCTGCCAATCGACGTCTTCCTTTGTGTTAACCCTTTATCTACCGACGGCACTTTAAAGTACCACTCATTTTAAAATTACACAGAATAACCATTTTTATGAATGAAAATACTTATCAGAGAAATATTCTATAAAATCCACTCTTTCGAGATATATGGCAGCACGGGTTCTATGATGAGTATTTTAGCGGGGAAGGCGAATAGTTTTATAGCAGAAATTACGTTTTCAACTGACATTGCGATTGGACGGCGAAGATTGCCATTTTTGTTCTGAAAAAGTAGTTATTGTCAAAAGATAAGTGTCTTATTTTATTTGTATGTTAATGAACACCTTAGAACGCAATTTGGTTATTTATTTTATGTGAACAGTGTACATAATTAATTTTACAGTTGAATAACTTCGTGGTACTTATAAATACCGATAGCAGACTAGGTGTTAGAGCAAAAACTTTTTTTCGTCCGTGTGGCTTATTGTATTATTTTTTTGTTGTGTTGTAGTCATCATGTAGCGCAATAGACTTATAAGTATTTTGGCACTTCTTTTTAGCTTAACTTATTTATTTTGCTTTTTTATTGTCATATTTCAACGTTTTCAAAAAATTTTAAACTTTGATTCTGAGGGGTTTTTTTTTGTCACACAAAAAAAAAATTCCTTATTTCCCCCAAAATAACAACATTTTATTTTTTTTGTGTAAAAAGAGATTTAATAATAAAAATTGAGATTTTTGGTGCATTTTTATTATTATTGTTTTTATTTCCCTTTCTTAGAAAGTCTGGAAAAAAGAAGCTTAGTCTTCAAGAGGCTTTGCATTTATTACAGAACCTACTATCTGAAATCAGTAATGTACTAATAGATGATTTTTCAAATGAAGAAGTCCCAGCAGATAAAATCTGCTGGAATTATCGTTAGATTCTTAAGATGACGATCAAGAGATGAGTCTTGTTCAGACTCAAGGTGCAGTAGCTCATGTTACTGTATTTCTTTCCCCAGGCGAAGTGCTTTAAAAAAATTTCAATCGAGACCTCACTCGAAATGCACAACGTGTAATGAATATTTGTGTATTAATGAAAAAAAACTGTTTCTTTTTGAATATCAACAAATTAAGCTGTTTTTAAGTGTAAAAAGAGTAAATAAATTTTAAAAAATTAATAATTTTTAAAAATTAGTATTTTGTGCTGAAAACAGGTTCAACCTTTTTTTCGCCTCGACCGGTCAAGTTTGATAATTTTACCCCGGGCCCCAGGGGGGGACACGTTGATTGTTATATTTTATAAGATTGTTTTATTTAACAATTTTAATTTTTAGTTACATTTAAATATCCTCGAATAAAAATATAGTTAAAAAAAATGAATAAAAGGCATTTAACGTGGAATAAAAGTGATTTCGTGGAAAGTTGCGCAAATCCGAGAGAAATGCAGCACTTAAAATACAATGGTAATAGTTTAATGTTCTTTTGGCGGCTCGGCACCATTTGATCCGCGGACCGGGGGTTGCGGAACTCTGCTGTAAAATATTAGTGTACTCTGGTTGTTTAGCATTTTTAAGAGTTAAAACTGCGTTAAAAATGCCATTCGTCTTTTTCTTATTACAAGAATTTTTTAGACTAATCTGGACTGACGGTACTTAGGTCGCCAAAGTGGTGGTCCTCTAGAAAATTTCACTGGTCCCCGAAAAATGTGGAATATACTCACTTACACGCTCTGTGTTTAGAATCGTTCTTAAATCAATTTTTTCAATTCCTACTATTATCTCACACTCTCTCTATATTTATTTTTATCTTGGTGGAATTTTCAATCGTTCATAAAATACATTTTAAAGCGCTCCATTGAGCTGAAATTTTACATACACGATTATTTTGATGACAATACAGTAGTTTAATTATAATTAATTAAAATTGATTGATTAAAACTAATTATTTAAAGAACTATAAATACACACACACAGCCATGTTGGCATCATTTTTGGCGACATAGCAACCCTTTTGGCGACTTGTGTCAAAACTTGAAAATGTTTTTTTTCTCACGTTTTAAAGCATTCAGTTGAACTGAAATTTTACAGACACCATTGTTTTGGATGGTAATACGATACTTTAATGATAATTATAATACAAATTAATGTTGTGACCCTTTCATATGTATATACATATTTATATTAATTGTAACTATTTAATAAAAAGTAGCTAAAAAAAATTTTTCTTTGTTGATCTCAGTAGGAATTGACTTAAATTTTTTTTTATATATATATTACTTGTTTTTAAATATATTTAACATTCACAAAATCCTTCGTAGGATTTAAGCTATGAATTTACTCTTCCCTGCTTTAAAGTACTTATTTAATTAATTAGCTCTAACGGATTAAAGTTCTCAAACTTGAGTATTTTTTTTATGTATATATGCCTTAATTTTAAATGTAGTGATTCAAAAAAAAAAAAAAAAAATTGCAGTAAATCATAATGCGGTCGATAAAGGTTAATGTGTATCAGGGCTGTTAAACACGCAAACCGCATGTGGCCCGCCAGTACGTGTGAGTTGCGACCGCCTCACAATTCTTTTTAAAAATTTTAAATATCAGGCTCTTAAAGCTTTGTCATTTTAAAATTTAATTGAGGTGAACACATTATATTCGTATATAAATCTACAATATATTTGTCTGTTACCTATTCTTGTTTGCAAAGAAATCCTTTCTGATAACACAAATGGCTTTTAGATTAAAAATATTTTTTTAATATTTCATTAAACGCTTTCATTTAATTTTACTACAGTAAATTATTTTTTACTAAATTCTAAAATGCACTGTGCATATTCTGAAGTATAGATTCTACGCGAGTGCGATTTCCATTTTTCTTCCTCCTTCTGCGTTTGGAGTGTCTAATTAGCAAGAGGCAATCAGAGGTAGTTTAAAGAAAAATATTCAAGACAGTTAATATATATAGGGTAGTGTATACTTAATCGTTTGCGAATGAAAGCACTATCAAATTTCAACAATGAGATCAGTTCAAAAGAATGCCGTTCAATGAAATCAGTTGAACAATGATCAGTTCAAAAAGAATACCGTAATTTTGAAGAAAGTGGCAACTATGATATTTTTTGTGTTCAAAATAAGATTAAAATATACCTGATATCTAAAAACTCTATTTTAGTTGCTATGGTATATAATATTAAAAGGCACTATAACACAATTCATGAAGCAAACTATGATCCATACTTTAAAAAACTTTGCGAAGATAAATTGTGTCCGAATTGAGATCAATTCTTCAAAAACTAGGCAGCTGCTGTAAAACTATATATTATTACATTTAATCACGCAAGCAGATCGAAATCGTTTATTGAAATGGAATTTATTAATTAATATTTATTTAAAACATGAAAATATTATGTGTAGTCGAAATATTGTAAATAGCAGAGTTGATGAAATGGCCAAGAATTTGAGAAATAAGCATAATTCACAATAATATCAGCATTTCAAGCCTAATTTATTGTAATATTGATGAAAGTACGGATATTCGAAATTTTGCCCAGCTAGTCATTTTTTTTTTTACGGGAACTTTGTTGATTTAAAAATAAGTGAAGAACTTTTGGAAGTCATTCATATTCAAAATATATCTAGAGCTGAAATTTTAAATGTACTTATAAATGTTTTGAAGAAATATAAATTACCATTATAAAAGTTGGTTCATCCTGCATTGTGTTGCACTTACCATGATCGGTATTACTAAAAAGGTTGTTGCAAGATTAAAAGAAATATACACAAACAACATAGAAATAAAAATATTGAGCATTTTCAATGTATTATTAACCAGCAGATACTATGCTCCAAAGTTTTAAACACAGGGCATGTTTTAAAATGTCACCAAAATTGTAAATTATATTCAAGAACACATCGTCAGTTTGCTTCATTTCTAGATGATAAAGAATGCGAATACAATGACATGTAAAACGAAAGTTCAATGTCTTTTAAATCATAAAGTGTTAAAACGGTACTTGAAATTGCTGGACGCGAAATTATATTTTTTGGAAACAAAAATTATGAATGTGCTGAATTAAAAGATAGACAATGGATAAAGGACTTGGCTTTCTCAGTTAGTATTACAAGCCATCTTAATCAACTTAATTTTAAGCTTCAAGACGAAAATCATGTTGTTATAACTCTATTGGATAATATTAAGAATTATTACTTTGGCGAAAATAAATAGAAAAAGAAACATGTCTCATTCTGCCAAGATCTGTTGATTAAATGTCATAAATTAAAATTTATTGAATACGCTCAGAAAATTAAATTGTGTTTGAAACGTAATAAAATTAATTTTTTATTTTTTTAAACCTGTGAGCTATAATTTCGCACTTTTACTTCACCACTATCTATTGATATTGAAATTGTTGATCAAAGCTAGCAAATAAATTATCCAAAGTGATTCTTTATTGAAGCAAAAATCTATGAGAATGATTGAATATTAACGTCGCACTGTTAAACTACTGAGGGCTTTTACGGACCACGAAATTTTAAACCCATGGTAAATGACGGGACGACACCTGGCTGGCACCCCTCTTCTAAACTACCACACCACACCAAGGGGAGGACGTTTCAGCTCTCGACAGATTTTTGTGCACGTACCCCACACGGGGGCTTATGGTTTTTGAACTCGTGACAAGGCAAGCCACGATCCGATACCTATACCACTTCAAAGGGTCACCAAAAATTTTTGGTTAAATTCTAGACTTTTTTTTATATAGTAGATCTGTTTCCTAAAATTTATCATTTGTTATGCGAATAATGGCTATGTTTCGAAGTACTCATTTATGCTCTTGCAATTATTTTCTTTAATAAAAAAAAAAAAATTTCAGAAAGATTAAGAGATTAACCTCAATCCTTTTATCGTCAATTTTAAAATTTAAAGGTAGTTTTTTTGATCAAATTTTGATGACTTGTTTTGTGAAAACCGATCCCAAATATCTTCTAAAAGTAATTTTAAAATTGTTTTAAAAAGATTTATTTTTGTTTTTTTATAAAAAATATATACAATAAGTGTAGTTTGTTTAAAAAATAACATGACATATAAGACGACTACGTATGTATAATAACTTAAAATATTGCACTTTACATTGATTTTAATAAATGCATTATGCATTATAAGAATCGTATGTTATTGATTTTTTGAAGATCGTAAACATGCGGCCCCCAACTAATGATAAAATAGACTCTATGGCTCGCAATATCATACGAGTTTGATACCCCGATGCATCATATGCTGGGTACCTGGGGTTGAGATCGAACTCCAGACCGGAAGGTGGGGCCCGATGCCCGATTCCCCTGGAAACGGAGTAGTGCTCTTTAAATGGGGGGTCCAAAGTCTTGTGGGCTGAATCAATGGGGACGGGAGAATATTTCCCCCCCCTTCAGTTCCATGTCTAAATTGTGGGTGGAGATACCCATCTATCCCCCCTTTGGGGAATTTCGCCAGCAAATTTCGACTGTCACCTGTATGGTGCTAAAGGCCCAACAAAAGGCGTACCCCCCCTCCAGATGTTTTTTGGGCCTCGTTCTGACTACGTCAGACAGGTGGCATTAGCCACAACACAACACATCATATGTTTGCTGCAAAATCGAATCTTATAGAAGACATTTGGAGTTGACCAGTGGAAGGGACCCAAACGAAGCCGGGTTTGGGGAATTGCAGTCGATACACGTTAAATTTGTCGAAGATTAAACTAGCGTGGTGTGGTAGTTAGAAGAGGGGAATGTTCTCGTCACTTGATCAATGTTCAAACTGACGAGGTCTCACTCCTTCACTTGGTTCCAGCATAGTTCCTTCATAGTTCCAGCCAAAAAACACAATGTGAACTTGAAATCTAAGCTTAATGCATTATTATTATGATTGAATTATAAAGCAAAAACCACCCTTGGACAGGTTAGAAGACTCTATTTCAGTAGAGCCACGTTGTTGACGCCTGCTTGCGCCCTCTATCGTCCGTACATTCGGCAGAAGCTGGATGACTGTCGGCAATTACTGACGTGGGCAACAACTGCTCTTCGAAACCCACACACAATTACTTTACTTACGTTACTTTTTTGTTAGGTTTTATTAAAATTTTAGTCGAAAGACTTTTCCGTCGTATTATTCAAAACTCGTGACACTCACGTCCATACGTGTTTCAATGAATTTTAGATTTTGTGTAGCGTTCTCGCGCGTGGTGTGGACGTCGCATTTTTAAATTACAGATGACAAGAAGCCTCGCTATTCTGAATTGTGGACCAATGACATCCGAGCTGGTGGCCTATTCGACAGATTAAATGCATGTCTTCAGAAGTATCAAATGCCCAGGAAATAATACCGGCCACGCGCGCGAATTGGCAATTCTAACCACTCGGGTCACTGTGAAGGTGAGAACGAAGTGTGTGTAGCCAAGAACGAGATAGTTCAGGATTAGCCGCTTTCACACGGCTCTACAAGAGATTGAAATTGTTAAATTAATAAGTATACACTCTCTCTCTCTCACTCTTTGTCTCTCTCTCTTTTTGCGTGGAATAAATTCCGTTACAACACAATAGTTATCAACTGCACTTAATGCATTTACTAAGACTACATTAGCGTTTCAGTGTTTAGTAAGAGAGAGCATATTATTTTTTAGGATGATTTGTCGTTTTACATTTTTTTTTAATTATTATTATTTTAATTATCTAATAGTTAAAAATATTCATGTAATTGAAAGATAACAGATTATTATGATTACAAAATATGCAAACTTATGTACATCCTTAATTATGTATTATGATTGAACATTTAGAGAACACATCTTCATATTTTACAATTACCCTAGATTAATTTATATATCGCCCGTAATCACTAGTTATGTAAGCATCCCGAGGCAGAGGCAACCACGTCTAATGATAAAAATAAAATGTTTTATTTTTCTCTTTTTTTCATTCTTTGGATGTCGTTTCTCTTTAGCAATTAGGTTGTTGTTGTACCATTTATTTATTACCAAATTGTTTTTTAAAATCTCAAAACATCAGAAACAGCCAATTACAGTGAGCGTTCTCTTACGTTAATTGTGGAGAGCTGGCAGCAGTGTTCTGGAGCTGGACAAGACTATTTTTTCTTGCAACCCGAATTAAATTAACCAAGTTTCCGTCGCAAAAATCGGCTTCGTACAGCATGATTATTTCGCGTCTTCTTATCTTTGCTCTCCAGTCTTTTACTAGCACAAGAGACAATATAAATTTTTTTTGATTTTAATGATGAATACAAGAGTAAGAAAACGCTTTAGTATAACCTTTTTAAAAAAATTAGGTTTTTGCCAATTTAAAGTCCGAAAAAAGGCACCATTAAAAGGGCCCCTTTTATTCAGCTTATATTAGACGGCCTATTACAGGATGAACCTGTGGCCGCGGTAGCCGAGTGGTATAGGTATCGGATCGTGGCTGGCTTTATCACGAGTTCGAGCCCAGTACCATTAAAGACCCGCCGTGTAGGGCAGCGATAAATGCTAAATCTGTCGAGAGCTGAAACGTCCTTTGGTGGGGTAGTTAGGAAAAGGGGGTGAGCTCGGGTGTTCCACTCACGACCATGGTTCAAAACGACGTGATCCGTCACCAAAAGCCCTCGTGTAGCTGAACAGTGTGACGTTAATACTTACTCACTCTTAGGGTGAACCTAATTTTTCTTTGTTATTACACAATACTTCATTGTATCCAAGAGAAACAAAAATGAAAAGGAGATATTTTAAATTAAGTTCCGCGTAGAATTGCAATTTTCGATTTCTATTAAAAATGAAATGTAATTTCTCTCTATTAATGAAACTACCCATCTTGACGGCCGTGGGTAGCCCAGTGGTTAGAGCGTCGGACTCCCAGGAAGGCCGGGGTTTCGATCCAAATACCCCAGTACAAAAGATAGGTTTAAATCTGGAGCCCGAAAGTCTTGTGGGTTATATCACAAAGGGGGGGCCGAAAATTTTTCCCCCCCTTCAGTTCCATGCCTAAAAAGGGGGGGAGATAGGTGGTACCCCATTATGTAAAAGCCCCCGCTAGACTCTGGCCATTTTTTCCGGAAGGGCATGGCAACAATAACAACCCATCCTAACGGCGTTTCTACATGCCTCAGGCCCACACAAGAGATTTAAGAAAACGGTTGATAATTCCCAGTATTCACCACAAACTGAATCAGTGATGGAAGAGGGCCACTATTTAATAAAAAGAAGTATGTGTGCCACTTCCAACTTTTCCAACAAAAAATATTTATATGAAAATGTGCTACTTATATTACGAAATTATCGCACAAGTAGCACACTTTTTATGCAAGTCTAAATATAAATATATAATGTAAAAAAAGCCAAAAGTTTTATTTTTAATAATCTTTTTACAAGTTTAGTCAGTTACGTTATGCATAAAATACAAATGAATAACTTGAAACCTTTAATTATAAATAATTATATTACCCACACAGTTAGTACTTGCTTACTAAAGCTTTTGAAAATTTGTGGGTTTTTTTTAAACAAGTATATAATCTATATTAATTAGTTCTTGAAGATGCTAACAAAATTAGGTGGTTTTAAGAGCATATTAGTTGATTTTGAGCGATATTTTGATTTAATTATGGTCAGAATAGATAACATTTGTTCACAAACATGCATTGATCCAAACCTATAGCACATCACCTAAATCGTGTAAGTTTGGTAAATTGTCTGTTAGTACAAATTTCCAAAATTCAATGTAATTCGGATCACTTTCAGCTGAAATAAATTCTTTATATTTGTTTTCCAATGTATCAGGGTGCTGTAGATCAATAATTTCGATTTGAAATTTAGTTAGGTTACAATGAACGTCTTGTAGAGAAATTGACAAAAGATGTGTGAAAAGATCAACATTTCTTTATCATTTTAAAAATCCTCCAACCTAATATTGATAAGAAAAGCTAGATTCCAAAAAGCCAATCATCCTTCTAGAATAGCAAGCACTCACTGGGCAGTTCTCTCATTGTGTTTTTTCTTCCAGATATTTTAAAACACCCTCCCTGAAATTCCAAAATTTTGTGAGTGCACTTCCTTTAGGATGTCAGGGCACACAACCATGAAGAGTGTTCTCTACATGATAATTTTCTATTGAAATTCAATTATGTGTATTTAAAATAAATTTTGCAGGCTTTTTTTTCTTAGTCTAAAACAGCCACATTTTTTTAAATTGTAAAAAAAAATAATAAATATATATATATATATATATATATATATATATATATATATATATATATATATATATATATATATATATTATCGTTCTAAATCTCTTAATTTTTCATTAATGCCACTGTTGCAATTCCGCCGCCCCCTGTGGCACGCTGGTGGGGTTTGGCCCCCCCCAACTAGATGATCCCCTTTGTGGGGAAACAGACTGTCCCAGAATCTCTTGGCCCTTTTTGGACGCTTGAAATGGCATCGAGATATGAAAAGTATTGAAAGTCGTCAGTCATTCTACAAAGAAAAATTTTTTACAGCCATATTTTTTTATATTTAAATAAATAAAATTTATTGCTTAAAGAATATTCATTAAAAAACCGCCGGGCGGACAGTCTTTATCACTAGCAGGAACAGTCCATAGCTTTTCCGGGGCCCCGTTTACCCATGGCTCTATCTCTCTCCAACCCAACCCGTCCCAAATCCTTCAGGTTTTTTTTCGTCCGATTCTTCTTGTCCGCCTCTTCTCCGTCCCAATTCACCCCTTTTCACCACCAGGGGGGGGGTCCACCATGCGCCCCTCGTTCTCCCCAGGGGGGTAAAAAGAAAAGGGTCTGCCTGTCTTTCCCTTTTGGGAGGTCAAAAAAAAGGGCTCCCTCGTCCCGGGGGCCCGGTCCCCATTTTCCGGAAAAAAAAACACCCCCCTCCTCTGGAATCCAAGGGCGCCATAACCCATCTATTCATTCACACCTGGGCTTCCCCGCCCCCCTCAATGCCTCTTTTATTCCCTTTCTAAAGGAATGCCTATCGACATCGACATTCCTTTGCCATTGTATATCCCCGACCAGATGTTGCGGGTGAGGGCCGAAAAACAATGCCCCCTGGCCCACCCGCACCTGTCATCCAACATCGTTTGGGATGGATGGATAGGGTGATTTCAGATGAATTGACGGGTGGGGTTCACATCAATTAAAATCACAGTATCATCTCCAGTATCCATAAGATCCTCAGCAATACCAGTGACATACCAAAGGGCTAGTCTTAATCAAAGAACAGAGGTAGGAAATTTATCCAATTTTAAACAAAAGAAGGTAATTTATCCGGTTTTGGGTTGAAGGAGTATTTATTAACGACGGATTATAAAACACACACATAACAAGAGGGTTCTCTCTCTCTAGCGATGGGCCTTGTAGTTTTGAACTTCAGTGAAGTGACGAGGACGACACCTGATCTGGCACCTCTCTGCTAACTTCCACACCCCACCAACGGTAGACTTTGAGCCACGACAGGTTTAACGTGCATCAACCCCTATACAATGTGTGTATTCGAAAAATCTATGAACACCAGCGATAGGCTTTGGGTACACATCAAGCCTTTGTATTTTCTGAAATAGTCTAGTGAAGAGAATTCTCAGTCTCTCTATTAATGGACAGTAAATCAAAAACGACTGAAGCAGTTTTGAGGAGAAACATAGGGTCTTCTTCTTCTATTTTCTTTTTTAAAAAAGAATATTTTTAAATTAAAAAACATACAATTATTTCCTATTCTGTAAGAAAAATTATGAGTGTGTTGATTTACTTGTCACTAGGTGAATAAAATCACTGAAAACAATCAACTTCAATTCATTTATTGTTTTTAATGTCGAACTTTAACACGAGGGCCATTGAAGACGGACCTCATAATTTTGTACTACAATCAAATGACGAGGACAACACCTGAGCTGGCTCACCCACGTGAAGATCTTTGATGGATTTAACACTCATCATCTGGAATGCACGGCGGAGTTTAAATGGAAACAGAACTCAAACCCACCACTCGAATCCAAAAAGACAGAGAGTGAAATCATGATCAGATATCGCACCATCTAGAGCCAATCGATGTCCAGTTTCCTCCAGTACCATAGGAGCTCACAAATATAAATTATAGTTAAAAAAATAAAAAATACCCTTATATATATAAATATATATAGTTAATAGAACTAAGTTGGAACTTAATCCCCAAATCTGGAAATGGGATCCAAAATTATTCGCCAGATGCGGGTTGGGATCTGGAAATGGGAAATCGTTAATCATGATAATCCTGATCAGGACAAAGGAAATAAATTATCATCAGTCCTGGACAAGAGAGCAAAATTTTGAATTAATCTGTCATTTTAAAGTGGATAAAAATTGATTCAAAATTCCGTTACATACAAGTAAAGCTTATAAAAAGGTGCTAAAAACTATTGCGCTAAGCAAATAAGAATTGAAAACTATATAAAATGGAAATTTCATATCTGGCTCATGTTTGTAATCCTATTTTTCACATTTAATATGTTCAAAGTAATAAAGACAATTTTTACATAAGAATTGATCATTCAAATTCAAACGAGAAATTCAGGATATTACCTTCTATTCGATTCGGATACTTAAACTTGGGAAACTTTGTCAAATTACAGAAAGCATTCTGTCATTTAATTCCATATTCTACTTTATAGCGGGTTATAAATATGATATTTCAGGTGACTCGGTAGAAATCTAACTTATCTCATTTTCAAAGCAACTGCCTGGGAGTGATATCACATTCGAACGATTTGGAGACCAGAAATTACAAATTAAACACCTCCTGATCTCCTCGTACATTTGAAAGCCTCCAGATGGAAGGCATTAAAGGTAGGAGAAGCGGCGTCGGAGGGATGGCTTCATGGGTCGTTTGTGAGCGATCCCAAACATGTAGGAGCATCGCGCAGTTCCACTTGTTTAGGCTCAGAAATCAACAATAGAAACTGAAATCCAAAAGAGAATTACTATGGCTAATAGATGTCTTAATGGAATACGAAAATATATATGAAATCGAATTGATATAAATCAAAAGAAAAACAAAGGTTCTACACGTCTTTTAAGATCAGTATTAACTTTATGCACGTGAAACTTGGCCCATTTCTCGAGCAGATGAGAATATGATAAATATCTGCGCGCGAAAAGAAGATTTTAAGATTTATTTTTGGAGGAATTCAGGAAAATGGAACATGGCGAAGAAGATCAAATTTCGAACTCTATCATTCATATAAATAATCTGACATCGCTCACTTCACCAAAGTACAGCGAATTAAATGGGCAGGTCACGTTGTCAGAAGGGACGATGACCACACCACTCAAAAAGTCTTCAATGCCCAACCCATTGGCACACGAAGGAAGAACAGGCCAGATATTAGATAGATGGATGGCCTAGAAAAAGATCTTCTAGTTTTAAGAACTAAGAATTGGAGAAAACTAGAAGGAAGAAGGCTAGCCTGGAAGAGGCTAGGCCCACCCTGGACTGTTGAGCCACTGAAGATAGGAAAAGATCGCGCAGATAACTAAAAATTTATTAATAACAAAAAGGATTTTCTGTAAAATAAAGTTGTGGATATAGGATCGCGTAATGTCAAAACCCCCTTCGACTTTTGTTCGGGAAAACAAAGTTTTCGAAAATAATAAACATGGGGTTGAAAATAACTGCGCTCATATGGCAGCACTGACGATAAGTTAAATGCGATTTCTTGCTAAAATATATCATCTCAACTCTCTCTCATCTATTTTTATTTCATTAAAAGTACTATAAATGAATATTTTAAATAATGCTATTCATTGTATTCCTAATATGGGGCCACGGTAGTCAAGGTCACAGACTTGTGGCTGCCACGTCATGAGTTCGAGTCGTAGTGCCATTGAAGACCCGCTGTGTGGAGGAACCGTTGCACGTTAAATAGGTCGAAGCTCAAACGTCCTCCTGTTAGTGTGATGTGGAACAGTGGAGAGTGGGTGCCAGCTCACTCGTCTTTCTCTCCATGGTTCAAAATGACGAGGTCATCGCCAATAGCACTCGTACAGCTATATATTGCGACAATACAATATAACTCTCACTCTCTCTATTCATAATATATCTTTTATATTTACTAGTTAATATCCGCCATTTTTATAATGATGTCACCATAATGTTGAATGACTACATGTTTTTTTTTTGAAGTTATACTTCTTATTGCGCGTTTGGAAAAAAGGATGAGGGTAAATTTTTACGATGCGCGCGCACACAGTCACGGATGTGACGCAAAACCGTCACAGATGTGACGCACACCGTTGTCTAACATTTTAACATGGCACTTTTTTGGTGCTAAGGGGCTGATGTCTGGGGGATCGTAATAACTGTTGAGACGCACCCACCCCCCGGTGCATTCCCCTTCTACAGCTTTTTGGCCAATTTCATGGCATTCGAGCCTGACAGTCCATTCGAACCTGGCTCATTCGATCCCTGTCTGTCTACTCTTCCAGTTATTATAATTTCATGCTCATAGGGCTATTTCCTCCATAATTTTTAATTATTTTAATTTTTTTTAAACTTTTAAAATTTGTTTAAATTTACAATATCTTGGCTCCTGTTCGAGTCTTGGACTTGAGATTTGTACCAACTGTTACACTCGTTGAGACCCATCCAGTCATCTACTTCATTCGCATTGTGTAGGCGTGGGGAGGGCTTAAGCCCTAAAATATCAAGCTCCCATGTTAATCCTACGGGGACTGGAAAAAATTAAACCCCTCTAAGGAATTATCTTTTACTACCTCCTTACCCTTTACACCACTACTCGAGTCGATTTCTGCAAAATCTATCTCTACTCAACAAAAGAAATATTCTTATCACATTTCAAGGCCCTAGGTCTAAGAGGGCTGGAGATTTCGGGATGAATGAGGTAGTGTTTGTATGTAAGTCTCTTTTCACATACAGGGTGTTGCCTATTTCGACCGACACATTCAGAGGGGTGATAGTAGGCTGCATAGGGATAACAAATTACTATAGAGCATGGGGTCGCAAACCACGTTCAGTCGGAAACATTTGCAAAAACAGTTCTATAGGGTGGGATGTCGAGTGGAATGAAAAGGAGAAATAGGAAGCTAAAGCATGTTGACAATATGAGCAATGCGCATCACAGCTCGACGTCAGAAAAGTAACGACACATTATTGAGGTGTCAACAGAATATAGTCCACAAATGTTTTTTGTATACTATTTAATAACCTCTCAATAAATACCTTTATGAGAATATATCATTTTAATGTGTTTAGGATATCTTTTAATATATGTACACAGAGCTTAAAAGTGATTATGTTCTGCAGTTTAAATTAATAATAATAAAAAAAAATTATGTGATGTTATAAAAATAATTCACATTGACTTTGGAAAAATCACTCGTTGCCAAGCATGAGGCCGTAAATATTTTATAGTTTTATGAATATTCTGAGATTGAGAAATAGTTTTAAAAGGACCTTTTTTCCAGTTCAATGAGAAGTTTTTGTATTTTTTAAAAAAAAGCCAATGTATACCCAGATAGATTCTTGCCAAGTATGTGAGTCAGAGGTATAGTTACCTCGGCACTATAAAGCTGCACGAGGGCTCTAGCAAACTTGCCAAAAGCTGTTGAATATCTTAAACCTGAAGGTGATTTTCTATGTTGTATTTTTGCCTCGTTTTATTACTGAAGAAATGTTTTTGTTTTGTTTCCCATCCTGATATATTATCAGCCAAATATAGCTCAATAGGTTTTGTCTTCCCATTCAATAAAGTTTGAATGAAATCTTATGTGCATCACGTAACCTTCATTAAAAGGGACATCAGAGTTGTCATATTTTACGATTGGCTTTGTTTCAGTCGACTCACGGGTCCGGTTGCCCCTAAAGATCCATCATGTACGGAGGTAGATGAACTTCAGTATGTTTTGGCTCAAAACTCTAACGTTGGTGAAAAGTAGATGCCTGGAGAGTGAGTACCAGTTCTGTTCTTCGCCATTCGACGCATCGAAATAACTCGGTCCGTCGTTAACCACCTCTGGTAGGATGTTCATATATATATATATATAAACTCTCATCTGGGAGTACATAAAACAAAACATCTTGTAATCAGATAGGGTATCGATATAAATATCTATCGGTGACTACGTTGTCAGGTAAAAGGAGCTTGTGGAATGAATGTTCTGTTTCAGCAGTTCTTATAATGGGACATTAAAATGCAGAATGTTGACAGAAATGATTGTTAATCTGGAGAAAATGGGCGACCCTCCATTCCCTTGCGAATCTTTCGGTCGAAGTGAGCCTCATCTCGCAGAGGGTCGAAGGAATCGCATTCGAGAGGCCACCGTTCTGGAGGCAAAAATAAATCGATTCATATTTGCCGTATAAGGGAACGTGCAGGGGAATCAAAACAAATGGAAGAAAATGCTTTTCGCACGTTATGGGAGCGTCACACCCTGCCAATGCATTCCAAACCATCTAGTTTATGAGAATTATATTCGTTTCGAGAACTGGGCACTTTGAACATGAGTTGATGATAGGTACACAAAAACCTGTGCAAATATTTATATCTTTTTTTTTCTGAAACAAAAAAAATTTGTATTTATATGCATAGGAATTATTTTCACAATTATTTTCATGCTTTGTCTCATAAAAGAGGTAACACTTAAAAATATGTAAACACTAAATTTTGTTTAGCATTACGAATTTCTGTTTTTTTTAAAGTAAATTTAGATTTCTTAGAAAATTAATTTTTGAAAAAATAAGAAATTTTTATCTTTGTAAAATAAAAGGATTTTTTGTTTCGGAAAGAAAAAAGACATCCCACAATATCACGGGACTTTTTCCCACAATATGCTTATTTTTTCATTTCTATATTAGTTTATTTTTATATATAACTTGTTCAAATTTTCAATCGTTCATAAAGTATTTTTTTTTCCTCCACTCAAGTTCAAATACATTCTTTAAAACTTGTAGTGGATGATAATTGATGTTAATACAGTTTTTTTTTCAAATATTAATTCATTAATTAAATTTAATTAATTAATAGATACTAACAAAATTAATAGTCCAACGCCATATATAAAAAGCAAAATCGTTCATTGTCTTCCTGTAGTGCAACGGATAGCGCATTGGACTTCTAATCTTAAGGTCGTGGGTTCGAATCCCGCCTGAGATGGCCTAATTTCTGAGAATGTGATTTGTTTTTCCTATATGCTGTTTTATTGGAACAATTACATTTAATTAAGGAATAAACAAATAGTAACAAACAAAAATAATAGTCCAACACCCTATATAGAAAGGAAAGTGGAAAATTGCAAGGAAAATCACTTTCTACTCGTATTTTGCCACTAAATATTAGGATTCTGTCATATGCATATACATATTTATATTAACTGTAAGTATTTAATAAAAAGTAGCTAAAATAAGAATTTTCTTTGTTGACCTAAGTAGGAATTGACTTAATTTTTTTATATGTATATATTACTTGTTTACCTGAAGTGGTTGTTTCTGCAATACAATTAGGACCCCAGATATACGGAGCTGGAGACGAAATTTCCTGTTTCGTTCAATCACATGCAGCATGAAAGTAATATTGTGAATGTCATATTTATAAAAGGGTACATTTTATTATTTTTGAAATTTTTTTTTAATAACCTCCATGTATAAAATAAAATCA
Organism: Trichonephila inaurata madagascariensis; assembly: GCA_019973955.1. Taxonomy (NCBI): domain Eukaryota; kingdom Metazoa; phylum Arthropoda; class Arachnida; order Araneae; family Nephilidae; genus Trichonephila; species Trichonephila inaurata. Next base: position 124,120 of record BMAV01014232.1, on the reverse strand, counting down.
ATTGATTAAAAATATGGAACCACTTTAGAAAAGATTTTATGAAATACCTCGATACAAAAACGTAGGATTTATCAGAACGAGGCTAACCAGAAAATAAGCAATCATTTTGCATTTGAAAAATTCCTTTTTAATTTTATTAAAATTTAAATTCCCTGTATTGATTAGTAAAGTAAAAGTATTACAATTTAATATATTTTGAAACATTTAATTTCACGCTTAAGATTTGTTTCCCCAGACACCCTAGGAAATTCTGTTTATATTTTTCAAGAACATTGCATATTATAATCTTTCAAAAATAGGATTTAGAATAGAGTGGGATGGAGAAGATAAATGAAACGAAAATATTTCTCTAAACTAGTTACAAAGGGCCTATAAACAATTATTTCCATCTCTCTCAAAATTGTGCAATGAGGACGTTTATTTTAACAATGTCACTTGATAGGAACATTTTCTCTTTAATAATTAGTATCACTTAAATATAACACTTATAATTTGAATGTTTCGATTAATATATTGTGGACCTAGTTTCGTGAAGTCTTTCCAAGAGGAATTGTAGAATGACACGATTTTCCAACATTCTAAAAGGGAGGAAATTCTACAAAAAATCGATTTTTTAAAAAAACCCAAATCTTTCTTTCACGACGATGATGTCGAAAGCAAAAGTACAAGAAATAAATTTTAATCACTCCAAGTTTCGCCAGAACCTTTTGTTACGTCCTAAATTTCTGACTCGACACCAAACCTATCTTTAACAGCAGATGAATCCAATGTTTTCAGTTTCGTAATTGCGTCACCTCGTGTAACTTTTCTGGTTATAAATACGAACAGTAAATCACTGGTATCTTGGTGTAATTAGAAAATTAATTTCCTGTAAGCTGTCAGGTGGAATGACGAATGCGAGAGATCAGGGCAGAAAATATTTCTATTAAGTCGGCCTTAAATGAAAACTGATAAAAACTTTCGTTCTTTGGTGCAAGTCCAATCACATCGAGCGTGGGTTGATTGTGATTCAGATTTTATATTATCCTACCCACAAAAAAAAGGCTCGGTAATAATTCTTTTAAAAGCGTTCATTTGTTCTATTCGTGTTTTAAAACTATTCCCATAAAAGCGTGTTTGTTAAGAGCCTAAGTTATAATGAATTAATGTTTCTTTATTGCCCATACACTAGAAAGATCCCCCTCCACTTGAGTGATAACAAGGATTTTGAATGACTTGTGCTGAGGCCCTTATCGATGTTTAGCTTGCGATGAGACTATTTGAGTGTTGCACACGCGTTGCCTTTATTTATGTGACTCGTTTATATCTGTAAGCTTTGTTACCAAACACATTTTGCAAAAAAAAACAAGTAATATAAAAAATGTTTCTTAAGTCAAGTTCTACTTAGATCAACAAAGGAAAATTTTATTTTAGCTGCATTTTATTAAATAGTTACAATTAATATAAATATGTATATACATAGGATAGAATCACAACATTAAGTGGTCATTCATTTTTATTAATTATCATTAAAGTATCCTATTGCCATCCAAAACAATCGTGTCTATAAAATTTCAGTTCAATTGAATGTTTTTACACGTGAGGAAAAAAACCTTTTAAAGTTTTGACACAAGTCGCCAACGGGGTTGTATTTGTAATTCTTTGAATAATTAGTTATAATCAATTAATTTTTATTAATTATAATTAAATTATTGTTTTGTCATCTAAAATATTCATGTATATTAAACTTCAGCTCAATGGAGCGCTTTAAAATGTATTTTATGAACGATTGAAAATGCCACCAAGATAAATAGATAAACAAACAAATAAATAAATATATAGAGAGTGTGATAGTTAATAGTAGGAATTGGAAAAAAACCCTTTCTTTTATTGCGCTTTGAAGAAGATATAAATGAATTTGCGAGTAAAACATTTTTTGGAAAACAAAAAAAGGTATTTAACACAAAATTTAAGATCCCCTAATTAAAATGAACCAAATATTTTTAGTTTTCCCACGTGACGCGTTATCACACGATAACTGAAACAGCGAAATATCCCAAAGATCAGAAAAGAATTCAGTCGAGATTTCATTTGACACAAAAACCATCCTTTGCTGACCATAAGCTGTTGAAAAAATAAAAGCATCCAAAAAATTGTTAAATTTTATTTTTTTCATGTAAACCATTCAAGTGAAAAGTTAAAATCACAATGAACAATTTGAAATGTTTTAATAATTAAATATTCTGATTGAATTCGCAAATCAAAGAATTACACATTTTGATCTGCTCTCATGTATTATGAATATTAAAGAGGATTTTTCAAGAACACATAAGTTATTTAATACAACCATCATAAATTTTTTTTTTGATATTATAATATACAAAAATGAGCAAAAATTCTACCCTAAAGACAATTATTGATATTTAACTAATGATAAGTAAAATCTCTCTGAATACAAAATAATATCAAATCAACTGGATTTCACAAAAAAGTGAAGGTTTTGATAAAGCTTACATATTCAGTTCTTTGGGAGTAATAACTTCACAATTTCACTGTACAATATTTGAAAATAAACTGTAAACCATTCATTATTCTTTTCTATGTACAAAATACATTTTTCTTTTGATTTTAACAAACTCGCTGTATCACAGTGTCCTTTAAAATTTATAAAGAAAGTTATATATATATATATATAAACGTATTTTCCCATTAAAAATATTACAGAAAGAAAAGATGTCGACAATATTTAAATGCTATTTGAAATAGGTAGCCGACAAAAAGAAATTGTATCCCACAATGTTTAAGCGTTCAATGACAATGCATCTCACAAAAAGGTAACTGACGGCTCATTAGCAGAACTCACCCGATCCGTACATGTCAAAATTGAAGTATGGAGGATCAGTTGTCCAACGGGTCTTTGTGTCTCCGTAAAAAGGCACCGGTGGTTCGCCCTTAAACGCCGGAGGCATAGCACGTGCGAGCTGTCTCGGAGGGTGTTTTGAAGTAGCCTCTCCCCGCCATACCTCCTGACTTACAGACGCCTGTTGGTCCGGACACTCAACAGACGAGATATAATCCCTTTGTGGTGGATTAACCTATCCTATTGACGTATCCAATTTGAATAGTGTACTGGAGCCACAGATAGTCACAGAAACACAGCCGAGGAACGTATGACAGGGCGAATTATGACCTCCAGGCCCTTGTCACGGGAGTGTTCAAAAAGGCCGGCCATGTTCGTCTGCACCAATGAAGTCGGAGACCCGCGTGTAAAAACTGGTAGCCGCCAATGAGAGGTGGGGAAGAGCGAGAAGATGACCCATCCCTGGAATTTGAAATGGTCGATTTGGGCACGGAAGAGAAAAAAGACTGTTCACATTTCTTGATCTTGCTGGACTGAAAAATTGTGGAGACAAGCACCCTCAAGACCAAAGAACTCTCTTCTCTCGCTTTCCTGGTCTCGATGGTCAAAGAATCTATCGGCTATTCTTGTGAATTGCGGGGCGAGCGCCTTCAGGGCCGTTAGACTGTGGTACTCGGTTCTGAATTTCAATGTCCGACGAATGAAAGTGGGTAACATAAGTGGCGCATTGCTTGACTTTTGAACGTGACTTTATGTTTTTTCTTCCCAGCGAACAACGGAATGCTTTATTTTATAATATTGTATTCTAGGATAATAATTATTTAGCCCAGAAATAAAGTGTTTTTTAACATTTAGCCGTATGACCGTCAACTGTACCCTGTAAAGACGTTACGAAATATCCATTAATAATTTCAAACAAATATTTCATATCTTTAAACCGCAAAAAACTCACTCGCATCCATTCCATCATGTAACCTCAAGAGCATCCATTTCTTAGATTTTGCTTACAGATCAATCCAAACAAATAAAACCTTTATTCCTCTCCCTCGATAGAAGAGTTCACTTATATAGGGAGGAGCGAAGATACGGAAAAGTATGAGGAAAAGAGGGTATCAATCTACTAAACACATACGTTTTTCCATGGGTACCGAAAATTATAAATATTTCATGCAGTGGCGTAACGGAAAGTATTAGCCCCCCCCCCTCTGCAAAGTCAGGTTTTGCCTTTAATTTTTGATAAAATGGTTGATCCTGGGACCCCACGATGCGGGGGTTGCGGAGGTGTACGTCATGCCACTAATTTCACATGTGACATGGATAAATGTTTTGAGATATAATATGTGTATTTGAGCTGTATTTTTTAATCTAAGCCCACGTACTGGAAGCCAGCTGGCATATCTATAGAGAGTAGCTTAATCTGCGTACAATAGAAAAAGTCATCAGAATTGTTGTGTTCTTTCTTATCCCGCTTTATCAACAGAAACATCTAGATCAAGTCTATAAACCCGTGCGTTTTTAACCAATAAAGAACTGTAGCAGGACATGAAAGCAACTGGATCTTATAACAACCAATACAAGCCAAGCTGTCCGCAGGAGTGGCTTGTGTCACATTGCAATTTGGACAAGGAGGGTAAACTTTAAGACCCTCCACATACCGATGAGCTCGAGTACATCCCCCTGCGAAGCCTAGCAAGAGTAGTTTCATCTCCTGTCCCAAGCAAAGCAGCGCCATGACGGTTTCCTTCATACCCCTCATGTACGGGGGCCGGCATCCAAGAGGAACTTGTTTGACACGAGTAGAAATTTCGGAAAAAGTAAGGCAGCCACCATGTGTAGAGAATTTTTATGGCTGCACTCAGGGGCCAAACGATCTTTAATCTCATTCCCGCAGATATTCACGCACAACGGTATCCACTGAAAAAAGATCTTAATATTGGCACTCAAGCTATTTAATAGCTGGACAATACTCGTTGTCGTTGTCACCACGCCTCCACCATTCAGATAGATGCTGAATAGAGCTTCGGCTATCACTCAATATCAGAATTGTTTACTTTGCCACAGACTATTGTGTAAAAGCACTTGTTTCTTAATTTTACAAAAATTGCTAAAGAGATGTTCCATTTTCAAAAATTGCTTTAGGTCATCCGTGAACTGTTAGTTGTCTACAATATATTATAATTACTCTCTTTTTTTTAAAAAAACAATGTAATTCTTACTTGCATAATAAAAAAATATTCCCTAATTTAATTTTTATTGGGATTAATTTTTATATTCCATCCTGGCTTCACAATAAATACCACTAAACTCTTTTTTTACACAAACTTGGACATTTTTTTTAACGAAAAAAAATATTACTTTTTTTTCTATTTTGGGAACGTGGGGAGTTTCTTAATTAAATTGGATCAATTAATTGCTCATCGACCTTATTAAATTTTGAGCTTTTATGAGACTGATTAGCTTGCCTTGTGTCTTGAAGGATTCCCAAAGAAGCGCTTTCTTGCTCTACTCCATAGAATAATCTTTTATTTGGGTTTTGTACTGGATTATAAATATTAAACCTGACCTAAAGTTTATTACTCGAAATTCATAATGAGCGATGCCGAACATAACAAATCAAGGTTGTTGCCTAATAAAAGATAAGCCAAGTATAAAAGAAAGTAAATAATTTTAATAAACATCATAAAAACTTCTGGGAATATGGAATAAGGCTAGAAACTTAAATTATAAGTTATAGTCAACACATGTATGCACCTATTTGAGAAGACTGTGATTCCTATTTTTGCTGACACAGACATTTCGCCATTGACATACAAAAAATTTCAAAATGATATAAAAAAATCAAAAGAAATCACAGATTTAAAACACTATTATGAAATAAAGAATGTCAAAAACAAAATACAACAAAAAATTAGCCAATGTTCTCCAGAATAGTGAACTGACTGATGTGACTAATATATGGGTTATAACATCTTTTATGCCGAAGAATTTATACACAATAGCACTTTCAAAATAGAAACTGTGAACGCTCTTAAATTGTAGACCAGCAAAGCTATCATGTCCCCTTCTCAGCATACACCATAGAATATTAAAAAACGAATTAATAGTTCAGAAAGCAAACTACTAAAGCAAAACCATCAACACGTGCAGTTAAAAATATTGTTGTATGGAACCCACATCCTATTGTCTATGTCTACCCAACACAAAGAATCGCACAAACAAAAGTCTTGGTCGTCCACATGTTAAAGCTGCTGCTACATTTGTGAAGTATTCACCCATGGGTGATAACTCACTCCTAAGTTAACTTCGTGATCTAAAGGTGTGGGGTTGAATGAAGAACAAGGCGTAACTGAATCACTAACAATGATAATACACTGCTGGCCACCGTAAATGCAACACTCTGAAGGTAGCATGCAAATAACATGAAATTTACAACATGCATTGGAGGTAGATGCAATGATAAATTTAGCACACATCACGCGCGCCTGTGGCGCCACCTCAAATCGCTATTGAAGGCTTGGAGATTTCGACGATTTCAAGTTCGGCAATTGTGGTTTTCTTGTGGCTTTTTCAAAAAACGATCAGTTATGTCTCGTAGAAAACAGCGATCAGATTTTGATCAAGTATACGAGTTCGACAGAGGAAGGATAGGGCCTACCGAGATTGTGGATTATCTTTCAGAGAAATCGGTAGTCGTATTGGACGAAACCAAACAACTGTAATGCGGATATGTGACCGTTCGATGTAGGAGAGTACGACGGACTGACGTGGTCGATCGCGCATGGCAGTGACGGATCGCTCAGTCACATCACGAACCATAGCACAGCACATTGAGTCTGTAACGCATCATTCAGTGTCGTCTGCGCGTACCATTCGACGCCGTTTACAGCAAAGTGGTCTGTCCGCAAGACGTCCATTGCTTGGTCTACACTTGACGCAGAACCACAGACGTCTCCGCCGCCAATAGTGTGATGAAAGAAGAATGTGGGTGGCATAATGGAAAAATTTGTCTTTACTCATGAATCACGCATCTGACTGCAATACTATGATGGTCGAATTCGAGTCTGGAAACACCGTAGAGAGAGGATACTGAACAGCTACGTTACGCACTGGCACACTGGTCCTGCACCGGGTATTATGGTGTGGGGCGGTATTGGATATTACTCTCGCACTCCTCTAGTACGCATTGCCGGTACTTTAAACAGCCAGCACTACATCTCCGAGGTGTTGGAGCCAGTTGTCCCTCCTTACCTTCAGGGCTTGGCCACAACCATATTTCAACTGGATAATGCGCGACCACACGTGGCACGCATTGTCCAAAGGTTTTTCTTCAATCACCAGATTGAATTGCTTCCCAGGCCTGCTCGCTCTCCGAATCTTTCGTCGATAGAAAACATGTGGTCCATGGTTACTCAACGATTGACTCAGATTACACCCCCAGCTGCCACACCAGATCAAATTTGGCAACGTGTAGAAGCTGCGTGATCTGCTGTACCCCAAGAACACATCCAAAGTCTCTTTTAATCAATGCCGAGGCGTGTGGCAGCAGTGATCTCCAACAATGGTGGGTACTCTGGCTACTGATTCTGGCAGGAACCACACTTCCCAGAAGAGTATAAATTTAATCATTTTATACTTGGTTAAAACATGTTATCTACAAAATAAATTTTGTTGTGCTATCTCTTCTCTTTCTTGGTGTTGCATTTAAGGTGGCCAGCAGTGTATTTATATCATAATTTAGCGGATCTTGTGACGGCTCACGCGTCCTTTCTGTAACATAACCTCTGTGTTCTTTGACGACCAAGATTAATGGCAAATCTTTTCCAACCCAAATCCAAGAAGTGAAATGAAAGTATAGATGCAAATAAGATAGCCTTTAAAAGGACAGAAGTTTTAGTAATCATGATGACAATTTAGAGAAAGTTCAGTTTGGAAAAGGTAGAAGTGTAATTTGACGGCCTACCCAAGATTCACGGATATCTAGCCATTACTACAAGGTGCATATTATTGCACGCGAGCCCAACAGCTTATCTGAAGGTGTTTGAACCGTTGCGTGGAATTCAAAGTAGGACAAATCATTTGATATAAGAAATCGTAATATTATTTGAATTGAGAGTAGGTGGATAATATAATTATTTAGATAAGTGATCCAATTGCGCGATCTGTGTTAGCTACGGCTACGTGTTTTGGTTTATTCTCACTTAATATAAGTTTGTTCAATATATAAGAAATTTAAGTTAAACTCTTAATAAAGTCATATTAAGAATTCTAAAATGTCTCTTCATTTTGAGAATCCCACACCTCTAATTCACGCCGACCCACAAAGATATGGTCGACAAAGATCGACCATATCACAATCTGAGGCGTCAAAACGCATACAATACGCTATTACCAAATAACCGCGATCTTAACCACTATATTTAACTTTCCCTTCCATTCCTTATCTCTGTTTATATCACAGTTACTAATGGATACTAGAATTATCCTACCTTAATCTCTTGTTTAATCACAATCCTCTCGGATCCTCAATATCTTCAGATTAACTCTTGTGGAATTTGATCCACCTTGATCGTTCTTTCACGGATAGCTACACTCCAACGACGGCTTTCTTCACTTCCTTCGGTTCACGCGCTTAAACCAGACTAGCATTATCTTCCCAATAAGTCATACGCTTACGTTAAACTTCTGCTGTTTAAAAGGTTTCGAATTTGATGTTCACGTTTCGCTTCTGGATTTGGTTGGAAAGAATTTGCCTTTTTCGGCCCCAAGGAACACAGGAGAAGATTTTAGTAGAAAACGCGATAAGCCCGTCACATACTCTTCCCATCTACGACAACAGGAAATCATTCAGCCTTGTTAATGCATAGTTTATTTTAAAGTTTCACTTTTAATCTACAAGCTGCGGCGTTGTCGAGGAAAATCGCTCGTTGCGCAATGGATATCGTGTTGGACTTCTAATCCAAAGTTCGTGGGCACGAATCCCACCTGGGACGGCTTAATTTCTGGAATGTGCTTTCTTTTTACTCTACTATTTTATCGGAATTATTAAATTAATGAATAAATTGTAGCAAACAAAATAATAGTCCAGGGCCATATATAGCCGCCCATCCGGTAGAGTGGTTAGTGACGCTACCTGCGGAGCCGTCGGATCCGGGTTCGAATCCCAGGTAAGGCATGGATGTCTGTGTTGTAATCCTTCTCTTTTTTGTGGTATGTGCTTCACGCTTACTTCTATGTAAGCCCCCGTGTGATACTTTGTGGTACTACGTTCTCAATAAAATTTTTAAAAAATCATATACATAGAAAGGAAAATTGCAAGGAAACTCACTGTCTATTTTGCTACTTAATATTGGGATTCTGTCTTATGCATATACGTATTTATATTAACTGTAAGTATTTTATAAAAAGTAACTAAAATAAAATTTTTCTTTGTTGACCTAAGTGGAAATTGACTGAATTTTTTTTATATTACTTGTTATTATTGTGTTATAATTTACAGAAATTGACTGAATATTCAATAACATCATCCTCCATGGAAACACGAGGGATTCTTTTGGAAATGGATTTAGACACCTAAGCTACCACCCCACTCCCCAAACTTTCACTGCACCCCAATAGAAGGAATCTGAGTGACTCAACTAATTTAACCCTCTGCACGCCGAGTCTTGAATGATACCCGTGCTTGTGAACCCAAGACGCGACTGAAACAATATCGGCAGCATAATCTTGACTTTGACCACTCAGGCACTGTAGCTGACCCAATGTCGATCCCGCATTTTGAAACATAGTTTTTGTTTGTTTCCCCTCTAATGCTTTGATAAGCTTTTAAACATTTGGATGATAGACACATCGATGCTCTTATTTGTTTTTGACAAGCCCTGTATGTAAATTTTCACCTCCACGCCACAGGTCCGGGTTTCAATCCCGGGCTGGACAAGGTCGACTCAGCCTTTCCTCCTTTCAGTGGATCGTTATTTGAGTAGCGAGATTGCTGGGAACTGATCACTGGGGGTTTCACGTCAGGCTGATCACTTGACCGAAACATCTGCACATGCACCCCAGTGCCTATAGTCATGTAAACGGAGATAGGCGCGTTAGGCCTTATGGGCTGTTGCACTACTGAGTTCAGTTCAATACGTAAGTTTTAAGTTTGCACATTTCCTGTGGATGGCACCACTGAAGGAGGAGCTAAAGCACGTCCAATCTGTCAAGGCTCAGTTTCCTCCCGTTGGTGTACTGGGGTCATTCGAGAAGGGGTGCCAGCTCAGGTGTTAAAAATCACGAGATCAGTCGTGAGTAGCCCTCGTGTTGCTTTGTAGTGCGACCTTCTCACTCACTCGGTACCACGGATTAAACGTTCAAAGAAAAACATGAAATGTCTGAATTAAGGGAAATGCAGAGGTTTTTGTGTGTGTGTTATAAATTTCAAAATTGTAATGCGCCCTTTTTTGGTTCTACGCTGTAATGAGCCACTGAAACTTTTGCAGGGAATTATACTTGGGAGAGAATTTCTTTATGAACACCCGAATATTTATCTTCCAGGATTGCTGTGATTTCTGCTTTATAATCAGTTGCGGGAAATAAAAGTTCAAAAGGGATTTGTTTAGCCCATTTCCCTGGAAAATTCCTCGCAATGAATATCTTTTCTATTAGAATTTCGAAAGATAATTTCCTGAATTGAAGAAACCGGAAATGATTATTTCCAAGCAATTTTCGTTGCAGGAAGCTCTTCGTTGATCGGCAATGTGTAGAAAATTTACCATTTTGCAAATCAACACGACTTCATGGCGTCGAGGTTGAAACTCCTCGATTCCTACTAACACTTCATTATGGAATCGGAGTGAATGTTCTATTTTCGAGTGTTCGCTCGTTTTTAGTCAGGATCATGATTTATACAAAAGCTTACGAAACACATTTAGAAGAAGATTTGACAAATGAAGGAATTTCTTTGAAATGAAGGAGTAGAGCCCTCCTCCCCCACCGGAAATGTAGGTTAGCTTTGAAGTTTAATCGAGTGTGAAAACGAAAGTTACGATTGTAGAACAACCTTCAAAAAATAAAATGAAATAAAGCAAATCGACGTAACTTTCGAAATTTTCATCCCCGGGTATACGAAATTGATATTCATGTTAATGATTCAAAAAACTAAAAATATAGTGCGCAAATGCAACAGTTAGAGCGAATTAGCTCTTTCAATCAAATTTCAAAGGATAAATCGAATTTCGTTTAATTCTGCTTGTAAACTTCTAAGGCATGGGAGTTAGTTCCCTTAATGTTAAATGAAAGTGTCCGAAACATTTCGCGATAAAATATTTTCTATCGAACACTTCTCATAGTTTTCCTTTTTTCGGTGCATAAAATGATAAGTAATGTTTTTAAAAGCGTAAATAGTCTGAAAATAAAATGCAATATTATCATGAGGAATACGACTTCGCGCGATTATGAAAATAAAAAAAACTTTAATATATAAATATTTCTACAAGCATAGATTCCACTTGTAAGGAAATCCTTAAATCTAAAAGTGACTGCAGTTACCCTAACAGTGAGCCAAAAATGTTAAAGGTAAAAAATTGCGATCGGAAATGGCCAAGTGCTAAATTTTAACAATCGATTTATGTATTAAGGGTTATTGAAGTAATGGGGAAAATATGGTGCTTTTTTTTTCGCAAAATAATTCTTTTAATTCTGGGGCAGCATGGGGTTAGTCCACAGCTCTCCACCACCCATCAATTACTCAGAATACTATAGGATATTAAATCTGGCCAGAAAAAGAAAATGTACATCGGTGTAGTATTTCTAGACATGCAAAAAGGATTCCACCGCATGTGGTACACAGGTGTTATCTATAAGTCAATACAAAGCTCCAATACCTTTAATTATCCTGATTAATTCCTACCTCTCCGATAGAACTTTTCGGTCAAAATTAATAATAACCTCTCAAATAATAGAACAATTTCTGCTGGAGTCTCAACAGGGCCCTCCTTTCACCCATGCTTTTTAACAACATCTATGTCTCAACGACATTCCTACCATTAACAACGCTGAGATTTGCATATATACGAACGACACAGCGATAGTTTGTCAACACAAACCTTTATCTCATTATGATCACGCGATACCTAACTCAGACTGACCCTTGGTTTACCAAGTGGGAAACATACATCGACACCTCACAAACAGAAGCCATATTAATCGTTATATAGAAAAAAGCACCAGACATCTACATCAGAGAGAATCCTGTTATTATCCAGCTAAATACATAGGAATTTTTCTTGAAAATATTTTCACTTTCGCACAAAACATTTATTAGAGAAAAATTTTTAAAAGCCGAGCATATAAACTCTACCCTTTAATTTGCAGAAAGTCAAATAGCAGTAATAGAAACAAAATGCTTATCTACTCACTGATCCTATAACCCATCCTGATCTACACCCTTTCTGCTATGTGACATGTTGAAAAGAAAGATTAATATTAATTATTTAGAAAATGCTGAAAATTTAATTCTTAGGTTAATTCTTAATGCTTACAGATTCATGAGGAAAACGAGTAAAATACCCATTATTAAGGTATCCGACTACTTGCGACAACTTTTTTTTTGAAAAAATGGATATGGGGATTTTTTTGTGATTTTTAGGTTTATTTAGTATATTTTAAGCAAAAAATCGTAAAATTGAAAACAGAAATTTTTTTTATTATTATTAAAATGGGAAAAAACTGGTAAAAATGAACAAAAAATTACATAAACGGGGCCCGCTCTGTACAAAAATTTTTCAAACAAATTCTCAATTTTTCAATTTTAATGTGTTACTTTGTTATTCATGTTTAAAATGACTTTCAGGATAATAGATATTTTAATTTTTACAAAAGCTAGAGACCTCTATCTTAGTGACTATATGAAATTGCTTAAAAAACAGTGATTATATTCACATAAAGGACTGTAAATTTTGAAATAATACAGTGATTGATAAATCTGAAGAAAAAATACTTCTACTGTTATACAAAACATTTACAAAAAAGTTTCATTAAATTATTTTCAAAACTTTTTGAGCCATCACTCTCCGCGTTTGAGTTTTTCGAAAAAAACACATTTCGAGTAAAACGCATTTTAAGGTTGGACATCTAGTGTAAAGTTATGGCATCTTCTTTAGTTAAAACACTTGTAGTTTTTGTTCTAGTGAATGGAAAACGAAAAGCTTGGTATTTTTATTAAGCTAATAAGATGGTCCATAAAATAAAATCATAAAACAAATTTGTCAATTTTTGAAAAAAGTCATGATTTTAGGGTAGTCGGATACCTTAAACAAACAATCAGGAGGAATGCTACTAATTTATTTAATAAAATTGACAATTCTGATAATAAATAGAGAGATCTCTAGCACATCGAAAAATATATTAATTTCCACAGACCCAGATCAATCCTAATGGATTCTGTTTTTCTTTAATTCCTAAATATGTTCTCATTTTTAAAAATTGTTTATCTTTTACTTTTATCCTTAAACTATGTCCATTAACTATTCACTGATTGTTCGATCTTCTCACGTAAACTTAAATGCAAAAAAATAGAAGATCCACTCGATACCAACTCAGTTTAATTTTTTACATCTAAATATTTTCTCTCTTGGACTCCTTTGCTGCAGCCGGATTAGTATAGGCATCACTCCACTCACTCCCATCAAAATATTTTCATAAATTTTTATCTTTATTTTACATTTGTCACTTTGTTCATGTCAAAGTAATTCTCTCTTTTAATGGATTTACAATAGTTATAACTTAAATTTTAAATATTATTTATTAAAAAAGCGCCATTTGAAAGTGTTTTAATGTCATGAAAGAAGATGAAGGTTCGGAAGAACTAAGTGCTTCGACCCTACAAACTACAAAACCTTCACGTTGGCGTAATGTGGAAGTTTGAAGTGAGTGAGTGAGCGAATTTTAACGTCGCACTGTTCAGCTACAAGAGGGCTTTGGGCGACGGACCTCGTCATTTTGAACCATTATCAAGTGACGTGGGCGACACCTGAGCTAGCACCCCTCTCTCCTAACTACAGCACCACACCAAAGGGAGGTCGTTTCAGCTCTCGACAGATTTAACGCACATCGCTCCCCTACACGGAGGGTCCTTAGGGGTACTGGGCTCGAACTCGTGACAAAGCCAGTCACGATCCGAGTCCTAGACCGCGGCCGAGGAAGTTTGAAGAGGTCGCTGGAAAAGTGCCAGCCGTAGTGTTGTTCCCATCACTTCAATGCGGAGAGACCAGTACACTTCATAATGTTCCTGTTTCGATGCTCATGCAAACCGATCCAAAGCATTTTACCTGGGGTGGAAAAACTTTCCTCGGTTTATGTTTAATTTCTAATTCCTTTGACTTTTTAAGTCTCTCTTTGCGTCTTTAAATTCAGATAATTGGAAAATAATGAATGATTTTGTGTTCCGTTTGATTTGCGCTCGTCTTAGGCTGTGAAAATCAACCTTATTTGGAAGGCAATAAAGTTTGTCTAGAATGAAAATGCTGAAAAATAAAGTATAGATGCCTTCTTTACTACTGATAGTTGGCCTGCCTTTTGTGTAACGATAACCGAAAATTTCAAAGTTTTTATTGGGCTTTGAAAGGACGGTCTTAATGGAAATATTTGGGTGAATAGAAAACTGAAAATTAAGGTTATCCCAATTTATTAGGATACCAAATCAGGTTTATTTTATAAGTTACGAGAAATTAAAAATGAAAATGAAACTGTCACACCATGTGCAACCCTGATGAAAGCAGCGGTTGTTTGTTTCTGTTAACTCTTATTTTTTCAAAATAAATTAATATGCAAGAAGAGACATTAAAATACACTTAGATTTCTTTTATCTTAAAATTAAACAAAAAGTTTTGCATTTTAGAGTGAATGAACATAAATGAAATGAATAATGTTTTTCATGTTATTTTTATTCAATATTAAAAATATGTTTGCCATCTAAATTGACTTAGTCAACTTTTACTGATTGCAATATAAAATTTTCTTTGGTATTACATTGCAAAAAAATGGAATTATTTTCTAAAAAGACATTTTTTAGATAGATATAAAATCAAATGGAAAACATTTTAGATCTACTATTTCATTGGAAACTAATCATCGGAGATTTTAGTATGTTATTGTGCACTTCATTTCCTTTTTCATTGTTTCTATTCTTTTCGAGAGTATTCATTGACTTGGCAGATCTAATAACGAGATCAGGTTTTCAAAAGTAGTTTATTCAGAATCAAAAGCATTTACTATCTATTGTAGTAATCTTAAAATATACTTCAATCTAAAAGCATTTAAAGAAAATAATTCGGACACACGTGTCACTCGAACACTAACTCATCGATATCTTTTCGTCATCTGCAGTTGTGGCACGTCATCATTTGCATTTAAGGTGTTGCCAACTGTAGATGACTAAACGTCCACGGATCGGATTAAACTGGCTTCGAAACTGGAATCTGAGATCACAGCACGGAAATTGGAAAAACATTAACTAATTTTTATAAACTATCTCTAACAGTTTCTTTATTTTAATAAATTCTCCTATCCTTTATGGAAATAAGATCAGTAACATCTGAATTAACTGTTGCAAAATCTCTTTCTTAAAATGGCAAATAATTGTTTTTAATATCTTGTTGGTTCGTTCAATTCATTGCGATTGTTGTTTTTTCTCAGGATGTTGCATGTCTTGCAACCATCTTTTAATATTCCTTAGTTGTTTCATTTTACTTTATATATATGTAAGCTGTTCAATAAGTAATAAGACTTATTTTACTGCCGCAAATCCACTCATCGGAATGTTAATTTCTGTGGCATAAGAAAAGTTTGTTGTCTGTATTAACAAAAACTACCGATAGAGGGCGTGTACAGACTCGTATTCTTGAGTATCACATGATCGGATTGAAGCGTGTTTGTGGGCGCCTAAGAGACGCGGCGAGTTGTCGAAATGGAAGCAAAAATCAGCATCGGAGACCTTTGATATGATACGATATGATTAAAGACTGGAATAAGAAGGCAACAATATCTTAAAACGCCTTATCACAAAAGCTTGGCTGAATTACTATGATCCAAGCATAAAACAACAAAGCAGTGAATGGAAGCATCCATCTTCACCTACTCTCAAGAAAGCAAAAACTGTGAAATCAGCTGGTAAGGTTATGACCATAATTTTTTTTATTTCGAAGGAATTGTGTATCAACAGGCTGCCGAACCCGGTACTACCATAAACGACTCGTACTACACGAATGTACAGCACGTTAAAAGGAAACGTCCATTGCTTCGAAATAGCTTCCTATTGCACCATGACAATGCCCGACCAGATATGGCTCGTTGCGTATTGAATGTTTCGCAGCAGAACAACTTACAGATTTTACCACACCCTCCATACAGTCCTGATCTCACTCCATGCGATTTCTGGCTGCTTCCTCAACTTAAGAAACCATTACAAGGCAAACGTTTTGCAAGCAACAAAGCATGTGAAAAGGCTGAGGAGGCGGTTTTGAAGCAGCTCTCACAAAACGGACTTTTACATGTTTTTTAAAAAGTGGACAGAACTTTGGGATAAATGCATTACGTACCAAGGAAGTTATTCAAAAAAAAAACATGTAAATGATGACGATTAAAAGTTTTTTTTATTTTTATTTTTTATTATAGTTTTAGTCTTATTACTTATTGAACAGCCCTCGTAGATTCTTTTCCGTTTCAACAACAGGGGAGGTTCAATCGGAATTTTAATGCAAATCTGGGTTTTTTTATTCTGCCCAAAAAGCCAAGAGGAATTTTGTCAATAAGTAATACGCACTTTGTTTAAAAAAATATATAATCAATTGTAAATAAACAAGCACATTCTTAAGAGGGTAAGGGCATGGCTGAATTTAATTTTACCTGGACACTCTCAAACAGTGGAGAATATGTTCTGGGGCGTTCCACGCACACAACACCCTCGTGTTGCTTCTGAACGAGGCGTTGAAAGAGCAACAAAAGTGGAGAATAAATTTTATTTTTTGGAATAGGCGATATTTTATCTGTTTGGTCTGCACCCAGCTAATCAAAAAATACCGGAACTGAAACATGGTATTTATGAATTAAATAATTTACACGGTTCATTATTTGGCACAATAGAAATTTCGATTCTTACATGTTATGGCAACCCTACTGAGTGAGTGAATATTAACGTCGCACTGTTCAGCTAAAAAGGGCTTTTGGCGACGGACCGCGTAATTTTGAGCCATGGTCAAGTGACGTGGACGACACCTGAGCTGGCAACCCCCTTTCCTAACTACCACACCCCACCAACGTGAGGTCGTTTCAGCTCTTGACAGATTTAACGTGCATCGCTGCCCTACATGGCGGGTCCTTAGTGGTACTGGGCTCGAGCTCGTGACAAGGTCAGCCACGATCCGATGCCTTGAACACTCGGCTACCGCGGCAGCAACCCTACTGACAACATTGAATAAATAGGAATACGCTGACGAGAATATGGTGCGCGTAGTCGAAAATTACTACGTGAAAAATATATAACAAGTAATTATAGATAAATAATAATCAATAAAAAAGAAAAATAATAAGCGATTTTTATTATTTAATTTTATTTTATTATTAATTTTATACTATTATTATTTTGTTATAAACGATAAAAATAATTTTATTTGTGTGTGTGTATTATTAAGAATTCAGTAAATCGCAGATTCACACATTTTAGTATTCAAGGTCGTCCTATCAATGAACGGTTTGGCTTAGAAAGGTAGCAAGTGGAGAAATCTGAAAAAAAGAACATGGTTGCCAATTCAACGCCTACGACACGTTCGAAATTGAGGTTGCCAATTGGATTAGTTATTTGAAAATTGGTATGGTTGCAATTTTCGCATTACATAATGTATTTTTTTTTGTAAAATTTGGTAGAAAATGATATAAATACCTTCAGTTCTGAATTTCGTGCGATTCCGAGTGATTAAAAAAAAAAAAAAACGTTAGGAAGCTATCTAGTGCAAAGTCCAGATGGACGCGTGAAATTCGTCCGTAGCATTGATGGATAGATTAAGATGAATGTGCAGAGCGCGTTCGTAACGGCCTAACATGCGTTCTATTGTGCTATGCTGAGTTTATTCTGCTGTGAATTTTCGTATTGTCATTTTCGGGCGAAGATAGACACAGCCGGTCAGATTTCAGTCCATCAGTCAACAAATGCAAGATTTCTTTTACCATCTATCAAAACTCTAGTTAATTACTTTTTTTTCTATTACATACTTGCTTCTACTTCCTATTTTCAAATAAATTAGTCGTGTTTTTTTGTGCCATCAAAGCACCCCTCGTTCGACTTCTAAAATTATTATTTGGCCATGCACGAGGTCTACAAGCATGGAGAAGGATGACTTTCCCATCGGCTTCTTCGTGATTCAATGCTCTCCATTGAGTCCAATGATTAAAAAAAGTGTGAAGCTTAAGATAATGTTATCTTCGCTCTTCAGCTTCGCGGGGAAAAAACTAGTGACGTCATTTTACATTATTGATTTCTGCTTGTGTTGAGGGAGGGACAGGTGCATCGTAGATGTTGAACCAACATAACTTTTTGCATTTCAAATAGTTTCGATGAATTCTCCAATTTTCATTACTCCAACGAATAGGCTGTTTTTCAAATAATTCTCAAAAATAAACCAGCCGCTTGATAAATTCCGTTACATTACAGCTAGTTATAAACGCGATTTAAAACGTGTGCGGATAGTATTCATTTTATGAACGTAAAGCATTCAGCTTTCTTCTCCTAATAGTTATTTGAGATAATTAGATTTAAGAATTCCTTTCATAAATAACAATATGAATACAAAAATGTATTTCTATTTGATACACTTGTGAAAATTGATGAGTCCAGGATAACAAACTCCGTAAAAATTAATTTGTCTCCTTTTTATGTAACCTTTGTCATAAATGACTTAATTAAATTGGATTGAATAATTACAAAAATAGTAATAAATTTGAATACTTCACTATACATATCAAATTTCGCATTGTTTTCATTTACAAACAAGTATATAAATTTCGCATTGTTTTCATTTACAAATAAGTATATATAAATATACAACTGTCCTTCTAAATAAAGGATACACACTAGACACCTTAAGCAAAGGTGTGTTTTTTTTTTCAGAAGATATGTACTAACAAGTAATTTTTTTCAAAAATTGAAGTTGTGTCACTCTTTAAGAAATAAAATATAACTAAATAACAAATTTATTTTTGAAGTTAATGAATGTTAAAAATTCTTAATTCAAAAGTATTAATTATTGTCAAAATGTATTGAATTAACAAATGAATTTTTCACCTACATAAATGTATTGAAAATAATCAGTTAAATAATCAGTTAATAATCAGTTAATCAGTCATTGCCTTGCAAGCATATTTTCTACAAGGACATCTATGTCCTGGAGGATCGTAAGTACTTCACTGTCAGCATCAGTAGTAAGTTATTTTAATTTTGAAAGATGTTTTTAAAAACATTCCTGTACAGTTCTTTTTTTTTTTTTTTTATACTTTTCGTCAGGATTTTTGCTTTCCCTACTACTTCCCAAGCTATTTTTATTAAAGCTCACATTATATCCTCTAAACAATAAATCCCCCGTATAATTCCTACTGTTAGCTCACACTCTCTATATATTTATTTATTTATTTATCTTGGTGGAATTTTCAATCGTTAATAAAATACATTTTAAAGTGCTCCAAGGAGCTGAAATTTTATGTACATGATTATTTTGGATGACAATACAATAATTTAATTATAATGAATAAAAATTAATTGATTAAAACAAATTATTTAAAGAATTAGAAATACAGCCACATTGGCATCATTTTTGGCGACTTGTGTCAAAACTTGAAAGGTTTTTTCCTCCCGTTTCAAAGCATTCCGTTGAATTCAAATTTTATATGCTATGCACGATTGTTTTGAATATGACAATACGATACTTTAATGATAATTAATAAAAATTAATGACCACTTAATGTTGTCATTCTGTCCCATGTATATACATATTTATATTTTAATTGTAACTATTTAATAAAAAGTAGCTAAATTAAACTTTTTCTTTGTTGATCTAAGTAGGAATTGACTTAAAATTTATTTTTTATATTATTTGTTTTATGCTTTATTTTCTCCTACTGGTTTGTGAGACAAGTGAATAATATTCCCAATTATGAAAAGAATAATGCGGGCTTAGGTAATATTCGCGTGCGTAATCAAATATCTATTCATTCTCTTAGAAAGCTGCGTTTGAGTATGAAGCACCAGTTATTCTTTTTGAATTAGTAACACAGTCATTGCGATCGATATAAAAGGATAGAGAGAGGGAATTCATTTAATATTCTGAGTACGAATAGATCTGTCAAGAAAACACATTAAAATCATTTAAAAATTAAATCAATATTCGTATTCCCTATCTTATCTGATCCTCGAGGTAGTATTTCCCTTTTAATGCTGAAAGGTAGAAAACGAGTATTTTTATCATTGGTGTAATCG
Source organism: Trichonephila inaurata madagascariensis (assembly GCA_019973955.1). NCBI lineage: Eukaryota > Metazoa > Arthropoda > Arachnida > Araneae > Nephilidae > Trichonephila > Trichonephila inaurata. The sequence continues at coordinate 103,775 of BMAV01014232.1, read as the reverse complement.
TATCCAACTTCCCCAGGGAGACCTTAGCAATTAGAGAAGTCCTCACCCTTTGTATGACTCATTCGCTAGCTATGGATGTGTCAGGGTTGATAATCCTTTTAGATACTAAATCTGCCTAAGAAGCCATCCTAAATGGAGATACTAATTTCATCTTCTCCATACATTTCGTATTCGAGCAGCTGCATCACAAGGGGAAATCTTGTTTGCTGCAATGGTTACCTGCGCATGCAAATGTCGAAGGAAATGACTGTGTTGATTCTTTGGCCAAAGAAGCCAGACAGCATGTCCAATTATGCACCACCATCACACTTGCTGATGAAAACGCTCTAGATACCCTCCTTTAAGAAAGAGAGAGATTAAGAACTCATCCCTGTGCAAGGGCATGAAATCCACTCTGAGGAAACAGGACCTTATATACTGTGTAAAAACTGCAGAGAAATCCAACCACTCACATCAATACGTAGCTTCGAGAGCCCAGCTTTCACCTCGAGAGAACTAAGTTCGGTCTAATTCCACTCATGGACCCGCTGCAGGAGATCTTCTATAGACAGGACGCTCCGGAATTGCCCTCTTCGGTGGAATCTAGTGTTCTTAAACAATTTTCCTTTTCCAAATGCATGACCACGGGAACAACAACAACATCTGACTAGTTTTCCTAAAAATTTCAACAGTCTAAGTAATCGAAAACTTTTTTTAATAGTGAGACGAAACACAGGAAGAAATTAAACTCAGTCTAAATCTGAAATTTTTGAAATGCAAATAATTTGATTGTCTTGTCTAATAGCTTGATTAGGACCGTAGCAACCGCCGTATCAATGATAAGGGCCCCCAAGCTACAATGGTCCCAACACATATGAGAAAAAATTATTAAGAGGCCCCAAAAAGGTATGCAGGAAATTTTGATACGAGGCCCACTTAGAACTAGCTACACCAGTAAACTTGATTGTTAGATAGAATTACCAATAAATAAATCCCAAAACTGAAAGTAAAAAAGAATCTTTTTTTTTAATCCTGTAAATAGTTCAAATATTACGACCAACAGTCACTAATGTTCAACATATCTTATCTTCGTTAATGATTAATTTTTTAAATAATTTAATAATTATATCGTTATATGTCGCATAACATCAATTTCCCGGTCATTTCTTAAAATTTTTGTTTAAATGATGCATCTGCAACACATTGCAGATATAATTTTTAAAAAAGTGCAGAAGAAAAAGTAAAAAGAATAAAATCAGTTATATGACACTATATACACCACAATCTATTACAAAACGCCATTCTAAAAATGGAAGCAAACAAAAAAGAGGACATAAACAAGAAAGCACATAAAAAAGCAATGCCGGAAAAGGATTTGGCGGGAAATAATAAGTATAAAAAAATATTGTTTCTTTCTGAAAGAGAGATCAGTAGGGGGAGGGAGTAAAAAAAGAAAAATGAGAGAAAGAAAGTAAAAACTTCAAAAAAGATAAATTTCGAAAAGTTTCCAAAGCTTTCAAAATTTATCGCCATAAAATTCTTCATCCAGGTCGAAGACAAACTCTGGGCTGGAGAGTTGGAGAAAGAAAAAATAAATACGCTACGCTCCACTGAAAAGAACGGTAATGTTTTAAAGAAAAAAAAAAAGAATCCGTGGAAGAATTTTTCGGTCTTGGCGAGTTTTTAGTCTTAGAAGTGGCCCCCAAAATTTTCTAGATAATCTTCAAAGGCGGTAAGCATCGGCCGATTACTCTCTCTAACCACTTTCACGGTATCTGCTGTTTGGGAATGTTCGCTAGAAATTGTTCGTTTCTTCGTAATCTACTGATGATCGACAAGAAATTTATATATATAAAATATATTTTGCACCAGAGAATCAAATTTCAATTCAAATCTGTTAACAGAACTTTTTAGTTTCCAAAATTAAGCTACTTGTCCAATGTACTAGTGGCATGGATTCTGTGATAAGAATGTTTGTCCACGCACCTGATATTTCATTATCAGTGAGTTATTTTATAAGTAAGGCTCAAATTATTTCACTGATCATTCAGAATCAGAATCGTTATAGAAACAAAAGTTCTACTAAGGACATAAAACAATTTCCAAGCGATTTCCAAAACAAACTACAAAACATCTAACGTAATTCTCATTTTTTCATAAATTTTAACTATTCAAATTTTTAAAATCTAAATTTATTTTGACACAGAAGCTTTTAAAAATGCCCAATCCTTTATAAAGACATTCCTAAGAAATATTAATCTCTTAAAATTATGAGAACTTGGTACGATTGAAATATAAAACTCTTTGATATTTAGTGTTTGTTGCTTGTAATGTTTATGCATATGCAATATATAAAACAGGATTTGTGCCCAAAATCCTACCAAAGGCAAATTTAATTATTTTTTAAAAAATTAAAATTCTTTAAATGATTCTAATATGCTACTTCGACAATAATTGTAGTGCACTAGAGGAATTTTATTTACAAATGTGTTAAACTAAGTACGACAAAAGGTCTGTGGTAACATAGTTGAAATTCATAAAAACATTTTTTTATAAATGTTTATTAAAATTAATTAAGAAAATGTCTAAATTTTAGATTTTACTATTTTTAAAAAAAATAAGTACTGATTTGATTCCAAAATACATAACAAATTTTGTTACTTGTATTAATAGCAGCAAAGTTAGAAAAAAATGGCACAAAATGAAAAAAAAAAAGTCTCAGCATTTTAAATGAAGAAAAACTAATGATTACTTTTTACCTAAGATAAATCAGATTGAAGTCTAGGGCCGTGGGTAGCCTAGTGGTTAGAACATCGGACTCCAGACCGGAAGGCCTGAGTTCAATGCCCGACGCCACTAAATACCCTCCGAGTACACGCAGAGTACGTGCTCGTTAAATCAGTAGGTCCGAAAGTCTTGTGGGCTGAATCCCGAGTGCAGGGGACTGCAGAATATTTCCCTCCCCTTCAGTTCCTTGCCTGAATTGTGGAGGTGGAGATAGATGGTGTTGCCATCGATCGTCTCTTCGGGGAATTTCGCCGAGCTAATTCGCACTGTCATCTGTATGGTGCTCAAGGCCAACGACAGGCGTACTTCAAGCCCCTTGCCACGATGACTTTCGTGGGCCTCGTTCTGACTACGTCAGATAGGTGGCATTAGCCACAGCAACAGATTGAAGTTTTTATAAGCTTTTGGCAAGTAAAGAAAAAAAACCCATTCACATAATAACTCTGGATCTCTTAAACGTGAAGCTCTCCAATTTTGTGACATAATAAAATGCATATATATAAGGAATAATTTAGCCCAAGCAAATTTTTTTATAAAAAAATTATTTGATATCCCAGTGCAATAATGATTGAGTGAACTAAGAGAGAAGGGTTAAAATATTTAATCCATTACATCAATGGCATTTCTCTATATCCCGTTAAGATCCAACCCGCATGATCGTGCGGGTTAGATATTCTTATACGTTTTTGCTTCTGGAATAGTCGTATGTAAGAAAATCGCGAATCTAACGATTGAGCTGGTTTGTAGAAAGTGTAAAGTGTTACTTTTTATCAACAGACGATGGTCCATGTTTTACTTTCAGCCTGGCATATCTAGCTTTGTTTTCAAATACAACGAAAACACGTATTCTTCTTATCTGTCGTAAAAAGGTAATAATCGTTATATTTCTAATTGCTTGGATACAAATTTTTGTATTAAAGTTTAAATAATTGTTAAAGAAACAAATATTAATTGTACTCTATTAATGTGGGCTTCTAGGGCTCGGGATTTCGTTACCCGCACGATCGTGCGGGTTGGGCGTTACTTGAGTCACTGCAGCTGTAAAGGTAAATACTTACCAAGCTCTAATTTTCTTTTCTGTTTCAATAATTTTGATATGAAAGCCTACATAAAAATGAAATATATAGTTATTTAATTAATACCATATTTTCTGTATGTGGGTCCTTTTTCTTCTTTCTCTCTCTCTCTTTTGCAATTAATTTTCTTTTTAATGCATTTGTTGAGGAGTATGGCGTTTTTATCCTCTTCATCCACATCTCTTCCGCGCTCCCCAAATCTGGGTTTTCCGGTGGTAGTTAGTATGGTGTGGTTTAAATAAATATATTTTTTTAAATAATAAAATTTTTTCTGATACATTTTACCATTTTTCATGAAATATTGTGTTGACTTTTAGACAAAAACCTTTTCAGTTGTCTAAAAGGAAAAGAATTCTCACAGAAGAAATTTTTCAATTGATGAATAAATCAGATTGAACTTACATCAGAACTTAGTGATCTCTCGGATGATGACAATGCTGCAAACAACACATATGAATCGCGTATACTGGAAGGAGAATCAAGTTCAGATGAGAACGATGAAGAAACATATATGAATATTTGAAATGGAAAGACAATTTTGGATCATCTTTACCGTAAAAGTCTCTTGAACACATTCATTACATTTATTTAGCTGTTGCAAATTCTTGGTTTCTGTGCAAACAAAATGCAATATCAAAGAAATTTCCTCTAAAAATCAAAATGGTTTGCTTAAAATTTAAGTTAGAGATAGTTGAAGCGTTATCAGCCTCTCCACCTACTAACAAATGTATTTTAACTGATGAGGAAGATAACACAGTGTTGCAATTCCACTCGCAAAAAGATCGAAGCGTTATAATCCACCTGCTATACATGACATGGCTTTTATCCTGGTCATTCCAGGATAAAAGGCTTGCTATGTATAGCCATTTTTGATGTGTTGGTGACATTTCAAGGTCTTGCAAGCGCAGATTTGAAAATTCCGAAAGCAGTTCGAAAACATGTTGTGAAAAATGCAATGGTTATTTATACTTGTCAAAAACAAAAGATTTTCTCAGTAAATAAATAATTAACTAATAAAAGAGAATTATACATCAATAATTTCCTTATTTGTAACAATTTAAGTTGAATTAAGATTGCTTCTTCTATCAATTTAGAGCTAAAAATGTATAACTCGTAAAATTTCATAGGTGACCTGTTTCACAGATAACGCCCAACCCACACGATAGTGCGGTTACCGTCTACGTGCCAGAGGGGGATTTTTTATTACTTTTCCCAATGTCATATTCGGGTTTATATAGTATTAATAACCACAGAAGAATTTAATATTTGAAGATAAAAATAATTCGTGTCTTAAAGGAATGTTATTGAAAACATCTCTAGCAGCCATAACTGAGTTGAAAAATTAAGAACTGCAAGAGAGAAAATGATTATGCTTCCCTCAAACATATTCTAACGAAGCATTACAGATAGACGTTTAATAACGTATCGTTTCAAGACTGCTTCTCATGATGATTTAGTCATACTCATAGTAAAACGTGTAGTACTAAGTACACGTATAAAATACATTTTTTTAATATTAATTTGAATGGAGAAATTTAATCAACAACAATAAAAGTTTCAATAAATTCTTATTTATAGTATTATTTAAAAACAAAAGTTTTTCTTGACATTTAATATTTGGCAGAGAAAAACAAAATGACTTTCGTTTCCAAGGAAATGCATATTAAACAATTTTGTTGAGAGAATGGCTCTGAAATTAAGAAATGCGCTACATTCATATCCAGATATTTATATTCGTCAATCATCCAGTGATTGAACAACTCCAGTTACATTTTCTTGTGAATCAATTTCAAGCATTTGTAAAACAAATGTTTCTGCAGAGTTATTCTTACAATATGACCCTCACTTTCTGAGAAAACATCAGTATAATTAAATTAGATTTAAAGTTAAATTCCCTATATAAAATTTAACTTTTATATTGCGTTGCATCTTCAAGTATTAAATTAAACACCCAATTATTTATCCGAACATATGGTTCAAACAGACCACTTCTAATCCCTGATCATTATTTCTTATAGACCATATGTCAGTATTAACTTTCCAGAATAACTCATAAGCTAAGAGGTGCTTAACACATCTGGGCATAAGTGGTAAGGCCACTTAGAAAGGCCCACTTTGGGCGTCGTTTTCTCTCAGTGACATACATGTGGATTGCTCGCTGAATAAAAGCCGTTTTTAAAAAAGCTTAATCTTGATTTGAAACATCATATATATATATATATATATATATATATATATAGACATTTTATATAATATAAACATTTTTACTATATATTTTAATATAAATATATAATAATTATATTATATATTATATAATATATATTCAAAAATAGTTAGATCAATTGAGATGTATAAATTTTTTAAATATAAACATTTTACTATTTTATTGCTCCAAATCAAAATTTCCAAAATTTTATTAATTTTTTATATCACATTTTTAGCTATTTAATAAAGTTAGCTTAAATTGCAATTTATTTTATTTATTCTATAAACTTTTGAAACATTTCATAGTTATAGTTTAAACTGCATAATCAAATATTAGATAAATTACTTTTATTATTTTATTCATTTTAGTAATTTTTAGGTAGTTATTATCTATAAATTGGAAATTTATATTTTCTATCCATTATTTTCTTTTGTTGTTTTTCAGCTGTTACTTTTAAAGCAAGGGTCTCCAAAATCTGTCAATACTTCTTTATTGCACTTATTTATTTAGCGCGGTCCTGCATCGTTTATAAGTGCAATTTTTATAATTTTAAACTCCTATCTCATATTGATTTGTGTGATATTCCTAGTCCATTATTTTCTGTTGTGTTTTGCTCAGTGTTATTTACATTAAGGGGATTAGCTTGTTGGCCAAAAACATTTAACTCATTTTATTAAATTATTTTATATAATAGCTGTCCATAAGTCAGTAACGTTTATAACTTTCAGCATCCATTTTATAATTTTTAATCTCGTTTACTCATATGTGCATCATTGTGTGATTTTCCTACTGTCTATGTGTTTTTCGAATGTTAGTGTTTGGATGTTATCTCTTGTTTGTAGAGAATTAGCCTATATATATATATATATATATATATATATATATATATATATATATATATATATATATATATATATATATATATATATATATATATATATATATATATATATATATATATATATATATTAGAATGATTCAAATAATATTTCCGACGAATAAACGAAGTACTTTATTTTCAAATTTCATTTTTAAAGAATAATCATCTTCAATTGTTGGATTGCGCGTTTCCCAGATGGATTTGAAACCATTATGTGAGCTCAAGTACTCTCTCTTAAACGTCGTTTAAAGGAAATAAACAAGTAGTTAATTCCTACTTTGAATGGAGGAATAGAAAGTATTTTAGTAAAGATTGAAAATTTGAATAAGATACACTGAAGAGCAAAAAAAACTGGTACACCTGCCTAATATCGAATAGGTCCCCCCACGGACACGCAGGAGTGCTTCAATATGACGTGGCATGGATTCGATTAAAGTGTGAAGTAGTGCTGGAGGTGATTGTCACCATGAATCCTGCAGGGCTGTCCATAAATCAGTAGGGATAAGAGGGGGTAGAGTTATCTTCTGAACAGCACGTTGCAAAACATCCGATATATGTTCAATAATGTTCATGTCTGGGGATTTTGGTGGCTAGCGGAAGTGTCTAAATTCAAAAGAGTGCTCCTGGAGCAACTCTGTAACAATTCTGGAATTGTGGGGTTTCGCATTGTCCTGCTGAAATTCCCCAAGTCTGTCGGAACGCACAATGGACATGAATGGGTGCAAGTGATCAGACAGGATGCTTATGTACCTGTCACCTGTCAGAATCGTATCTAGATGTATCAGGGGTTCCATATCACGCCAACTGCACACGCCCCATACCATCCCAGAGCCTCCACCAGCTTAAACAGTCCTCTGTTGACATGTAGGGTCCTTGGATTTATGAGGTTGTCTTCATACCCATACACGTCCGTCAGATAGATTCAATTGGAATGAGACTCGTCAGACCAGGCAACGTGTTTCCAGTCATCAACAGACCAATGTCGGTGTTGACGGGCCCAGGCGAGACGTAAAGCCTTGTGTCGTGGAGTCAACAAGGGTACACTAGTGGGCTTTCGACTCCGAAATTCCATATCTATGATGTTTCGTTGAATGGTTCACACGGTGACCCTTGTTGATGACCCAGCATTAAAATCTGCAGCAATTTGCGGAAGGGTTGCACCTCTGTCACGCTTAATGATTCTCGTCAGTGTCATTGGTCCCATTCTTGAATAATCTTTTTCCGGCAGCAGCGATGTCATAGATTTGATGTTTTACCAGATTCTCACTATCCACGGTACACTCGTGAAATGGTCGTACGTGAAAATCCATATTCTATCGCAATCTCGGAGATGCTATTTCCCATCTCTCATGCTTTAACTATAACACCACGTTCAAACTCACTTAAAGTTTGATAACCTGCCATTGTAGCAGCACAGTAACCTATCTAACAACTGTTCCAGACACTCGTTGTCTTATATGGGCTTTGCCGACCAAAGCACCGTATTCTGATTCGTTCCATATCTCTTTATTTGCTTACGCATGCCTGTAACCGCTTTTTTGGCTCTTCGGTGTACATACATACATACATACATTATATATATATATATTATATATATATATATAGGGAGAGAGTTAACTGATAGAAGGAGTTGAAAAAAGAACATGTGTGATTTGTCTACATCGTTGTAACAATGCACACACGATTTGGCTAGTTTGGCTGAAAAACAGGTTTTCGACGCCAACTTTTGTCTTTGTTTTAACAATTACATTTTAAAAATAATAGAGACGAAGACGAATCTAACTTGACGTCAAAAACTTGTAATTAATTTAATTAAATTTAATAAATTAATTAACACTTGAAAACTATATTAACATCAAGTGTCATCCACTGCAAGTTTAAAAAAATTATTTGAACTTGATTGGATGAATAGAGAGTATTTTATTAACGATTGAAAATTTGAACAAGATAAATATAGAAATAAATATATATAGAGAGAGAGTGAGTTAATATTAGGGATTGAAAAATAGCAGACATGCTGTTAAAACAATCGTAAAAATGAAGGAGAATCTAAAACAGTTATATAAATTTTAAAAAAAGTTTCTCTGATTAAAACCGCATTATATGTCTAAAGACAGTTCAGCTTCTCAAAACGTTATTACAGGGTGAGAATCTGTGTTGTTCTTCATCATAGCAAGTATGTTATGTCATTACAAAAAACATAGCATTTTCTATTTATCTCGCTATTAACAAATGCGTTGTATGCAATGTAGACGAGAATAATCAAATATTTTTTCAAATATAGTTAATTTATTCTCCTACGTTGAGGTAATATGGACGCGTCTTCATATTATTTTAATTATTTACTGAAACATGTACAAATTTAAGATTCATGATAAATGAACAAAATTTTTAAAACACGTTATTAATTTCATATTACGTGGCTTAAAAGCAGTGCAGTCCCTTTTTAATATACAAATATATTCTCTACTTTGCATGGCTTTACTACACGGTGTTTTACTAACCATCTGCCATGCAAAAATAAACTTGGATGTATCTATCAAATAGTTTTAGGCAAAAAAGAAACATCGCATCCAAATATACTCATACCTGTTGATTGCCGAAAATTTTTTCAGAATTTCTTTGCAATATTTTCTTTATTTTTCTTAATGTATCGTTTAAAAGCGCCCCTACGGTAAGGGTGATCTCCTATTTTAGTTGATATTTTCAACAGTTCACCGCACAAAGAATCCTATCGTAATCAACCTCAAATTGTGAGGCTGTTAGAATGACTACTGATGGAAAGTGTATTTTGGACAAAGAATTCCTCACCACGGGGGAACTGTTATACGGGGCAACTGGGAGGGTGACAAATGACTTCTGGCGCTTGTGTCCCGTCTTTTCTCAGAAGGGGAAACAGCTTTCGAGCCCTTACTGACCATTAATGCAGGTTCGGTCTTTTTTGGATGTTATAGAAATAAAAAAAATAAAAAATCGAGACAAATCAAATCTTCCCTTCTCTTTCATTGGACCATCTCTGGACAAACTTTCCATTAAGAGCCTTCTTTGCGCGACGTTTATCTACAGTCAATCGATCAACAGACTGTGATGTATTGGGAAAGAAAATGGATGAGTAGAGTGTCAGACTTAAGGAATTAAATTATTGATTGACTTCGTCTACAGGTATTAATTTTAATATTTACAGTTACATACAAGTATCGCGAGTGTTTTAATACTAAAGAACACTTTATTGGTGAAGGTTGAGGGCAAAGCACAACGTCTCTGTTCGAGTGTTCCAAGCGGTCTGCCTCATCTCTCTTTTGGGGTGGGGCGGTCTCTTCTTACATCTTGAATTCCCCTCGAGGTTCACCTCTAGGTGGGGTGCAGATATTTTTGTTTTTAGACTACGGCTGCCGGTGTGATGTCAGATGAAAAGATCCTACAATGTTTTAGAAATGCACGTATCGATAAAAATAGCGTAATGTCATCTGCATAGATAAGCCGATTTATCAGCTGCGAGGCAAGAAAACGTTATAAGACCGAGGAATGTTGTCATTTACAAGCAAATAACATTTCAAATAAACTTTTTCCATTCTAAATGTCTGTGTGTGTGTTTTATATCTGTGTTTTACTTCAAACGATCTCTTTGAATAGGAATTTTTTAGAAGTTTTCCCTAGTCTAAAACACGCCTCATTATTTTGAGTAAAACAATACAAGCTATTTAGGGTTTCTAACTGCGGGAACTGAGATGTAGAAATGGAAAACGGTACATGGAAAAATTTTAACCGTTTGAAGCCAGTGACAGACTATTTTATGAACGGAAAAGGAACTCCATTGATAAGACTACGGATAACATTTTCCGACTTTTTGCTTACGTATCTCCGGGGCCCTGTAATTGGAGGGCCCCGTATCAATGATATGGCTGATATGGTGGTACCTACGCCCGGACCGTTTTACGCGTCAGTGTGTCGGACATCAGAAAATACATCTGCAACACGCCTTTGACAGTCAAAAGCGCGATGTAAAAATATGAATGTGTGTGGGGGAGTATGCAATGGAATAAACATATTTATATGCATGTATGTAATTAAAATTATAGAGCTTATTATATATGAATCTAATTGTATTATACTGTATCGTACTGTAGTGTGAGTTTATGCATCATATTGTATTGATTGATATAGAAATAAAACTTTGCAAGGACATGAAAACTTGTTGAACTATTTTAAAAATAGTATATATATATATAAAGTACAACCCCTTATTGGTAGCTAAAACAAATATGACTTTTTGATGGCTAAGAACCGATTTATTTTTTCAAATTTGAATTAAGTCGTGGTATTGGAGTACTCCTGGTCATTAAGAAACCGGTGTTGTTGCAGTCAAGAGAATTTATCCTGATCCCCATCCAAAACGCTTTGTATAATAGAGTTAGATGTTAAATATGCCAGGGATCAAAGTTTTAATATTGGTGTGATGTGGAAATTAAGAGCAGGATTAACGATTACGTGGTCGACTTCATCATTTGACTGTAGTTCAAAATTATGAAGCGTATTGGCTGTGGGATCTTTAGGAAGCCTATAAAAGGCAGCTTTAAAAATATTTGATATACAAACCATTTCAAACAGTTCTATTTTCTTTTATGAAAATAAATAAATAATAATACCTCTCTTTCAAACTGTGATTACTATTAACAAGATAATATCTTCAATCAACAGACAGAGATAGTGACCCGACACACTGGCATACAAACTTCTTTTGGGCCATTTTTATTTCGAGCACCCCGCCGACAGAAAGAGGAGGAGGATGTGACAAACCGCATCTTAGTTCCGATTTATTGGATCAAGAGGTCCCGCCGCCTTAGAATCAAAATAATGAAACTTCACTTCTCTAGCTGTGTGTGCCGCTTTCGGAGAAAACTGAGTGACTTTATTTCAAGGCATTTTTTGAGTGGCCACTCCTCCAAAGAGTGAACATTGAGGTGGTATTAAAAGTGGCTAACGAGTCCATAAATATAGTGCTATTTTTTCTTTTACATTTTAAATATTTCGATATTCCGGAATAGAGTTTTCTGGGAAGAAAATTTGAAAACTGAAATGAATATTCTCCCATCACACAGATTAATTGAACCCAGAAGCTATTTTACTAAGTAACATTACATGATTATAATCCGTGAATAAATTTTAAAATAAGATGATGGACAGGAAAAAATTCATTAATTAACGATTTCACAAAAGACGACAAATATACACAACTTTTAATTCCAAAGCCGCAATGAAGCACTTTAAAATGGATGACACTTAATTGGAGAAGGAAAACAAATATATATATTAACATATATATATATATATATATATATATATATATATATATATATATATATTAACATATACTTTATATCCTTCGATTACAAGGAAGTATTCTACGAATGAAAACAAATTTCCTTTATATACTGAGACCACTAGTAGATATCTCTTTGTGTCACTGAAGTGAAATGAATGAACTATTAAAGTCAGAAGATATATTTTTTTGCTATTAAGACTAGCAATTTTTTCTTTATTAGGTTACTTGAGATTTAAAATGTTTGTGTGAACTGTGCTTGCAGCTTTAAGTGTATTGTATAAACTATTAATGTGATCTCAATGATTGAAAGCTAAAAGGAGTTTTCGGAGTTTTAATCGAAAACTTTTGTAGGACACATTGAACAATTTCAACCACAGTAACGTCCTGGCACACGGCGTTCAGCGAGTGTAAGGCACATTGAACTTGCTAGCGCTCGAGTTAGTGAGTGAATATTAACGTCGCACTGTTCAGCTACACGAGGGCTTTTGGCGACGGACCACGTCATTTTGAACCATGGTCAAGTGACGTGGACGACACCCGAGCTGGCACCCCCTCTCCTAACTACCACACCAACGGGAGGACGTTTCAGCTCTCGACAAATTTAGCGTGCATCGCTGCCCTACACGGAGAGTCTTTAGTGGTACTAGGCTCGAACTCGTGCCGAAGCCAGCCACGATCCGATACCTATACCACTCAGCTATCGTGGCCACTGCTAGCGCTCGAAGTCTTCACGTAGTCGTAGTGAGGATGGGATGCCAACCTCGTTATCTGATATTTCAGAATCAAGATTGGCTGCGGTTAGAGGACCTTTCTTGGGGCAGAAACAGGCAAAAATATATAAATAAATAAATGTTGAAAAATAAAATTATCTACCCTGTGATAAGAAAATAAAAATATTTTAAGCAAATCAGCAGATTGCGTTTGCTCCGATGCACACTGGAAAAAAGAGTTGAAATGGATTCATGATACCTATCGAAAGCGATACAGATTTGGAATCTTAATTTCACCCAAGACCTGAAGCAATGCTGGAGAAAAATTCAATTAAACGATTTATTCAAGCGATGGTGAATATGTGTACAAAATCAGAGATCTTCTTTACAGGATGGATTATAACATGGCACTACGAGAAAACACTAAAGTATGGTTGATGACCACGTGATGAGAACTGGCATCTTTTCTCCAAACTTCCACCGAGATTCGACTCTTTGAATAACTCGAGTTCCGAGAATTTTTAAAATTCGAATCTATTCGGCTTCAATACACCGTGCTCAAAACTACGATGGAGTTTGTTTGAAACAGAGGTGAGCTACCGCCGTATCAGTCGTATCAAAGATACGGGGCCCCCAAGCTACTGTGGCCCCAACATGTGTAACTACAGTACCACTAACAGGATTTTAAAAAAATGCCTCGAAGGAGTTTTGATACAGTGCCCACTCAGAACTAGCTACGCCAGTGCTTTGAAAGGTTAATTATTGAGCAGAGCAATGGTATCGCTTATGTGTGTGAGACTGATTAAACAATCTCTGCAGAATCTTTATTTCTTCAAATGTTACTTCTATTGGCTAATCTCTAAAGGGTTCATTTCTAAATCATGATATATTTAAATTCGAGAAAGCTGTCAATCATTAATTAATTCTTTTTTATATGTGTCCTTTTATTTCCTCGTTGCAAATTGATTATTTTTTATGTGGCTGAAGAAACCTAGTGACCAGCGTGTGGCTACGAAGTAGGGACCCGCGTTGTCATGTCACGGGTTCGAAACCTAGTGCCGCATAAGACCCGCCGTGTAGAGGATCTTAAGCAGCGTTAAATGGGTCGCGCGCGTGACTCAAAGATTTCCTGTTGGCGTTGTGTGGAATGATGCCGTCTTCGTCACTTGAATTCAGAGGTCTGTTATAGTGTAGTTTCAGACTGATGCTCCCTTTCCAGCTTGAACACTCAGATCAATTTTGGTTGTTACAATTTCAGAAAACTGGTATTTCAAACCCAAGAATTTCTGAAGTTACTAAATTTACTAATGTAGCCTTCAAAACTTACAGTATGATAGTAATTTGCATTACAATTCAACATTATTTGAAAAATTACCTATTTAATATAAATTATACTTCCCCATTTATAACCGCACAAAAAGATGAATTCTAATTCATTCAAACAATTACACAAAACATCCATTGCAAACTACTATAATTAGTCGCCCAATTGGTATAGTGGTTAGTGACGCTGACTGCAGTGCCGTAGGGTCTGGGTTCGAATCCCGGGTAACACATGGATCGTTATTTTCTTCGTAATGTGTGCTTCACTCTTACTTATATATATGCTCCCGCGTGTGATACTTTGTGGTGCACGGGGTTATAAATGTTCTCAATAAAAGAAAATTCTACTATAATTTCATAGTAGTTTTTTATACCCATATATTAATATTTAGTTTACAAAAATCAAGCTTTACAGATTGACTACAAATGGTCCGTATCATTAACTCAAAAAAGTAAACACGTTTACAAAGCTAGGGGATTCATAACTACTTCATTACCGCAGTAAAGCGTGGATACGAGTTTTCCTTAAATCTTTCCCATTAGATGATACAAGGTAGTTACGAACTCGGTTGTTTTGAGCAGTGCTCCGCAAACTTTTTATTACCGCTTACTGGTCAACGTTTCCTAATTTTACCGCGAGGTTGAAGGGAGGTTGATTGTATTTATTTTAGATTGTGTTTTGATTTAATTGTATTTAAAAATGTCTCCACAAAATAAAATACAGTTACACCAAAAATAAATGAATTTTTTTAGTGAATATCGCACAAACTCGAGAGAAATATATGACAGTAAATAAAATGGAAATAATTTAATCTTCCTTAGGCAGTCCGGTATCCACGGACCGGTGCCAGTCCGCGGTCAGAGGGATGGGGATCACTGGTTTAGAGCGCAATTAGTTTGCGACAAAATTCTGGTTTTGGAGATGTAGGTAGCTGGTTAAAATGGTTCCTCATTAAAATATCGACCTCATATGGCAGGGGTGGCGAACCAAAGGCACGCGTGCCATTGTTGGCACGCGACACAATATTTTGGGCACACCACCGATCCAAACGGTTTGCATTTTAATTCAAAATAACAAAGTACAATATGAAGTATTACGAACAAACACAAGTGATCGGTCGCAGTTTTCAGTTCAAAGTATTATAGAAAACGCTCAAGTATTTTATGTACCCTGATGTGACTTCATTTAAAAAACCGAACTTGTTTCAATTCGATTGGTAGGAAATTGAAAAATTTAAAATGCTACTCTCTCTCTGATTGATTTCCAGTCAAGTTCAATACGGATTCAAAAAAATTGAAAAAAGGAAAAAGTTGGAATTGGTTGAAACAGAAAGATTAATCAATATATGTAAATATGCTAATAAGGAAATTTTGGAAACATGTAATTCGGTTCCAGACACATTTAACTGCTTGAAGAAGCTGGATCATGCTATTTGAACCCTATTTTCATCTCCCTATGCCTGCGAGTCATTATTTTCAGAGATGAATACCACTAAAGAGAAACCGTTTGGCAGATGACTCCTGTTCTCAGCTTGTATTCTTTTAAAAGTGGCATCTTACAATCCTAATCTAAATTATTCGTCATCTATTCTGCAACAGCAGAAATCGCACTAATATTACTTTATATCATTTGAATTACACGTATAACTATAAAATGCTTACTACTATAAAACACAATGTATTTTGTCGTAATAAATAAAGAGTCTTGAGTTGTTAGTATTTAGTTTTATTATTTTCTCAACAATCAAAATTATTTGACGGCACGTCTATATCTCATTCAATATTTCTTTAGAAAAAAATGGCACTTTGATCCTTAAAGGTTCGCCATCCCTGTCGTATGGTGTCGCTATTTGACTACAATAGCCGAAAGATTGCGAAAGAGAGTTGGGATGTGAAGTAAAACATCCATTCATGCTTCGCGTGCTGCCATCTAGTGCAATAAATCGGAGTAACTGAGTGCAAAGATATTTAAAAGCAGTGAATTAGAACATTTCTGTAGGACTAGTGCGATAAGTAAAGGAGAGTAGAAATACCTCTTCAACCAATTTCAAGAAGAAAATACATGAATTCAATACTTCAATATTATGTGACACAGGCAAATATAACTATTTTTGTGTTTGGAAATAAAACAAGTTTAGTATTGAATCGTGCCAGGTTTACCTAATTTTATTTCGCCACAAAAACAAGTGAAACGTACAATATTTCTTTTATTGTGAGTAGTAACGTATAGAATCAATTAATATACATACAAAAAATATTTAATGTTTTTAGAATTAATAAATTTTCTTTTTGCTGATTGCTTGTATTCTATAAACAACATTTTTGATGAGGTGATAAATGGTGGTGATAGAAAATTTCAAATAAACATTAACAAATGAATAGTAGAGCTTAAGAATCTGTCTACATTAAGAAAATCAGTAATAACAATCTGTGGATTCTCAATCTTAAATATTCGGGTGATTTTGGAAATAAGTATTTTCAGCACTAAGATGCAAAATGTTTAAAGCATTTCAGAAGTTAAGCTTTATTGAGTTCAGAAATTAATAAGAAAACTTTAAAAATAATTCCATGAATAAATTATTCACAACAAAAATTTAACAGACCATACTAATTAAGAACTATTCTATTGAGGAGTTCTGCCAAATTTTACTATAAGCCAATCGGTGCATATAATTGTATGAATTAAATGATATGTTTTTGTTTACCAAATAAAGCTTTTTTGTACACATATCTCTTTAAATACATAGGAAGTAATATCAATATTTGATAGGGGGGATATATAAAAACTGCACATTTTATGGAAACTGGACTGTGTATGTGTGTGTGTTGAGTGATTACATGATACAAGTTATAAAACGCCTCGTAAAAAAAAGGTTGTTAAAAGTAAAGCATTTATGCTGACAAACAGGGCCGGACCGTGACTTTTGGGGGCCCTGGGCCAACGATATCTGGGGGGCCCCTAAATAATTAAAATTTTTGCCATTTTCCTAAAAAAAAATTTGTGCAGGGAAATTTAAAGTATGTACGAAACTTAAGGGACTTTTTTTATTTCTTTTTATTTTTTATTTCAAACGATTTAAATACGTTATAAACAATAACATAATTTACAAAAAAACTTGTCTACGCTTATGTGCTGCAAATTCTTTTATTTGCTGATCACATTTTAATTCTTTGGTGAGATCAATATTAATAGAAAGAAGTGATAAGTAATTAAGCCTAGTATATATATCTCTAGCAGTTTTGCTGCCCCTGACAAAAATGGAAAATTCCGCCCTTGTCTCAAAAGCAAAAAAATTGTAATTAAAAAAGATAAATTGTTCACATAGATACACACCTAAAAAATTTTAATAATTCTTGCGAACAAAAACGCAACATAATAATACATAAATAATATTATTTTAAGTCAAATACAAAATGATTCGAAATTAAGAACATAATTGTTGTTGTTACTTATGCAACCTGATCGACAGTAACATCAGAGCAAAGTCCATGAAATTCATCGTGCTAAGGGCTAGATTTTTACGCCTGTTGTTAGCCTTAGCTTTGAGCACCATGCAGGTGACCGCATGCTTTTGCTCGGTTCCACCCCAATTTTTAGAGAGGACATCCTGGGGGTGGTCAAGGACTTGCCACCTCTCTTTCCCTTCCTCAGTACCTCTAAATTCTAAACTTCCTATAGCCAAACACTTTACTTTCGCAACAACACTTTTGAGGACATTGTGGTAATATTCTATATATTTTCTTAGTTGTTTCTTTTACTGTTTATCTAAAACAGACTTATTTTCTTTTCGTGTCAACCAAACTGACATTGAATTTTTATGTTCAACAGAATTTTCATGATTTTCTAAACAACTTGTTATGCGTTTCCAATCAGAAAAGCCGGTTAGGTATTGAAAATTTGTATTAAAAAAAAGTTTGTAGGTCAAACAAAAAACACTACCAACACTTCTTGAATAACATAGCCAAGATCTTTTCAGCACTTAGCCCTTTCAATGAAAGGATTATTCGAAAATGATCACTTTTGTTCTTTGTATTTTTTATAGAAAAAGAATATATATTGTTCGGATCTTTATTTTGAAAATAACTCATTTCACATGTGAAAGAATAAAATCAATAAAATTATTACTTAGCGATTTATAGGCCACGAACCCACGTCAAAGTATTTCTCAAACTTAAACCCAACATTTTCTAAGCACTTTTCTGTCGGGGCTTTACTGATGTCCTCTGGCTGAACACTATCTTT
The DNA here is from genome assembly GCA_019973955.1 of Trichonephila inaurata madagascariensis. Lineage (NCBI taxonomy): Eukaryota > Metazoa > Arthropoda > Arachnida > Araneae > Nephilidae > Trichonephila > Trichonephila inaurata. The sequence continues at coordinate 85,248 of BMAV01014232.1, read as the reverse complement.
TTCAGAAGATTGCTGGTAATCGAGATTTTGCATATTTTCATTATTAATATTTGCTTTTTGGGTTTTTCAGTTTTCTTTCGCTAAGTTCCTTTCCCTTTCGCTTGTTAATGTATCTGCGTTTGTTATATTCTTGTTGCTTTGATCCATTGTAAAAAAAAAGTTGAAACTTTGATATATTTAATTTTTCTTTTTCTCGATTTATAAGACTACTCAGTACCCTTTTTCAAAAATTGTATTTGGAGACACAGAAACAGTAAAAATAATTTATTTTTTATATTTAGATTATATTATTAAACTGATATTCTGTAAGTAAAAAGTCAGTTTGACCAGCCATTATTTCCCAGTTTTAAAAAAATTAGGAATTTTTGAACTTTTTTCAAACTTTTATAAAATGCTCAATTTTTAAAATTCTTCAGTAATTTTAAATTATTTATTTTCCTTGGACTATTGAAAACAAAAGTAGTATGGATTTGAAAACTGTTCCCTTGTTGATTTTTAATAATTATTTTTCTAGCTTAACCTGGAAAAAACAAGAATTTTCTTAAAATATTAACTTAAGCATTTTTTAAAGAAATAACTAGATATCTCAAACCTAAATCCATACTAACTTTTGAAGAGCATACGTTTCGGAGTACATACAAAAATTTCAAGATTCTATCTTTAACACAAAAAAAGCCTCAGGGTTTAGAAAATACTTATACCTTCAAAATTGAAAAAGTCTAAGAAAAACGCATATAAAGTTTGTAAAGGCATACAACAAAAAACTTATAATGCCCGTTAAGCTCTAATTTTTTCATATGTTATTTCCCAATGTATTTCTACATTAAAACACTATTTTAATATGACTGAAAACATTTTTTCTAATTCAAAATATATTTTTGCATAATATTGATAGCATTTGTTACCTCGACAGGTTATTCAGCTTAATCTATTATTTTCACAAAAGTTTTGAAACACAAAGCATTTATGTACACAATAATAATGCTACTAACTTAAATTAAAAATCACCAGCTTTGTACATAAAATTTAATTATTTTTAGTTTTAATTTGGGGCAGTTTAACTAGTTTGAGTGTGTTTGTGGTACACAACTTTAAAATAATATTATATAGTACTGTAACGTCGTGAGTAGTAAGCAAACAAGAAAATTTGTCACAGCCTCATTTTAAAATTATTGTCAGTATTTATTTGCTTCATAGGTTACTAAAAAGTCCAATAAATATGCCAAGCCGGGGGGACAGTCTATTTCTCTGGAGTTCAATCCTTTTTCCCAAAGGCACTCCCTAATCCTTTTTCTTTTCCGGGCTCCTCTCCAGTTTACTCCATCCAGGGCTCTCCCCTCTGTCTCACTCCAGGGCTCTATCTCTCTGTTTCCATCCAGGGCTCCGTCCAAGTTTTTCCCTCTCTCCCCAAAATCAACCCCTTTTAAACACCAGGGGCAGGTCCACAACACGCCCCTCGTCTTCCTCATTGGCAGGCCAAAAAAAAGGTCTGCCCTCGTACCCGGGCCACATTCGTCTCCCATTTGTGCGGCAAACACAAACACATTCCTCGTCTGTCTAGAATCTAAGGGCGCCATAATTCTCATCCAACTTCTGAAACTCCCATTCATCACACCACCTGGGCCTTATAGCCCCATTCACTCGGCACCGACTTTCATACAGGCTTCGCCTATACGTCAACCTATTGTCACCGGCACTCTTTGGTTATTGTAAATTCCAGACTCGATGGCTGCGTTTGTCCGAGGTCAGACAATACACAATGACCCCATGGCCACGTGCTCTTGTCACCCAACGTCTGTTTGGGGCCATAAAACTTCTCATGAATAGATGGGTGAGGTTCTCCCCAATCGAAGACGTCACAGTACTACAGTATGTTTACTACACTGGTGTGCAAAACTTAAGCAACAGGTGGGTTTATTACCATAACTTCACGAAAAATCATCTGAGAGACATGAAATTCTGAAATGAGGGAGAATATTATGTACGTAAAGGATGGCGAAAGTATCGGCGTTGAAAAGGAATACAACGCATACGGTATGGAATCAAACAAAAACAAGCTTTATTGAACGCATAGTATCGTGACTCATGAGTGTCTATCCAACAGGAAGAACAACAAGCAGATGTTCCTTAATATGGTATATGCCCTCCCTTTACAACAATGGTTGCTTCGCACCGTTTCTCCGCATACTCAGAACCAGCTGGTGCAACATTTCTTGAGGTAGGAGTGCCCATTCCTCAATCAACATCTGTCTGAGTTGTTGGTTGTTCTCCGGATGATGTAAACGTGTGGCAATACGTCTCCCCAAAGCATCCCACACATGTATGATGGGATTTAAATCTGGGGAGAAGACTGGCCAATCCATTCGAGTGATATCTTCACTTTCCAGCAGCTCCTCAACAGTAAGAGTGCGATGTGGCCGTGCATTATCATCCATAAAAATGAAGTCTGGGCCAATGGCACCTCGAAAAAGACGCACATGGAAAAGAAGTACCTCCACACAATAGCGATCCCCGGTTACAGACCCTCTGTCGAAAATGTGAAGCTCAGTTCGCCCGTTCAGCATAATGCCTCCCCAGACAAGAACTCCAGGACCACCGTATCGGTATCTTTCCTTGATGTTACTGGGTTAAAACCGGGTCCCGATCTCTCTCCAAATCAAAACGCGTTGAGAATCACTTCTGGTACTGAACCGACTCTCATCCGTAAAGAGGACACGACTCCATTGATCAGTTGTCCATTTTTTGTGCTCTCTGGTCCACTGTTAACGGTGGCTTCGGTGGCCAACTTTCAACGGGAGGCAGCGTTCAGAACGGCGGGCGAACAGGCCTCCTTTGTGAAGGCGTCTGGCCACAGTAAACCGCGACACTTGTCGACCCGTTGCTGTACAGAGTTTCTGAGCAATGGCACTTGCTGACTGCTGTCGACCTCTTTTCGCCTGCAGGATGATATATCGGTCATCTCCTTCAGTTGTCGTCCTCGGGAGGCCACCACCAACCTTTCTAACTGTTGTACCTGGGGTTTGGAACGCTTTCCAAGCGCGCAAAACGATACTTTTGTTGATTCCGAACTCTGCAGTTACTCTGGTGATAGTACGCCCCTCTTCCAGCTTTCCGATCATTCTTCCACGTGTGAAGTCGTCCAGATGATTTATTCTAGCCATATTTCACGAACTGACTCACTGGCACTTGCAGCGAATATGTTGAATTGCGTCTCCGTCCTTCATTTTATTCTACTGTTGAGCAGCGCGCGCCGACATCACGCGTTTTGCGTACGCTCACATCGCTTCTGACGTTTTGTTCCTGATATTTGCACACTCATGACGTTTCTACTGACTTACGTGTTCACTGTACTGATCTCCAGACCTCCTTTTCTGCAATTTCATGGCTATCCGCTAAATTTTTACATTGTTGCTTAAGTTTTGCACACCAGTGTATAATGGAGTTTGGTATATAATGAAAATATTCAGTTTTAACTGCAATACTTGTATTCAGAATACTTGTATTCGGAATTCTAATTGCAACATTAACTGAGGGCGTTTTTAGATATATCATTTTCAGTAGTATTCCCTCCCTTCGAAATATTGTTTTTAATAGCAACCTGAGAAAGTGTTGGCCGTGACATTTTCTCAACTGGAAAAAATTGATAATAAAGTTTCTAAGTTATATAAACTATTTTTTAAACAAAAATTGGCCTTGAAATAAATCTGAATTAAGTAACTGTGCAACTCAAAAAACTCAAAACATAATCAAACTGAAATGATTTTAGTAATGAAAATTGAAATTAATAACCTTTTCACACTGAAAGAGTTCATTGTACTCAAAAATATTTCTGATTACTTTAAAATGAAACCGAAACCAAAACTTCATATATATATATATATGAAAAAAAACTATTTCGTTATCAGATCTTAAATATGGTGACAAGCTGCACAATGATATGGACCACAAGAAAATAAAAAAAAATTGGTATATTTGAGATTTGTGGGGTACTGTGTAGCCTTAACAGTAATTTTCCTTTTTCCTCTCCCCTTTTATATTTTCTGTGCCAGACTAATATATATTGTTAATTAAGGACTTGAATTTCCTGAAAATAAATTTAAGAGTTTAGGTCAAAAAATTAACATAGCACAACCGGCTGTGCTGAATAAACTAACAATTTTTTACAAAAGAATATAGCATACTTCTGAGATAATCAAAAAAGTATCTAGTTTATTTTTAAAAAAAATAAAAAATCATTGTTTGCACTCGTTAAAACCTAAAATGCTTATTATATTTATTGGCCAATAAGTTTAAAGGGGTTTTTATAAAAATTAACTTTAGAATTATTTGCTCCACTTAAATTAATATTGTTTTTCCGTTGTCATCTATTATTTGCTGTTACTACCTATACTTAAAAACCGATTTATCACGAAAATCAAGACCACTTTAATTTTATCCATAATATTCTCGGGAAATCTCCATAATACACATAAAATGATTGTTATTTTTTCCCATCCTATAGAAGTAATTACGTTATTCATCACAAATTTTAAGACAACATACATATTTACGTTAAATCCTAATATTTTCAATCTTTAAAAAATTGAAAAAAAAAAAAAACACCAGAAAATATTTAATCATAACTTTAATATCTTCCTACTTAAATAATTTAGAAATGTTTATTGCCACTTACTTTGTTATGAACGGGCTGTCCCATTCATTGGTGTTTGGGAGTTAGAATAAAGAGATCAGCCATAGTCAGAAAAAATCTAGTTTATTATTCCTTTGCTAAATTTCAACAACCCAGGGTAGAAAATGCAAACTTCTATAAAGTATAGAAACAGCTACAAGGTAGAAAGGATACTTAATAATTTATAATGATTCAATTAACTTACGCTTAGAATTCTTTGATTACTTGCGTTCTGAATTACCGTAGTTCCTTTCTCAGCTATTCGACCTCTGGTCTCGAAAACGTTTTTTACATGATTTGATATTTTAACTTATTGAAACTATATGTTCAGTGCTTTTTAAATATTTTATGAAATGTTTTAAAATTTTAATATATGTTTTGTGCCTAATTCTTATGTTTAATTGCTTTTTAATATTCAAAAATAAGGGTGTTCATATCAGTACATTAGAGTTTTAATTATTTTTAAAATGTAAATAAATGTTTGGCGCAGTATGGCCGAATTCGGCTCTTGTGCCATAAAATTCCAAAATCACTCGACCTCTGGTCGGTATTATTCAATTATAACTTGTTGACTAAATCGTCAATTAACAATCTTATATATTAAGCAATTCATCGTCCAGCCCATCTCGACTAGCTTTCAACCACTTTCCGTTAATCACTAATCACTAACTTCTATCATCTAACTCCTAACATCTCTTTCACTGTCTTTTACCTAAAAATGCTTAAATATAAGCCTTCTTATATATAAACCGTGTCTTCTTCTTTGGGAGAAAGTTCTTAGAGAGAGAGAGAGAAGAACAAGATTCAAAATAAGTAAATTTCCCCAAGAGGAATAGTGAGAGGTTCGTGGATAGACATGTTACAATTTTTTGCTTGAAACTTGATTAAACAGGTGCCTAAGTATCTTTTAATTTCAGGTATTATGCACAGCACACAGCAACAAATCAGTATATTATTGTAACTTAGAATTATTATTGCACAAAAATAAATGGCTGCAGAGATAGTACCACTGCTTTTGTATAAATGCTGGAGGGCCGTCGGTACCGCTCTATGATAGAGCCTCTGTCTATTACTTTCTGCGTATTCGGTGGTAGGGCGGAAGAACAAAAGTAACTTGCTTTTGCTCTCGAAAATAAAAATAAATTTTATATGGTAGTTTGGGTATTTTATTTTCGATTTGTATTTTTTCACTGGATTATTTTATTACTATTTTGATTGCAAGCATCGTTTTCTGTTTGTAATCTTCTACGGGGAACAGGGCCCTCTAGAACCAGGGGGCCCTGGGCTGCAGCCCATTTAGCCCATACCTAGATCCTGCCTTGCTGACAAAAACCAATGGTTAGCACATAAAAGAAAGAGAAATGATGACGTCATAATGAGAAATGTAAATTATTTAGAATATGGAGCTGGAATGTGTTTTCAAGTGGGGAAGCAGTTATACATTAAAATTTGATTTTCACAAAATATGAATTTTTGACACTCGATGTATCTTTTCTATGAAACTCAACGAAGGCGTATAATTTCTTTATGATACATTCGCAATATTTGTTAATACATACTGAAAATAAGCATTTTATAAAATACTCAAATATTTATTTTTCACAATTTTTTTTTGCCTAAAAAGTGTCAAATTTCATTACATCGAATATAATATTTCAAAAATTAATAAAAAAATTAAAAATCATTTAAAAGCTTATTTTAATGTAATGAAAATCTTTCTCTCTCTCTCTCCGTTTTACTTATATTAAAAATTTCAAACTTTTATCTGTAGCGTAGATTATGAAAAAAAAAAAAAATACGTCGAAAAGCCATTTTAAAATATTCAGCAGTAGAGCAGGGATGGCACGAGTGCAATTAATGGCACGTGACACAATCATTTGGGCACGCGACCGATTAAAACGATCAGCCGCGATTGATTCTTCAATCAAGGAATTTTTAGTGAGATTTCCTAAGTTCAAAGAATTATCAAAAATGCTCAAGCTTATTATGTCCCCTAATGTGACATCATTTCTTAAGCTGGACTTGCCCCAATTCGACGTTGGAAGTTGAAGAATTTGAAATATAACATTCATTTCTAGTCTAATTCAATATGGATTCAAAAATATATTGAAACAAGAAAAAAAAAATTGGAATCGATTGAAACACAAAGATTAACAAGCAATATAAGTAAAAATGTCAGTAATGAAATTTTGGAAACATTAAATTCAATTCCAAATACGTTTTACTGTTTGAAGAAGCAGGCTCATGCTATTTGAACCATATTTTGATCGACCTATGCCTACGAGTCATTATATTCAGAGAAACCATTTGGCAGATGACTCTAATTCACACCATGCATTCTGCTAAAAGTAATATATCTTACCCAATCCTAATATAATTTATTTGTCATCTAATCTGCAACAGCAGAAATCCCACTAATGTTGCTTTATATCATTTGAATTACGCGTTTTACTAAAACATCTACTACTATAAAATATAAAATGTGTTTTTCTGTAGTAAATAAAGAGTTTTGTGTTGTTAGTATTTAGTTTTATTATATTTTCCCAATAATCTCGAGTCAAAATTATTTGACGGCACGTCTATACCTCATTAAGCATTTCTTTAGAAAAAATGGCACGTTGATCCATAAAGGTTCGCCATCCCTGGTATAGAGAGTTCTTAAACAAACGCGTTTATTACAATAATACCGAAGGCACATAAATAAATACATCCACTTTGAAGAGATAACAAGTGAAAAGTACAGCCTAGTTGGAACTTAAATTCGAATGTTCAATATGAGCTTATCCACAAACAATAACTCATCCCGCAATCTACATTTCTGGTGCTTCAACGTCAGCCGTCGAACAATGGATCGTGTTATTTCAGAGTTGCGAAGGGGATGGCAATGAACAGCAAGATACTAGGGCAACCAGTGTGCCATTTAAAAATCTACAAGCAGCTGCATGGTGTGCCATTCCACTTTAAAATGAAATTCTAAGATTCTTCTAACTTTGAAAGCGAAAAGTAGCATATCTAATAAATAACAACAATCTTCCCAAGGAAAAAGGAGTGGAGTGAAATGTTTGTAATTTTTATAAATTTCAACAGGTATTTTGGGTTTCCAATGAGCGGTATTTTCCTTTGATAGCCCCGCAAAGTTCCTTTGCGAGTTTTGCTTACACACAACGTCTTTCTTTCTTCAGTAGTCTTTTCGCTGAAACTTTACGTGGTACAAGAATTTTACTACTTAAGTAAGAAAAATAGCTCGGATTATTGCAAAATGTGTTTTTATAATGAACTGTTTTGAAGGATTCGGTGGTCGCGGAGTAGAGAACTTGTAGCCAGTGTTGCCGAGTCATGGAATCGAGTCCTAATGCCATTAAAGATGCGCCATGTAGAGGGGTTGATGCATGTTAAATCTCTGTCGAAACTAAAACTCTTCACGTGGTGAAGAAGTTAGGAGAGTAGAGTGCCAGATAAAATCTATCCTGGTCACTTCACGTAAATCCAAGACAAATTAAATTATTTGTTTAATTTAAAATTCAAACTTTTACATTCTTTTTAATTTAGGAAAATTATTTTATTCTATGTATACAAACTCCCCGTACTCATTCAGTGTACGTGGGCGATAAAATTCATGTAGCAATTCAATTTCCCCTTGATAGAAAGCTTTCGAGAATTTCACTATTGCTGTTATAAATGCCTTTTTATCGTTGTAGTTTTTGTGTCGTTTGATGAACACACAACGCACAGTATTTATCAGTATTTTTGAATAAAAAAACTTTTCATGTTAACGAATTGTAAACAAATGTTACTTGAGTTTTTAATTAGATAATAAATTTGTTTTATCCCTATTGTTTCAAACAGAAATAAAACATTGTCCCCGTAACGAGGAATTAAAACATATTTCTTTTAGTCTAAAAATTTGCTTTTTTAAATAACTGGTAAGGTAATATTTTGTTTACTTTTGAAACATAAGTTGACGCTTCATCCACACAGACCTCGTTATTCAACTTAGATTCCTTTGGTCACGAGCTCAAAAAGCCGTTTAAAGAGAGAGAGAAACCAATTGAAATAACTTTCATAGTTTGGAAGTTAGACGAGATTGAAAATCGAAATTGTATAGATAACAATTGTTCCCTCTTGGATAAGTGATTGTTTTTCGTGTTTTCTCTCTTCTTTCAGTTAAGAAAAATATCTTTAGAACTCAAAACATAGGAATGTGATTCCCCTAACAAAAATGTACACACACAAAATAGTACTTTATAATTAAGATTTGTAATTTAGGTGTAACTTGTAATACGATATTAATTATTACGGTTCTTTTCTTTTAAAAATGCATTACGGAGAGAATGAATTAAATTCTCAATAGAAACATTTATTGGACGTATCTCTACCACTGATACTTTTCATTACTTCATAGTTTTGAGAATATCCAAAAAATATAACGCATAACAGGTACTTTGTGTCCGTCTCACAAAAATTAAACTAAGTGTTAAAATAAAGAAAGTAAAATGAAGGCAACAATTATATGACGAGGTCGGCAACTCAGCCGGCAGCTCTCTTAACGAATTTAAACCTGAAACGTTATTACGTAAACGTTCATTGCAAAGTTCTCAGGGGTTTTATTCATTGACTGCTTATTCATGTCACTTTTCGAAGCTTCTTTAGGGTTGTTGGACCTCGTCATTCTGAATTGAAATCAAGCGATAAGAACATCTGGGATGGCACCACATTCTCCAAATTTACATGATACACCAAGTTTTAAGAAAGAGTTTAGGTCACTTAAAATACTATTTCAATGGAATAAAACATTAAAAAGTTTTTTTTTCATTGGTATAATATCCTTTAAAAAGAGGCTCATTGTGGATAAAAGAAGGTGTGAATTGTAGCACGAACTAAATACGTCACCTGAATGTAAACACGAGCCCCTTGGGTGACTCAAATGATACAAGATCACATTTCGTAAATTATCTGTGGCATTTTTATATTGTTACGTAGATCCAGTTTCAAGGATTTTATGCAACACAATCACAAAGAAAAATTACAGTTCTTTAAGAGCGATGCGAATTTATTATCGGAAATCCAATTCTTTAAATACAGGATTCCGTAGCAATATTCACAGAGTAAATCTCCGAAGGTCTTCACACCTTCAACAGCAATCAAACAATAATCAGTGTTTAAAATGTACGTATGTAAAAGATTATTCACAAGCACAACCGAGCTAATCAAAACAATGCTCTCTACTCTCTGGTTGAATCAAGACTGACTGGTTGCAGCTGTGTGTGGCACTGCTTTATTCTTAGACCCGGTGGAAACTTCCAGAAAAATCCACACGCGACATATTGCGTGAAATTAGTGGAGACATCCACTACTTTCTAGAAGAATCCAGAGGGTCCCAAACTCGCCAACATGGTCACCAATAACACCAAAATGGTCGCCAAATTGGCGGCCAATCTGGTCGTTAAATACGATGCCAACTTGGCTCTATCGCCAAGATTTCGCCAAGTTCTCGTTGAATCGACACTATAGCGTAAGGAACGGCATTGCTTATGAATATTACAATTTTAACATAAAATAAATATAACATAGAGTAATATAAAGGCATTACACATCCAAATACAGATTATTTACACTATTTACACAAAATTCGTAACAATATAAAATGGAGGATTTAATGTTATTAATAATGACTAGTAAATATTGAAATAGTATGAAATAAATTTTCTAAAAACAACACAACTTCCTTAAGAAAATAAACATTACCATAAGACTTGTATACGTAATGCTCTGGTGTGACACTAATCGTATCAATACTTCTATAACTTGCAGAGCTACTTAAATTCACAAAAGACTACATTGCCGTCTCGATGCGTTGAAAAGACATTTGATACGAAGTAAATTTCGGTTTGCTTGTGTTATCCCTCAACCAAAGAAACTTATCTCAAAGGACTCGTTCTTTCCACACGCGCGAGTCATGTCCTACTTTTTCACTTTCTTGGTGAAGTTGCAACAAAGAAATAAAACGCAACTCCCTCTGAAACATACCAAAACTGAATTTGAAACAGGAAATATATAAAATAAATCTCTTCCACCCTATCTGCCCACATGTTTTTTCAGGAATCATTTTTTAATCATAATCTTTCAAACAGGCATCTTTCACACAAGAATCCTTCATTTAAAAAAAGATTCTGTTCATAAACCTACTTTAATCTCAAAGTTCGTCGTATTTCAAATAAATGATAAGATTAAAGCAAGATTTTGCAACACAATTATTCTTCAATGTTGAATCCCATTTAAAATTTTTGAAATCTCAATCCATCTTCACACTATCTAAGGGCCTCTACATTAGCCTCCTATTCCATTTTCTTTTCTTTTTTGACCTTTCTTTACATTCAAAGTTCACAAGCTAAAGTTTTCTTGCACACTAGCCAGATTTGTCCATTCTTTTTACTTTTATCCCCCTTCAGTCATCACAACCGAAATAGTTCTGTTAAACGTTTGTCTTAACTATCTAACTTAAAATTAAAACAAACAGCACCATTCATTTGTTTTTAAATAAAAGTTTTAACGCTCAGATAGAATTGTGTTAAATTTTTAGCAATCCTGTAAGCTAACTTAGTGTTTCAACTAATGCTACACAGCAGTCAAAAATTAATGTTACAAAAGAGACAAAAATAACTTTCTTTTTTAATCTCAAAACTTATGCCAACAAACCTTAAATGCTATTTTTTCTCGGACTTTTAATTTAAGTCGATGCGCTTTCTATTCCCTCCAAATATTTTTCCCTTCCAATTCAAGATAAAATGTTGAACATTTTTGAAAATATTTTAAATCATGTGCTCGATAAAAAATAATGCAGATCTACGTAAAAAAATATTTATCTATTTACTTATTTTTTTTTTGAAAAAAATATCAAAATTAATAATTTGTATTTTAATGGGTTTTTTTTTGGGTTAAGAGCAACAAAAATATGTATATATATACTTGTTGAAATTTATCAAAGAGGTTGGTTTTCAATTCCATACTTTTTGCTCCCAATATTTTAATAATAAATCTTTTAAAATTATTTGGAAAGTATTAAAAATTTAATACTTTATGATATTTTAAGAAACTATAAAACTTTATTTTTTAAAGTGTTTTAAAAATGAATTGTTTATCAGAAATACTTTATAGGATGGACTGAAAAATATAATTATAAGGAAAATTTCCAATTACTTTTAATATAAATATATTCCAAAACCTTTTTTTTTAAAGAAAAAAAGGGTATCATGCACCAATGCCTTATTTGTTCGACACATAGGTACTGATAAACAAAGGATAGCTAACAATCTTACAAACACAGGGTGGGGATCGGACGAGTGACTACGATTGGACGGGAATGCATTAAGCCCACCGAGCAATCGAAACCGGTTGACCTAACTGTGGCCTCCCAAGTCACCTGACCTATCGTGTGCGATTACTTTTTGTGGGGAACCTTGAAGTAAAGGCCTTATCACACGTACACGTTTCGAGCCATTTTTCGTCCAATGCGTGAAATTTTTACTCAGTTGCCATAACAACGGCTTTCAAACAACTTTTTACTAGTGAGCTCAAAAAGTTGTTCCAAATAAAATTTTAAAACAGCCAATGAGGTTCTTCGGCGCCCAAGTATAAACCAGATGGGGTTGATTTTCCAAACGATCAGATATGGCGATAATTTTTTAAAGGGTTAAATTTTAACGGCGTATTATTTTTTGAATGGTGCTCCATTTCGTTTACGCCCATCAAAAAAAAGAGCAGTGAAAAAAAAAAATAATTTTGATGTTCTTTTTCCGATGAAAAAAAAATCGGTCGAAATTTTTTTAAATTTTGGGAGATAGCACGGCTGACGCGACATGCCCTTTTTGCTTGGGGCCCTTCATCCTCAAATTAGGCAAAAAATTGGACGAAAATTTGCAGTGAAAATGTACGCGTGATACGGCGTTAAGGGTTATTGTAACAACCCCCGTAGTCTTCAGGAATGGCAGTAGAACATTTCTGATGAAACTATAGCAGTTCCAGTAGTCCAGCTTCGATCTGCCTTCCGCAACTTTCTGACCGGGGTAAAAGGGCGAGATGAATATGGCATTTTCAACGCGCTTTAAGCGGGTTTAAAAAGAATATCCCCCTTTCTTTGCCATTTTTTTTGTAATTTGGGAACCCCCGTTCTCCGAGCGCTTCATTCCCCACCTTGTTAATTTGCAGTACAAATTTTCAAAAAAGAAAATAATTTCAGTTAAATGACAAAAAATTACAGAAAAAGAATAAAAATCTGTCGCAGTTTCGAATAGAATTCATTTTCATCGCTCTATATTATTTCCTTCCCACAAGTCATAAGGATTTACAACACAAGATTTAAAGATACGAGTTTCTTGGTTGACTGTAATGTCATGTGAAATACCGTAAGAATATCTGAGAAAGAAGTTGATAACAAAAGAAAGAAAAGCATTATTAAAATGAAGAACTATGACAAAAATATCAAAACCCAGAAACCTAGCTAAAAAAAAAAAGTATAATAGAAAGAAAACAAAACAGCGAGTAAATGTTCATTTTAATATTAACGCATTCGAAACAAAATATTTAGAAAATTCTGAGTAAGATTTAAACTAACATAATTCGAAAAAAAAACCAACGACTCTACTGATGTTCCATATTTATCTTTCTTTTCTCTGCAAAGAAAATAATATCCATTGTTATTTCCGATTTTTGAAGAGGAACAAGAAATATTCAAAGCTGAAGCCCTGACGAGAATAAAAACGCTAATTTGTTTCTGATGTTTGGTTCATTGCGAAGAGAATTAAATACGGATGATTTTTTTTTTCTTTCTTACATACAAAATATTTATTAGTGATAGTCTGGAGAAGCATTGTAGATCTCTTTTTTTTCTCATACTTCACTTCAATTCCTTTAAGTATGTCGAAATGAATTCTAATGAAAATCTAAAAGCGTAAAGAATATTCGAGAAAAATAAAAAGAATAAAGATGTTGTGACATCTCACGCGTCCTTTCTCTAACATAACCTCTGGGTTCTTTGACGGTCACGATTAATGGCAAATCTTTTCCAACCCAAATCCAAGAAGTGAAACGAAGGATAGATGCAAATAAGATAACCTTTAAAAGGATAGAAGTTTTAGTGAGCGCGATGGCAATTTAGAGAAAGTTCAGTTCAGAGAAGATAGAAGTGTTGATTGAAGGCTTACCTAGAATCACGAAAATCGCCATTCATCCAAGGTGAATACCATTACGCCTTTTTGGGAGAAATATCTGAAGTGGTTTTGGACGTTGCGTAAAAAACCGAGGTGGGAAGATTATATTCTGAATGCGAATATATTATTGAGATTGAGAGTAGCGATATAGTACAATTATATTGATAAGTGATCAATTGCGCGATCTGTTTTAATTAAGACTACGTGTTTTGGTTTATTCTCATTTAATATAAGTTTGTTCGATATCTAAGTAATTTAAGTTAAATTCTTAATAAAAGTCATATTAAGAATTCTAAAATGTCTCATCATTTCGAGAATCCCACACCTCTAACTTACGCTGAAACCCCACGACATGGTCAACGAAGATCGGCCATGTCGCAATGTAGTCAATAAGACAAAAGCTAACATAAAAGCTTTTTGTTTTGGGTTCCTGATAATTTATTTATCAAATGCCTGACCATTGACCATCAGGTGATTAAGCAACGAGCGCTCCAATACTTTTTATAATACCAAGTAGTTCTTCAAGCGTCCATGATTTGGCGAGAATCCCATAAATAAGATGAGTAATTCAAATTTAAACGAAAGAAACGAGCACAAAAGCAGCCGGTCCATAGCCACAGGGGGAGCACGAGGAAAGTCCGAAATGCAGTCAGGTTTTAATAGCACCCTCCAAGGTTTATTTTTAATAGCACTGGCAGCTGCATTATGAAAGCATTTTTTAAAGATCTCGAGCTTAGCAGTGTGAGAGGTAGGTCTTTGGAGAATATCCGTGTCTCTTGTTAAGAAGTCCGCCATCTCATTACCACAATGGGAGAGCACCCATTGGAAATCAACCTTCGTTTGAATTCTGTTTAATAGCTTCCGGCAGCTATGGACTTCAGAACTTCGTTTTTCTAGGTTACTTGCCAGGGTCTGATGGACAGAACTTGAGTCCGATAAAATGACAGCCTTATCAGGAGGGGAGAGACGGATAGAAAGCTGCAGAAGAGTTTCAAGGATGGCCTCTTGACTCTTTGCATTTCACAAATGTACCCCATGCAAGGAGTTTCAACATAGACAAAAGGAAAATAAATCACAGAAAATGCCAGCACCAACACCCTGGATGAAGTTCAAAAGGCAGTCATCAGTATAAATATGAAGTCACCAATCATCAGGAGGCTAACGAATATTAATAGTTTCCAATCTGATGGCCCGAAGAGCAGTTGGCAAGGTCATCGTACCTCACATTCAAAGTCAACATCGATAACCATAAAACTCCAATGAGTTTATGGGAGATAATATTGGCATTCTATTGAACATTCTCCCCAAGGATGATGTTTGGGAATGGTGGCCTTCCGAAATTCCTTTAGATTACGCCTAAGGCGTCGTGTTGTAACTTGCGCCAGAAGGAAATGATTTGGGAGTCTTAGCGTCTGCTGACAAGACAGTTTGCATTCTCCGAAGCAGGCTAGTAAATTCAAAGCAAGTTAACATCTCCAGTAATCAACTGTAAAGCCTGGTTTTGGAAAATGATCCTGTTAATCTAGGAATATTAACGGATGAGTGTGTTTCCTTTTCGATGGTATTGAGCGATGCATAATTTAAACAAAATCAATTATTGTAGCATTGCACCGAAGAGCAATCCAATTATTTCGTGTTAGCCTAGTTACACGGGAAGATTGATAGTTCATTAAGGTCATATTTAGAGCAATACCAGAGCGATAGTGACTGACCTCTCCATTTTGAGCCACAGCAAAGTGACGAGGAAAAGTATCCGTCTTCTCTTTCTCTGGTATACACCAAAACATTTTTACGCTATAAGAACTTGAAGATATTGAGCTCAGACCGATTTAACATGTATCAGCCCTGATACGCGAGGGGTTTTTATATAGTGAAATCAAAATTTAAAATATCTCCGACCATGAGTTCATACTTTTATGACCCTAGATTATCTCGGTCAGTAAATAGATTATTACGGTTTAACTTAATAAACATATGCATGATGCAGTGGTTTGGAATTATATACATTTGTAACAGTATTTCTTGGATATAACCATCCTTTATCCATTTTGTTACAAATATATAAAAAATAAGTCCTTCTTTGTTAGTGCTCACAATCTTTCTTGCAGATAAATCGGAATTGAGCGGGAATCCAACGTATGTATATACTCCACTATCTCTCTTCCACTAACATTATATTTTCCAATGATAGCGCGTTAGTTAAATAATGTGTCAAGACAATGAGAACATTGCACGTTTAATACTTAAAAAAAGTTACTTACATAGTATAATTAAAGTATTCAGTCGTGTGCAAATCAATATGTATTAACTTTTAATATCGCTTTAGTGTTATGATACTTGTTTTAATTTAATAATTTCATAGCTCATTGAAATTTTCTAATGTGACATTAAGAAGCAAAACTGAATAAAAAAAAGTAAAAAAAAACAACATAACAAATGACATTTAATTTGCCGTCAAGGATTATATCTTATATCTGTTGTTAGATTATCCTATATTATATCAAAACTAAAAAAGTAACGTTAATTGATCTGTGAGGGAAGTTGAAAAAGGTGCATACGTCTGCCTGGGAATTTCTCATTTCCAAATAGAAATCTTTCTTCCAAAAGATAAATCAAGCGGAATCATTTGCTCTGATAAACAGAATTCGTCTACGAAGATAACTTCCTTACCGGATATAGGTAATCTCGAGAAAGATTAAAATATTTCTCTCTCTCTCTCTTTTTAAAGAATAAAAGAAATTTCAGCAAACTAAGCGAAAATCATTTTGGGGTAAATCAGCTCTGCTTCCTGGGTGGGGGTCCTCAAGACCACCGTTGTAGTGAGGCAAAACAAAGGCAGCGCGCCGGTTTGCCCATCCTGCGTGAGCTGCTTCTTCTACCAGAATCAACATTTGGCCAAGAAGCCAAATTGCAGCAGTCAATGTAAAAGTTCCTAAACAGTGGACTGTCTTCACTGCTGGCCAAAGGAGGGAGGGAAATCACTTTTGCCACTTGTTCGGGAAAATGAATGGCCGCACTCGAATTCAATGTTGGTTTTCCTCCTGTTTGACTTTTAAAGTTTGCTTATGAATCAAAAATGAAAAATTTACTTTCTTTCTACGCTAGTCATAAAGGATTCCGATAACGGCGAGTCAGTCACTCGTGAATGGAAAAGGAGTGAGCATCGCAAAGAAAATTTTATCTGCAATGTAGTGGGTTATTTGTTACATTTCTCTGTGTGCTGGAACCTCAAAGTTGAGGAACTATTTGTGACGCGTCAACGCGCTCCTTAATCATTTAGAATCCTATAGAACATTGTTGAAGTTTATAAAATTTTGTAATCTGTAAATTACTTTCCAATTAAAAACTTGTGAAATTTGAGAAAAGTCTCTTGGAAGAAAAAATAAATCTCTAAAACCTATTTGTTTCATATAGTGCTTTGAGCTAAGGTCTTTTCGCCCCTCTACACGTAAATGTTGAGGTGTGTGAGTGTTGGATTAATGTTGTAATCTGCTGCCACGAAGCCTCTGGGAGTCAGACCTCTTACAATTGGCGGTGAACCACGGTGAAACGACGACAACAAAAGCTTTTTACAAGTAAAGTTCGGGAAAGAAATTGTACTTTTTAAAATGCTTGACCCCTTTCCCTAAAACCCTTCCTTAGAAAAGTTAGAAACTAATTAAGTTATTTCCTCAGTGAAATGGTTATCATAATGTAAAGAATGAGAACAGATGGAAACTATGATGGGAAAACAGATTCCTTCTAGCCTATCTAGCATTTCAAAATATTGAAAAGTACGGTAGATTGCAAAAAAAAAAATAAGTAGTTACAAAAAAATAATGCAAAGTAACGAGAGCTACCAGAGATGGAAGAGTGCACTTTGCTTTCTTACACATGTCGCAAGAAAATGAAGAAATTAGATTTCCATCAACCTCATGGGATAAGGATCAATTCAGCTGTGCCAGCAAAATAGCGCCCTTGAGGTCATTTCCTGATGTGGGGTGTAAGCGGGATTTTAATCAAATCCCTTGAACTGTTTTAATGAAAGTTTGTACCACCATTTCTAGGTGAGCTCTAGTTTTCGCTTTTGTTACCACTTCCTTTTACCTCTCTTTTCCTCTCCCCTGCCTGCCAGCGCTAACCTTCTGACGGGACACAACTTAAAACAAAATGAACTTAATTACCAGTTTTATTTACCAGTTATATTCTTGCATTATATCTTTACTTGATA
Organism: Trichonephila inaurata madagascariensis; assembly: GCA_019973955.1. Classification (NCBI taxonomy): domain Eukaryota; kingdom Metazoa; phylum Arthropoda; class Arachnida; order Araneae; family Nephilidae; genus Trichonephila; species Trichonephila inaurata. The sequence goes on along the minus strand of BMAV01014232.1, from coordinate 67,163 downwards.
TAGTACCACTTTTGTATATGCTTCTAAAATTAGAAAATTGATAAAACCCTAAATTTGAAAATGTAAGCTGCAAACACAAATTAGAGTGGACCTCGAAAAACGCCCTCTTGCTTGATAAAAAAAGCTTTTTGATAATAAAAAATGCAAATTTTAAAATAAAACAACAACTACAAAAAAGGTAAGTATATAAAGCAGGACATTTGAAGTACTATGACATTGTGTAATTAAAAATATATATTTGAAATTCCTACTTGCCAGCTATCTTTTCTTTTTAAAAAAAAATAATTAGCTTTATTATCTAATTATTTTGTAAATTAATTTAAAATCAAATAATTTAGTAATTCAACGATTATTATTAGAATAATTGCTCTACTTTTTTAATAATGCAACTTATCGGTTAAACTGAACACCTTAAACTCTTTGACAATAATATTTTAATTTCATTTCAATTGAAACAGGTTAGGATTTGATCCTGAACAATTTACCAATGAAAGGAAATCACCTTACAGAGTTCTTAATTTAACATGTTGCGTTAATTGATCCCTTAGGGATTTGATAAAATCCCTAATTGAATCATTTCCCTGCGATACCTTTACAAAGCACCATGCACCGCTCGACTTGTTAAACTATGTCAAACCACGTGTTCAAAATTCATCGTTATTTAACCGTTTTATCTGTGCAGGCGTAGCATATGCCTCTCTAGTACATTTTGAACATCTGTTATACCAAGGGTTGGTAGCCTAAGGCTGTAAATAAAACGCGTCTTACCTCAGCATTTTATTAATCCGGTCCTTTCTCTTTGTTCTTTTTCAAGAGTTTTTGTGAAGCAGCAACAAATAAATATTTTACAATTTATTTTTTAATCGTTTTCTAAATCTTTTATATCAAGAAGCTAAACTTATTTAGAATTCCTATAAATTAGAAAATCAGAATACTTGAAAAATGTAGTGATAACATGTTTGCTTGTATTTCTTTTTTAACTTTTACTTTAAAATGATTTGTTCTTGGCCAGTTAGCAGGAATTAAATGCTGCGAATGGTAGTTAGGTATAATGAAAGTGAATTTAATTTTTTACTTACTTATATTATGAGTCAATGTAGGTCCAGCTTCCACAACGATCTCACTTAATACGACTTGTTCCTTCTGCTGCGGGAACATTGCCTCTCTTTCTCACAAAAAATTCATCCTGATCGCCAACTGATTTTTTAAATTCAAACATTTCACGTCGCCGAACCGCCACATAAAATTTAAAAAATACAAAATTGGCAAACAGTGCGGTGTATTAGAATTATTTTTCTCTACGCGCGGAACAAAGAAAATAGCTTGCACTACCGTGGAAAGTCGTTCTCCGAGGCCCTCTCAAAAAGAAAAGTTTTAATCAGCAATACAATTTTTCCTTTCTAAAACATTTTTAAAGATATTTTAGGCTTCTTTTAGTGGGCAAAAATATTGCCGGGGTGTCCCTCTTTTTGTCCCTTCTCAACAATCTTCTAAAAAGTTTTTCGTTGAAGATGCTTCTTTGTATTGAAGGTGAAAAACGAGAGATATATTTCCTTTTCTGACCTGATATATACAGAGTATATATATATATATATATATATATGAAGTGGCCTTTTAACTTTGGGGTACTTGAATAAAAGAAAAACCTATCAGCTCATTTTGAGATATTTAAAATGTTTCGCAAGCTGTCATGGACGTGTAAGAAAACTGGGTAACTCAGATATTATTTGATCGAAACGCCTTTCATTTGCCCACCGACTATAAGTCTTATCCATTTCATCGTCCACAAATAGATGTAAAATGAAGCGCAACAAGAGAAATTTATGAATCACTAGAAGTTAAAAAGGCGTAACAGATACTTAGTTTGGAAAGTAAGAATTATAAGACCATTTATTTCTTGAGAAAATTTGCCATTTCAGACCTTTTTGTGGAATTCAGAAATACACAATTTTTTTTTCGATATACATTACACATTTCAAGATGTCAAACTAACTCTAAAAAACTTGATTTTCACTCACACTACCAATGTTTTACACACACACACAAAAGATTTTTTCGGAAGGTTTTATGTTTAAATGCTCATTATAGATTGATATTGCACCCGAACTTCAAAATGGATTAAATACATTTCGGAACATAGAACAAATACAGGATATTTTTTAAAAAAATATATAAATTTTTTGCAAATTCACTTTTATTTACTCAGATTTATTTTGCATTGGCGGATTTAATTTTAAACTGTATAAGATATACCATTGGTGGTCGTCAACTCAAACTTATTTTCTATTAAAATGTAATTTCGTAGTTCATTTTTGTAATAATATAACCACCAACGGACCAATAGGATGAAACCTCCGAGGTGAGATAGCCTAACAGATGAACAAAGTGTTTTTGTGCTGACTATGAGACCCATTCAGCTTTTTAGTTGGGTATCCCACCATGTTCGAACTGCATTTCATGCAAAACGCGTATAAATGGATAAATACTTATGATATTTAGTGTCATTTCTAGATTAGAAAAATGTATATGTACCGATTTGAAGAATAGTATTACAATAAAAAATTTGATGGCACAATATTTTGACAAAAAAATGAAATGATAGGAATGAATCATTTTCAAAAATATTCTCCCTTTTTGTAAGAAATGCTTCCTATTATAAATAATATTTCTGAGTTCTATACAGCCTGTGACCTCTGTATATAAGCCCACAAAGCTTGTGACCCTAAAATATATAGCTTAGAAGTGGGTTTATCCTTATGAAGGACAACAGAGGGGAGAAATTTTAAGAAAAAAAACGCTTCGATAATTATTTCCTAAAATGGTTGAACTCTGAAATAAAGTGAATTTTTCAAAATAGTTCAGACTCTGAAGAAGTCATTAGCCTCAGTACACACACACAAATTCTGAGCCATTTTTTGTTACCTCTTTTATGTGTTGAGAACATTTTTGAAAAAAAGTTACTTAACAACTTATAGGTACTTAATGTAAAGGTAATTAAAAAAAATACTGTTTTTATTAAAAAATTTAGATGAAATTTTAGTATAATTCATAAACTCATTAATGGCTATCTATTTCCAGGTGTCACCCACCCACATTGTATTTGAATTAATCGGTGGGAAATTGTAAACCCTAGCTGTTTTGGCTCGTTTGGGCCATGTAGTAAACCCCGGCTCAAATTTTGGGAGGGATTTGCTGTAAAACAAATCTCCATGATATGAGTATGTCTATTTTTTTCCATTATAACATATTCTACAAATTTAACAAAACAATTTAGCTGTAAAATTTTTAAGTTTTCTTGAAATATTTAAAGACACCATATAATAAAGAACCATATGTAATATCTTGTGACGGACTTAAAAGCAGTAGTTCTGTGTATGAAAATGTACCCCAGTATAGTTGACTTGTTTTTGGTGTTGAACAAGGAGTACTTTAAAACCTCCACTCTATGTGTAAAGCATGACAGCGGATATTACCTGGAATGTAAATCGCGGCCAATCGGAAACCAATCCTTGCCGAGGGTTTTATCCTAAAATACCACGCACAATCAAATCCTGATTTAGAACTGTTTTCTAGTTTTTCTGTTTATACGTAGATGTATTTTTGGTGATTTCCTTTGAGAGAAAAATGCTTCGAATTATACTTGGAGGTGTACACGAAAACAATAGCTGGAGAAGAAGGTACAATTTTGAATTATATAGAATTTATAAACAACCTGACATTCTTAAACACATAATAAATAGAATGAATTGAATGACCCATGTAATTCGAATGCCAGATGATAATGTTGCCAAAAAGGTATTGCAGTTGTTCCGTCGCCCAATACCTGTAGGTAAAGCTGGGCAAATTTATGTTGGCATTTCGGATCGAATTTATCTTTAAAAATGTTTTTGTTGCCGGGTAAGAAAATTTGATATATTTTCCTGTTATTTGGGGTGTGTGAATTTTTTAAAAATGTATTTTATTTCCTTATTTTGTAGGCTGTATGTTCAATGTCAGTTTTTTTTTTTTTTTAATTTTTTTTTTTGTCGAAACTTGTGAAGGATTCGAGGCAGAAATATATTTTAAATAATGAAATTTAATATTTTTACACATCTTTCACTAGTAACTTTCTCCCCATCCTGGAGTTGGGTAACAATGGACATCCCTTTCACTCACACGATGTTTGGTGTCAGCCGGTGGCTCACACAAGGGGAAGGTCCTGGGAGTCCGGACCCCCAAAGCCCTCCATTTTTTTTCCGATTGATTATAATTCTAAGTATATAGTACGTGAAATTTAATTAAATATCTGTTATTAATGATTAATTTTATTAATTAATGCTAATTATTTATTTTATAATTAGTTTTTTACTGTGTTTTGTCCCCGAAAATCAACAAAATCAAAAGGAGCATGATACAAGAAGGGTGAACTTTCGACCCCGGACCCCCTTTCCCCTTGAAAAATTCCTGTGTGCGCTACTGGTGTCAGCTATCCAAAAGGGCACAGGGGTAATAAGTTTTTGATGGAGAGCCACAGAAGATGTTTTGTTTTAGTTTTGGGTGTAGTTACTATACTAAGTTAAAATAAACCCTTGTGATCCCCACCATCAGTAAACTCTTTTTCAATGAAATTGGAATGCTGGAATGGGCAATTCCTTCCCTTACTTTTTTTTTTACAAGTTTGAAATAATAGCAGATAATTATATCCTTAATTTGGAATTATTTTGTATTTTTTAGGACTTAAAATTATATATATATATATAATTATTTTTTATATTAATTGTTTTATATAATAGCTGTCCTAAGTCAGTAATGTTTATAACACTGCAGCATATCCATTTTATAATTTTTGATCTCGATTACTCATATGTCCTTCATTGTGTGATTTTCCTACTGTCTATGTGTTTTTCGAATGTTATTGTTTGGATGTTATCTCTTGTTTGTCGAGAATTAGCTATATATATATATACATATATAGTGTTATACAGATTTTTTTCGTTATTCGTTTTATAGGTGCGTATATCTATTTGAAAAATATTTCTTTTTAAATTATAATTTTTTGCTTTAGAGAGAGGGGCGGCATTTTCAATTTTTGTCCGGGGCGGCAAAATTAGTAGAGCCGGCCTTGTCACTGGGATTCGGAAGCGTCGGAGACCAAGGCTGAGATGAACAGACTCAGTGGAATCAGATTTTAGGATTACAAATGAGAAAATTTGGAGAACGAAGGTGAACGAGAAGTCACTGTGGAGGAAACTTCAAAAGAAGGCACTCGCCCAGGAGGGGCTATTTTGACGGATATGACGATGCTTTTTAGTTATTCTTACATCTAGTAGTAATCCTAAGAATGTATATAAATGTCAATATCATTTTTTTCTCTGCCGCATTGCATCTCAAAATGATAATCTTGATGAATAATACATTGATTCATCGGTAATTGCATCTGAGCCCTGCTTCTAAAATTTTGTGGAAGTAATATTTTCGCAACATTGAGAGTGAAATTCGATTAAAGACTATTTGCCAAAAATATTTTATTCTACAAAGTAAAATAGTTTGTCTCATAACATGAGTCTTAATACTTTTGATTTTTCGTTTCATTTGAAAAATTATTAATATCTTCTATAATAACTCACACAAAAGTGTATTACAAGAACACATGCTGTGTATACAATCATCTGTGTAACTAAAAACAAACAGCAAATTGTCTTCTTGCTTTTTTTGATATTATTAGTTTGACTTATAAAAAAGTCCTTAAAAATAGTTTTTTTTCTCGGCTTAAAAGTGTACTTAAATCATCAGTTTTTGTGTTTCAGAGGTAGAATTCAATTTACAATCTACAATTTCGTTAATAAATGAACGTAAATTTATTTTAACGAAATGTTTAAAAACATTCAAAATTCCGTCGATTAGTGAAAATTTAATTAAACGTCTTTGTATTACACTGCGCCATCATTGTTTCAAAGCGAGTGGATTCGTTATTAACTAGAGCTATTACGTTTTGTCTCTGCTATTACCAATAGGTACGCTGCCTTTTAGGAAACGCATTTACAGCCTTTTATTTGAACTAATGGAATTTTCTAACTCCACAAAATATGAGAAAAATCATTATGTTTAGAACTTTTTTTTCCGCTATTGCTTCAATCAAGCTCTAGCTCACGAACGAAAAAGAAAAAAAGTTAAAAATTACGAAAGTATAACTTGAGTTTTAGAGCGAGACGGCAAAGTATAATAAAATAATCATTAGCAAAAATTTAATTATTTGGCACAGTCAGAAAGATTCAATTTATCATCAATTAACTTCGAAACGCCAAATATAAAAATTGTTTTCTCTCACTCCACGCTGCTCAACTCCGATGCAGAAATAATTTTTTTTTTGACTGGAAGTAAAGTAAAAAAAGAGAGTGTGTCCGTCCAAATCAATCAATGTCAAATTTATACAAAAAAAAAATCTGGCACAAGTTTATTGCAGTTGAAAAGAATTTTGTTTATTTAGAAAAAAGACAAAAGGAAAAAAAAAAGAATTAAATACGAGTTCTGTGTGTGTTCCTCCTTTTTCATTATCTAAAAATACTCAACATAAATATGATGGAAGAGAAAAACAAAACAGAGATAATCTTTTCAAACATGAAATTGACAAACTTGAATAAAAATGTCATTCTTGGTTTTATATTTTCTAAGCAAATGTTGGCGCTTTAAAGGGATTCTTTAAAATAAAAAAAAGCTACTGTATAAGAGCATAGCTTAGACATTTTTAGTCAAAAGAGACTTTATATTTGTTGTGTGGGTTGTTCACCATAAACCTTTATCTTGCAAATACTGAATATTAAATATCCGCTGCTAAGTTATTCACACCAAAGAAGGTTCTTATTTTATTGTTGAAAAAGCTATACAATAGAATCTGGTTTTGTGCGGTCCTTTTTTATGCGATATTATTTTTGTGCAAATTGTCTTGTGCGATTTTATTTTTGTACGATTTTATTTTGTGCGATTTTATTTTTTATGCAGTATATTAATTTCAACGTTTTTAGCGCCCCTGTCAATGCACACTTCAAGACGCTCTGTTCACTGGTGATCAACAGTCTCTGGACAATGCACGTTCCATTGCTTTCTCGCAACGCACTTGATTGAAGACGAAACTTTCAATGACAGTATCCATCATTGGATAGATGATGAAGAGGACCGGGTTTATTGAGAGTGGAGGCAATATATGCTGGGATCCAGCTTCCCAACAAATCGGAAAAGCATTATCTTAAAACAGATACTATCCCGAAAGGAGTTTGAAATTACAAAAAAGAGCTTCGATCGCGCACATCGTATTATTGTGACGTTCACAAGCAACTGACCGTCATCACAAAAACTTATCACTTACTTTATGGTGCCAAAAATAAATTAGTTGGAGTTTTATCTTCAAGTGACGAAAGCGATTTTGAACTAATTTATTACAGGAAGATGCGCGCTTTTGATTACGATGAGTAGCAGTGGATTATGTATGAGCATTTTGTGAAAATTTCTCCGAAGCTGCTGATGAGCTGGCTGGTAGGGGTTGTGATCTCTCTAACCCCAGCTCCACTGTTTTAACCCATTCGGAAATTCATTCCTTCCAAAGAAATAAAATGAATTTGACTTGGCGAAACCCTCCTGCTCACCACTGGTACGCAGCTAAGAGTCCTGGCCTTTCTATACAGTGCAGGAGTTCTAGGGCTCTTTAGACGGCCTTGGCGGGCTTTAGAGGTGGTCACCTGCGAAATATGACTTTTGTGCAGGGGGTAGTCTTTCTTTACCTGTCCCTGCTTCTCCTGCTCATCTTCTGGACTGCTGGGGCATTTCCCTGCGACAGTTGTATGAACAGCAAGACCTGGTGTGTGACACTATTACGCGGAATGGTCAAATGGATTTGGTGTAGGCTTTCCTGCTCCAAGGGGATTGGAAACAACAACAACACACAACAACAAATGTTTTTAAAATGTTTCCATGCAGAATTTAATTATTTATTTTGTTTGGAAGTACTTTCTCATAAATTTCGTAAATAATTTACCTATTTTTTAATTGCGACTTTTTTTATGTGGTCTTTATCGACGGCATAAAGAAGTTTTTTGTAGAATGTCGACAAAATTGTTTGTTATATGTAAGTATTTATGAAATTTTAGAATATTTTTTATGAGGTCTATCTACCGCATAAAAACAGGTTTAACTGTATTGTGAGATTGAATAATTGGTAATGGCGTCTCGCTTTATATGATGGGAAAAAAATAATGAAAAGTTCAGAAAAACTTAATAAATTTTATTATTTTAAGTAAAGTTACTCTGCATTTTTATTGAATGTGGATGGCTGTCAATTTTCGTTCCATGCAAAAATTCGGCTAGTCGTAACTAATACACGAGCCCTAATTTTTAACCTACGGCGAATCCAAATGGTGATCAAATAACGAGTTTCAGTGAGCCCCCAACTCTCCAAATTGATTCTCGATACATTTAACACAGACATTTATTTATTATAATTTAATAATAAATAAGCTCTGAACACTCATAATTCACTCTATATCATACTACAAATAAGACACTATTATTTTTTTTTTTACTTTTTGGATCTTTCATTCAGATTTTAGGTTTGTAGACAGGCCATTGGCAGCATATCGTTTGGGGTTTAGCTGTGGTGTGCTAAGCTAATATATGATTCAGGGCAATATACGCAGTAGGACACAATTCGATCCTGCGGCAATACATACAGAGTGATGAAATAGAGATGAGAAAATACATATTAAGAGCTTTATTATGTATTCATTATGCATCGTTAAGGGGTGTTAATTTTGTCTGGAAGGGTGAAAATATAAACAATTTTTAATCAGGTATAATCCTTTTAAATTTGAATTAGATAATTCGAATCTTTTACACATTATTTAAAAAAGAATTATGGTTTCAAAAAAGTACAAAATGTTTGAAATATAAACATAATTTTAAAAATTATAAGCATATGATAAAAATAATAAATAATTTTGTAACAAGTATTAAGTATTTTTTGGGTTACGCATGCTATTTTCTAAAATAGTAGCTTTTGATGTATAAAACTTTATAGAATTATAAAATGTATCATACTCTTTAAACCCTACTAGTTTAAGAATAATGTATATTTTGTATTTCAAAATATATGAAAAATATTGATTTTTTTAAAATTTTTAAAACATTTAATTTATTATTCTATTTATCTAAAAATACTACAGTGTAATAAGGGGATACATTTAACTTTATAAATCAACTTATTGCTAGTAATTAAAGATGCTGTTTTAGAAAATAGCGTGCAAAATGCAAAAATTACTTAATATTTATTACAAAATTATTTCTTATTATCAGACGCTTATAATTTTTTAAATTATGATTATATTTCGAACATTTTGTACTTTTTTGAAACCAGATTCCTTTATAAATAATGTGTAAAAGATTCGAATTATTTAATTTAAATTTAAAAGAATTATACCTATTTGAAAATTGTTTATATTTTTACCCCTCAAGACAAAATTACCACCCCTGACACCCTTTAGATATTTATTAACTTGACACTAAGCATAAAATATAACTATTCCTCCAACATAAATAAAAAATTAAAGCTGTTCATATATTATGTAACATTTAAAAATATTTAGTAAATTAAAAAATGAATATAAGTACATATTCCTACAACATAGTTCGATAAATCAAAATTTTAATGCGAAACCTGTCTCTGCAAAGCTCTGCTTAATATCGCAATATCTAGAGGTATTATTTGTGACTTTCAATTTGCCAAATGATTCTGAACTCTCACTTGATAAAAAAATTCTTCTTGGGCATATGAGAAAAAATTTGTTCATATACACACTATCTAACAATAAGTATTTGGACACACATCCAAATGAAGATATATCCGGTCCTCACATCTACGTCACGTCTTCTGTACTTACATATCGTGTAAAACTCAGCATTGGTATTAATCCCATGGAAGATGTACGATATTCAAAGCAGTTTGACTTCGTGAAATTGTCGTATATCACAGGAATGGGCGATTCTTAAGAGACATATGTAGTGAGTAAAACATTACAAAATAGACAGTGGCTTAAATGATTAAGAAGTGGAAGGTGAGTGGGGATTGGCGGACCTCTACACAACGAAGTCGCTAAATGTCGTTATATAGAGGTTCTCTTTTTTAAAAAATTTTAAAACCAATAAAACAAATTTTTTAATTATAAACTTTTTATATATATATATATATATATATAGGAAAAGTAATTTATTAATTTCGAATAATTTGAGAATGTTTTGAATTTTTTAAAATTTTCAAGAGAGAGAGATGTAAGAGATGGGGCCCCAAACAAACTGAAGTGAATCGAGAGGTTTTTCAATGCCCAATGAAAGAATTGGGAGCGAAGACGTCAGAGGCATAGGGACCCTTTGAGTGCGAGATCTTTTTGTTCACCACACCGGACACGAACGAAGTAAGGTCGACCCCCTTTTTAGCGACTTTCCCTTTTGCAGGCAACGCGACCCCTTCTTTAGGCCTAGGGGATTTTTTCCCCCCCGTCTCACGGGGGTGAACCCCTGCTCTCTGTTGAACTATTTTTTATTTATCTTCTTGTAAATAATTCAAAGCTGTAAATTAGCCTTTTCCCCATTTAATAAATTAATTGTTCTTTAAACTTGGCTTATGCTTTCGCCCAAAAATTTTCCCCATCATTCCCCTTGACACCGTCCCAAAAATTTGGGGGACCGAGAATCCCGGGACCGAAATATCAACCGAGATTTCCCAACCCGGAGGTGTTGGGAATTTGCCTAGCAACAGCCTTATTCTTTTTTTTTCCCCTTTCGTTCCCCTTTTCAACGATTTTTAAAAACGTCGAGCCCTTTTACCTTTTCCCGTCGGTGTCGATTTCAACCCCCCTTCTAGTGTATTCTCACAGTTTATTTTAAAAAAAGGCCAACGATCCTGGGCGCGCCGTCATCCATTCCGGGCAAAAAATCAGCGTGCATCGTTCAAGAATTTCGTTTTTTCGCCCAATAATGAAAATCAGAAAATCGCCAGTTTTTTTTGGCCCGCCAGCGATCCTGGGCGCGTCGTAAATTCCATTCCAGCGAAAATCAACGTGCATCGTTCAAAAATTTTCCGTCTTTCCCCGGGCGCCATCATCGAAAATCGGGAATCGCCAGTTTATTTTAGAAAAGCCCCCCAAGGATCCGGGCGCGTCGTCATCCATTCCAGCAAAAAATCAGCGGCATCGTTTGAATTTCGTTTTTTCAAGCCTCTTCATCAAAAAATCAGCGAATCGCCAGGTCAGTGGGTGTTTTTCCTATCAAATAACGACTGCAGAAATAATGTATGAAATGATCGCCCGTCAATGTTTTTTTAAAAAATTTTTTTTCATGTGATTAATAACAAAAGGAATTATAGATATTTTTTTTTTCCCTGTTTAAATTGTCTCGTAAAAGTATTTTATAATAAGACTATTTTTTTTTTAATCTAAGGGGTAGTTCCCGACTAAGTGAATGATTTGGTTATGAATAAGAATGATTTGTAAAAAATAATGTTTTCTTTTTTTTTTATTTTTCCCCAATAGAGAAAATAGTCTTTTATTTTTTTTGTTTCCCCTTTGAAAATAAGTTTTTAAACATTGTTTAAAATATTTTTTTATTTTTGTGTACAAACAGTTTTAAATAATATTTCTGGCAATTGGGGAAAGGGGGATATTTTTTTTTGTTTTTTTAAAAAATATTTTTTTACGAATATTTTGTGGTTTCTTTTAGCTTGTATATTTTAAATTTTTAAATTTTTAAAAAAATACTGCGCTTTGCTAAAAAATTCTTCAAAAATATTTTTTTTGATTTTTTTCAAAAAAATTGAGATATTACTCTGTCATTTTTTTTAAATTTTCCCGTTTTTGGGAATTTTTTTGGGTCGTTTTTGGGAGTTTTTAGTATTTGTTATTTTACGTATCTTTTTTTTATTTACTTTTTTTGTCTTTTCCTTTTTGGCTGAGTAAGGAATTTTTTCTGCGTTATTGGAAAAATTTTTTTCACGCCCGGGATTAAGTATTTAAAAAAAAATTAAACTTAATTTAGAATTAAATTTGTTCTCTGGGCCCCCCAATTTTGATCTTTTGTTGAAAAATGGCATTTCTTCCCCCCGAAGAAAAAGAAGGATTTTGATAAAACCCCTCCCCGAAGAGTTGGGGGGTTGATCGTCGAAGCGGGCCCTTGACAAAAACCCCCCAAAAAGGTTTCTCATCAAAGCCCAGTTTAGGGAAGAGGATGTCAAAGTAATGCCCCGATAGCATCGTGAAGGATCGCATAAGTACAGAAAAAAAAAAGCGGAGAAATTGCGACGAGAAGAGCGAGAATATGAACCAAAGAAATTGCGAATACAGGCTAAAAAAGAATACCAATATTTGGGAATAACCCAAAAACGTGCAAGCCCCAAAAACGGGATTAAAGGGAAACTTTTATAAGTTTAATATGAAGGACGATATTGGCTTGAACCTGACTTTATTTGAACGACATGCGGAATTAACATTTTTGCCGAAGAAGGAGGGGTACAGAAGCTTATAGGATTTTCCCCCATCGACATTGCCCATTTGATTGCCAGAGAACCAGCAAAAAATGAAAACGATTACGACCACGTTAAGAGTTTTAAATTGCTAAAAAGATTCAAGTTACCCCCGGAGAAACTTGCCAACTCTTTATTTCTCACCGAAAATCTAATGAACGAACTTGGAAGATTTTTTCACAAAATACAAACGTACTTCGATGGATGGATTTCCGGTTTAAATGTAGAAACTTTCGCCCAGTTTGGGGGAGAACTAATTATAGCCGACCAAATAAAGAAGAATGCGCCGTACGAGTTTCAAGAACACTTTTAGATGAATGGTCTACTTTTAACTAAAACCGGCCGAATATAGGGGAAAAAATTTGAAGATTTTTGGGTGGTCCGAAGAACATTAAGCCCAAAAAATTTTACAACTCATTCCCCAAAAGGGAAAGATAGGGAAGCCAGCGGATCAAACGATACTTTTTTTCAAAGAACTGAATATCTCCAAAGTGGAAGTAATAGACGGGAGAAAAAACTTTTTCAAATGAACGGAACCCCTCCCGGGGAAAAGAAAACGACTAATTTGGCTCCCGAAAAGGACCAGGCCATTATGCCGGGATTGTACGAAGCCCCCCAAAAATGTTCAAAAATTAAGAACTCTACAGACCCCCCTTCAATCCAAATCTGCTCACGAATCTCTGGGAGAAAAATTAAGACCAGAAAAAAAAACCATGGGGAACGGGGTTTATTAAGGCTCTCATTGAAAAAGGGCAGTTCAGTTTCCCCTATTGAGAAGATGAAAAGCAAAGCGAATACCGAACCGTCGGAACCCTCGAAAGACATTGCAGTATTGTTCGGACGGGGGAAGTACGAAGTCAAAACAAAAAGGGTCGTTCCAACGAAAGATTAAACTAGAGGGAGAAGAATATTCTCTGACATGGCATGTGTGTCGTCCCCCTACCCCGATTTTGGGAAATTTTCCCAAGCAGTGATAGGTTCAGATATACTGAACAAGCCCCCTGTTTGCTTCTAAAAAAGAAAAATGTTCATTTCCCGGGAAAACAGGGGGGATAAAATTGTTTACTGCAAATGCAAGTTTAGAAGGAAGGGAGGACGAAATTGTAGTTCAACATGTTACCAATCCAAGAATATGAAGAGAACTGTTTGAATTAATTCCAACTATGAGCCAAAGAAGACCAAAAACTACAAATGTGCCCAAATGGGGGATTATCTTGAAAGACGACATACCGGTTTACCAATCTGCACGCCGTTTTAGCCTTTTCTGAGAATCAAGATGTGCCCCGGGCAAATCGACGAATGGTTAGAAAAAGGGGATTCTAAGACCAACCCTTCATCCGAATAGGAGTCCAATTGTATTAGTTAAAAGAAAGATGGTGTACCACCCGGGTTGTGGACTACAGAAAACTGAACCGAAATTAGTCAAGGATCGCTTTCCCTTGCCGTTTATAGAAGATGTTTTTGATAAACTACAGGAAGCCAAAGTGTACACAACGTTAGATTTAAAAAAAGGGTTTTTCCATGTTGACGTTTAAGATTGCAAGCACTTAACTTCCCTTCGTTGTTCCAGACGGACAATTGAATTTAATAAAGTACCTTTTGGTCTAAGCACCAGCCCCAAAACGTATTCCAAAGATATGTGTATAGTATCTTCAGAGAACTCATGCGGAAAGGGTTGTAAGGGGTTTTTCATGGACGATTTTTATAATTCCCCGATGAGAAAAAGATTTATAGAAAAAAAAAGGGAAGTATTAGAGGTCGCCTCGAAGTATTTGGGTTGGGAAAAAGAAGTTTAAAAAAAGTCAATTTCTAAGAAGAAAAGTGGAATTTTTGGGCCAAGTCGTCGAAAAAGGGGCAATACGGGCCTTCAATTGCAAAAACAATAGCCGTCAAGAAGTTTCCGGTACCAACGACAGTCAAACAAGTCCAAAAATTTTTTTGGGGCGTACCGGCTATTTTCGTAAATTTTATTCCAGCGTACTCCTCAAATAGCGAAACCATTGAGTGACCTTTAAAAAGGAAAAAAAATCCATTTATGTTCGAACAACCCCCAAAAAGGAAGCATTTTGAAAAGTTTTTAAAAAATTGTTGACCCGAAAGCTCAGTATTAAGCATTTTCAGCAAGGAAAAAACCGGGAAATTAAAACACCGGGTGCGAGTCCAAGGATATGGCGCCGTTTTACCCGAAACAGAAGACGGAAAAAATTTCATCCTGTCCAATACATGTCGCAGAAAAAAAAAACCCAAAACGGAAGAAAAAAAATATAGCCATGAACTGGAAGTTTCGCTGTTTTCAACGTCTTAAAGAAATTCCCCGCACCTACCTTTTGGGGGAAAACATTTTAAAAAAAATAACGGACTGTTCAGCTTTTTCAAAAACTATGGACAAAAAAAATTTATTACTCGTTAACAAGATGGGGATTACGTTAGGGAAAAGTATGACTACGAGATTGTACATCGTTCCGGCCAAAAGAATGCAAATGTAGACGCCTTTAGCAGGAATTAGTCACCATAATTACGAGCGATACCTCACCCCCAAGACTACAAAGAGCCCAAAAGAAGAGAAAAAAAATTCAAAAAATTTAAAGTCACTGGGTAGGAAAAAATAATGCTACAGGGCTTTTCCTCAAAAAAAAGAAATAATATCAAATACGTAGATGGCCGCGAATTAATAGCTACGCCAAGGGATATGCAAAAACCCAGATAATCAAGTTAGGGTCATGAGAAAGGGCACCTTTTCATCCGCTAAAAAAAGAAAGAAATTATAAACGAGAATTTTTTTAATTTTTAAATTTGGGAAACTAGTACAAACGAGATCATTAACTGTGTACCTTGTATTTTAGCCAACAAAAAAAGTGGGAAAAAAAAAAGGATTCCCAAATCCTATTCCAAAAAAGGACGGGCCCTTAACAATTTTTCATGTAGATTTCATTGACCTTTGCCGTTTTACCCAAAAATCTTCCCTACCCCCCAAATGTTTGTTTTCCAAGTTTCCGGGACCCGAAAACCCCCCCGGTTCCTAAGGTAAAAAAGCAAAAAGACTTTTTTGGGTATCCCAAAAAAAATGATAACAGACAAAAAGGCCCCCCTTTAACCCAAAGGATTTGATGACTATTGTACCGAAGAAACATCCAAAAAACTGCAGATCACCACCGGCGTGCCCCGAGGGAACGGTCAAGTGGGGGAGAATCCACCGAACCCCTAATCCCTGTTTTGGGGCTGTTTTCAATCGACGATCCTACAAAATAGTACAAATTGTAGACCGGGCTTTTTAAAAAATTTTAAAACCAAAACACCCCCCCAACCGAAGTACCAAGTGGTTCCATTTGAACATTGACTGGCGTTACCATGGGGAAATAGGGAAGACCTTTACGTGAGAAACCTACTAATGGAAGAGATGGTAGAGGAATTGCAGGAACAGAGGAACCAACTACGACAAGATGCGAAAAGAAATATTCAGAAGATCCAAGCAGAAAAAAAAAAAAGAACCACGATAGGAAAAAGCAAGAAAAACACCTAGGTATCAGAAGGGGGACTTAGTGGCTATTCGGGGAAATTACAATTTGGGTCGGGGTTTTAAAAATTTAAAGGGCCCAAATTTTTAGGACCATATAAAAAAAATCGAAGTAAAAAACCCAGAGATAGGGGAAAAATTTAGAAAGAGTAGGTAAATCATGAAGGCCTAAATTAACCTCTTCTTCCGCCGATTTAATGAAATTTTACTCACCAGGATGAGAGGGATTAAGTGTTTTTAATTCATTATTGTGTACCGTATTTTTTTTTATTTTTATCTATTGTCACTAGTATTTCGCTTTTCGTGAATTGTATTATTTCTTATGTCTAACTCAATTTTCGAAAAAAATTTTAAAATTTTTAATGTTCATTTATCTAGTGATGGAAAGGGCCCAAATTTTTCTATGGGTTTTGTCAAATCACTGGGGTCAGTGGGTTCCAGGATGGCCGAACTTGTAGGAAATAGTAATTTATTACCTTTTTAATAATTAGGGAAAGTTTTGATTTTTTTAAAATATTTCCCCCAAAAGAGATGTAAGAGATGGTGGCCCCAAAAAAAACTGGGAAAGGAACCCAGAGGCTTTCAATGCCCAATGAAAAAAATTTTGGGGCGAAGACGGGCAGAGGTATAGGGTTCTTGGGGTGCGAGATCGTTTGTTCACCCCACACCGGGAAAGAACGAAGGGGAAAGGGCGACGCCCTTTTAAAGGGCTTTTTCCTTTGGGGAACGCAGACCCCTTCTTTAGGGCCTTAGGGGATGTTTTGGGCCCCCCCTTTTATAGGTGAATCCTGCCCCTGTTCGAACTATCTTTTATTTATCTTTTTGTAAATAATTCAAAGCTGTAAATAGCCTGGGGCCCTTTTTCTTTAAAAAAAATTAATTGTTCTTTTTAAACCCTTTTTATGCTTTCTTTCGTCCAAAATTTCATCATTATCCCTAGACACCGTCCCACAAATATATATATATAAGTAATTATTCACACCTTTTTTAAATTAATATATATTCATTTTATATATCTTACCCATAAAAGAAGAAAAATTGCAAGGAAGACGAGAGAAAAAAGAATGTCGAAGAATTCACTGTGTTTTCAATATTAAGAAAATAATTTTATTCTAAAATTAATGAGTTTTAAGGACATTTTATATAATTTAAAGTATACGAGTAATATTAAACATACATTATTTTATAATTAGAACACGGGGACATTTGGGGAAAAATCCAATTTAAGGGAAAGAGGATATCGAAGATTTTTTCTAGTGAACTGGGCAATGGGGGTTAAGGGTTGAATTCTTGAAAGAAACGTCCAGAACCTCTATTGCTCTCGGTGAGTTAGGGCCCAAAAAACCTGTTCAAGATTTTTTGACTACCATAAAATGTGTTAAAAAAGAAAAAAAATTTGAAATTTTTTCAGAAATACTTTTTAAAAAAAAGGGGGAAACAAAAAAATTTAATCAAAAAAAAAAATCGTTATATAGAAAATGCACTTCGTTATAGAGAGGTTATTTTACGAAGAAAGTCATGAAATGCTTAAGGCTCCAGAAAAAAGTTCACTCTATAGAAAAATTCGCAATATAGTTCGTTATGTAGAGTTTCGTCTGTCTTTCGACACAACAGCCCCCAAAAAACTAAAGAATGGAACCACGGCGTCCAAAGAATTTTGGGAGAAATCACCACAAATCGATGGCCCTCATACACCAACAAGTTAGTTCCAGCAATATTTTGGACTACTGTTTCGACAAATGCCATCTGCAAGAATGTACATTTGCTTAGTTTTCAAGGTCATGCTGCCGCACATTGGCCTTTGATTACAAAATTCAACCACGCTGTTCAGTTGAGATGGTGCAAAGCACTGCAAAATCTGACCTTAGAGGAGTGGAAATAGGTTCTCTGGAGTGAGGAATCAATCTCTACCAATTGAATGGCAGAGTCTGAATTTGGCGTATACACTCGGAGAAAGACTTTTGTCAGAACACAGTCAAGTTAGGCGGAGGTTAGGGTTTGGGGAGGATTCCCCCATGTTTCCCAAACATGGTGCCCAACCTGACTCTTACTAAATTTTCAAAAAAGTTCCCCCACCACGTGGAATTTTATGGGTTGAATTTGTTTTTCCGGATGATAACCCTGTGTGGGGGGTCCACTAGGGACTGATATAATGACAACAGCGGGACCGACTGAACTGGTCTTCTTAGAATACCGAGTTGAATCATACAGAAAATCTTTGGGACGAGTTGAATAGTTGAACTAAAAGGGGGGGAAAAACCCCCACAAATATTAAAAAACTTTCATGTTCTTTTTCCCCAAACCGAGTGGAAGAAATTTCCACGTCCACATGAAAACTTTTAATGCATGACCCGCGGAATGTTAAGGCTGTAATTACCTCAGGTGGAGAGCCTCTGCCATTGATTGAATATGAATAAATTTGCTTACCTCTTTTATCACAGGTGTCCAATTATTTATTGGCAGACAGTGTATATGTAGAGCCAAATGCGGCAAAGAGCACACGCAATTAATGATTAAAATCAAATAATTAAACGGTTCCGGCAGTTAATTACAACAGTTTAAAATAGCATTCGATTTATGGATAGGGTTATCTTCCAGATCTTTCCATAATTCCGTATAAATTTTGCTTTAAATAATTCCGAAGGTTACTTTTTACAATGAGCTATGTTTCAGTTTACGAGTATCACAAACTCGTTTGGATCTCAACTGAATATTTATCGCAAATAATGAGTCCCATTAAACAGAGGATGGCGTTTTTCATACAATCTATACTCAGGCAGATTCAATAGAATCCCTTTGTGACTAAGAATTGAAAGTAAGAAATCGCTCTTTAATAAAAATACGCGAGGCGTAGAAAGGAGAGTGATTTAAGTTTATCTCATATCTTTGTAAAGTGCCACTGAGAACTGGATGTGACACGCGTGTCATAGGTTGCCGACGCCTAATTTAGACTGGGGCAATGATGGTGGAAACTGATTATAAGAAATGTGTCCAGTAAACTGGACTCAACCTAATCGGCCATCTATCTAACAAAAAAAGATTTATGAGTCGCACTTTGCCTCTAAAAAACTGTAGCTTCAAATAATTAACCCTAAATGGACCCAAGACAGGAAATAATTCAAATGCTTGTGTACAGAGTATTTCATCCTTGTCATCTGAAATTCCAAACAGAGATGATCAAAAAATAAAAACAAGTAATCCAAGAAATATATTTTTATCACGATCTAGGTGACTTTTACATAATCAAGTTCAGAGGAATCACTTTTACAAAAAATGAAACTATTTAACGATTTGTCAAACAATTAAGGATGACGAAAAATCACTATAGAAAAAAAATAGGTCACCTAAATCAATATAAGTAAATTTTTCTATATATATATATATATATATAAAGTTATGCCTCAGTAAAAGAAATTGTAAAGTATCTCAAGTCTTCCCAGAAGGAAACCGCTTTTAACACAACGAAATCCTTCAAAAAAAAACAAATACAATAATAATTTCAAAAGTGGCAAGATGAAAAAAATGCCTTATACTATTCTTAATTTATATTTGATAGCTGTTTCATCACAATAGTTGAAATTTTTGTTACTTTAAAAATTCTTAAGGGTTTTTTTGCGCTTTTATTCTACGTCACTCATTGGAAATAATGTTAAATCAAACGTTTTAATATTTAAATAAGTGTAAAATTTTTTGAATCATTGTGGTCATGAAACCGATTTTCGGGGAAATCTAAAAAAAATTTCTTTTTCATTAAAAAAATAATAAAAAAATTTGGTCCAAAAAAATATTTTTATGTTTGTTACTTTAAATTAATACTTACAATTAATATAAAAATATGTAGAACATGTGACAGAAACACAATATTAAGTGACAAAATAGAAAACGATTTTCCTTGCTTTTTCCTATTTTTTTGTTTGTTACTACTATTCATTAATTAAATTTAATTACTCTAATAAAATAGTATAATAAAAAATAAATCACATCCTCAGAAATGCTGCCATCCCAAGTGGAATTCGAATCCATGACCTTTGGATGAGAAGTCCAATGCGCTATCCATTGCGCTACAGGAACACAACGAACGATTTTTCTTTCTATATATGCTGCTGGACTATTATTTTTGTTTGTTACTATTTATTCATTTTTTAATTTAATTAATGAATTAAAATTTGATAAAATGTGTTAACATCAAGTGTCATCCACTACAAGTTTTAAAAAAAAAATAATTGAACTTGAATGGATGAATAGAACCTATTTTATATTAACGACTGAAAATTTGAACAAGATATATATATACAGTATAATAAAATTAAAAGTGAAGAAGTACTAAAACCTACAGTGCCAAAGAAGGAAGAAATTGGAATTCACCAGACACAACAAATGTAGATACAAAAAAGTCTTTGGACTAAACTGGAGCCCCATTATATTTCAAAGTTTTGGAATTAGGGCAGCGATTTAGGGTTAGCAATGCTTTATAGATCCAAAACCTTCCCCGTACAGCAGAAATTTTCAACATAATAGGGAAAAAAATACCAAGTTGGAAAGTTAAGCCTAATACAACACGTGGAAGATAATAAACCTGATAATATATTAAAAAGAAATTAAGAAAAGGGAGCAATAATGAATCTTTCACGGAGAGGAATAATAAAAAAAATTTTATATAGAAAAAATTAGGATGAAAACTTACATGTAAAATAAAAACTGGAAATCGAGAAAACAACCTTCTACGTTAAGATCCCATGTGAAATGACGTAAAGGATTGAAACGACTACTCAAGAAGGAAAAAACTGTGGCGCCACCTGGATAGTAATTTTTTGCAATTAAACTAATCACTAAGATTTTTTAAAATAAACTAAACAAAAAGAGTTTTGAATAAAATAATGAACAAAGTTAAGAATAAATAATATCAAATAGAAATATATTACAAAGTAAATCTACTTGGATGATTATGTACTAGATAGATATATTGCAACTAAAATAAGCGCTTAAAATATTTTAAACCATTTTTTAAAAATAAACTAAATAGAAGAAATTTTAAATAAAATATTGAACTAAGATAAAAATAGATTTAATTAGAAATAGAAATATATTTATAAATAATCTTACAAGAATAATTGTATTCTAAACAATATTGCAAAAATTCACAAAATTACTTTGTTTTAAAATATTATCAGTAACTAAATCATTATTTCTTTTTATAAAATTTAAGATAATATTTCTAAATATTGATAGGTGTAGGTTACTACCCCAAAAAGTGATTTTTATAATGTTAAAATCAAATGAGTCTCTTTTAAGAAAAATATTACTTAATAGCAAATTATTCTTAACATTTAATTGAAGGTCCAAAAAGTTAGCTGACTCATTATTATAATTCGTTTTTACTAATTTTAAATAGTGGGGATAATAATTAAGGTTAGGAACATAGTCTACTATATTACTAAATATAATTAAGTCATCTATGTATCTAAAACAGTAACAAGATTCATAACTAATACTTTCATTTTCATAAAAATGCAAGTAAATATTTGCTAAGCAGTTGCTATCTGGTCCACCTTGTGGTAAACCTTTAAATGGCTGATAATAAGCATTATTATGGAAAATATAAGTTTCTTATAATGCTAATTCAATAACAGAAATATATTTATCATATTTTATTATCCTATTTAAAAAATATTTGTGTTATATGCTATTTTAACAATCTTAAACATGTCTTCTATATATCTATGGAGTTAAATAAATCTTCAAAATCATAGGTATACATAGAAATAATTTTTTTACTTTGCATATACTTAATAATTTCCATACTATTCTTAACAATAATAGAATTCTCAATTTTGTCTAATGTAGATTGAATAATATTTTGCAGCTTTTTGCCCGAATGTGTAATATAAGTTTTAAAACCATTCGTAATAGTTCTAAATTTAACAGGAATTTTATGAAATTTAGGAGTTAGGAAAATATGAGGGAATTTAATATCCAAAATACGTAAATCTATTCTTTTATAAAAAGTAGAGATTCGATTAAAAATTTCTCTTTTGCTTGAATTAGACTTTTTAAAAGCAGAATTATTATGAAAATGTTTGTTTAGCATATTAGTATTATAAAGTTTGCAAATAATTGCATAATTACCCGGTACTTTATCAACATAAACAATGATAAAGTTTTATGTAGGTCTGTAATTTGGTTCTTAATATTATTGTAAGTTATATCATTATCAGTTTTATAGTTAATGTTCAATATAATTCATTTAACACTTTGCATTTAAATTCATTAAAAGCTACAATAGAGTATCTTTAACTATATTTAAATTACCAGTTACCACATGCTTGTGAGGATCATTTATATATTCAGAAAATAATCTTTTCATTTACAAATAATATTATTAATTTTCAAATCATTAATATCATTGTAATTAAAAATTGAGATACCTATTTTTTTATTATACTAAAAAGCTTTCTTAATGCAAACGTTATTTATAGGCAGGCAATGAACATACTTATTAAATATTTATGAGAAATTAATGTTATTTTAAGATTTATTCATGAATAATATAGTACAATACTCAGTAGAACTATTTGCTAAATCTAGATCTTAAATATTGAATTTCTGAATGAGAAAATTAACAATATCCTTAATAATATGTAAGGCATGACAGTCTTTAAAATCATAATTATTGAGGATATCTCTAGTATACCTAATTTCTTTTTCATTTAGACCAAACATAAAATGCTTAATTTGTTTAATGTTAAAAGACTTTTCAAAATTGCTGCAAAAATCTTTAATTTTAGAATCTATCTCCACTGGAAGTCTATGAGTTCTCCTCTTCCTATTTCCTCTTTTTATACGTTTAATTTATGTGTGTAATATCACTATTATAAAAATAATTCTTATTATCAGAATGTTGAATGCTAAGTAAAACATTTTTTCCAAAGTGAATAGTATTCAAACCACATGGATACATAGTGTTATAATAATTAATAAAGTAGTTTTCCCACCACAATCTTTTTTGAACATGTGGTACTATTCTGAGAATAGAAATATCAATATTATCAAAGCCATGTAAGTGAAAGCGCCTAAGTTAAATTTTATTAATATTGTTATTATGCTTGTAATTTTTGGTACGACTATTAACGTTAGTATCGAGTGCACACCTGGTCCCGGGCTAAAATATTTTGAAGTTTTCTCGCTTTAAATATTAAAAAAAATAACACAATTGTTATTCATTGGAATTTTATATTCTTTTTTTATTATTTAACATTTATTCTAAATGCTAATTCTGCGAGGCTTAAAATTACAGTTCGTTCAAAACCGTTTATAATATGAGTATTTAATTCAATAAATCATTTTACATTTTTGTATACATTTTCATGCACTTGGTTTTACTCTCCTTACAATTAAGCTATTATATCAAGAATAATGTATTATCATTTTTTTAAAAAATAAACTCGTGTATATAAGAGTGGGTACTTCAGCCAGTATAAGAATAAGTTTTATAATTATTAGTGACTTCCATGGGCTTGTCTTGCAGAGCAAAAATTTTAAAAGGAAGGTTAAAAATTAGAAATTGACACTCAGAGTTATTTTTTGATATTTAGCTGAGATCTATATTTTGTCTTCAAAGTAGCCATCGCAGAAAATCCGGATTCACAAAGGTATGATGTTAAAAATGGTAATAGTATACGAAATGCTTTTGTTTTCAGTGCAAAAAATTCAGCATCCACCTCTATCCAGAATTGAAAGAGTGACTTATTACAAAATTGCCTTTAATTTCGTCACTGGATGTGAAATCTATGAAGATCTCTTTTTCGGCAGTGGAGAGCCCTTCTGAAGTATTTTGAAATGGATAACTAACACATTCGTAACTTGCTATCTAATTTGCCCTCGTCTGTGTACTTGTTGATGCTTTATTATCGTCGAATGCTCGCTGTGATTTAAAATAATATCTGTGATTTTGTCTTAATCCACTGCCGCAAATACTTAATACCATGAATTACAATTAACGCGTGAATTATGAAATGCACATTCAAGAGAGATTCGGTAGCTAATCGATTCGGCCAAGATTGACTAGAATTGTACGAGGTACAGCATTTTTATATGTTTGGCACAACGTCCTTTAGGTTACCTAGACTCGCGTGAACGTTCGCGAGAATGCCAGATGTAATGGATATGATAAACAGCAACATATATTAGGCTATTTTTTAATGACATTTGTACTTTTAGAAATGAATCTTGAAGGAAATAAATCTTTAATTAAATATTATCTCTCAATCTGTTTCAATTTAAAAATTAGAAAAAGAAAAATAACATAATTAACCTATTACTTAAATGTATAATTTACTTAAAATAGATATTACTTAAGAATAACATACATAAAAATTTAATACATCGTATTAATTTGTACGGTTTATAATTAAGATCATATTATAGCTTTAGCGTCAAAGTACATTTTTATTGCATTTAATATATTATTATTATTATTATATAAGGGGGGGGCGATGTAAATTTTGATTGAAAATTGGGTCACGAGTATTGAAAATTTGAGAAGCTCTGAAATAATGTTTTATTTTCTTATAAATGAACTCGCGCAAAGAGCGAGTACTTCAGCGGATATACTTTTAATGTTTCAGTGTATGTGTGTGTGTGTGCTGCACAGAGTATTTTATAACTAATTAATTAAAACTGAATTAAGAACAAGTTTAATAAGTATTAGCGACTTCCATGGGCTTGTCTTGCAGAGCAAAGTTTTTCAAAGTTTTTTAGAAATTGACCCTCTGAGTTCTTTTTCTTATATTTAGCTGATATCTATATTTTGTCTTCTAAGCAGCTACCGCATTTTGCAATATGTTTCAATTTAAAAATTAGAGAAAGGAAAAATAACATAATAATTATCCTATTACTTATTTTTTTTGCTTAAAAGTAACATATACAAAATTTAATACTTATGTTATTAATTTGTACGGTTTATAAGTAAAAGATCGCGTATTGTAGCTTTAGCGTCAAGGGTAATTATTATTGCATTGAGTATTTATTAATGTATAAGGGGGGCGCGATAAAAATTGTGTTTGAAAAGGGGGGCGCCAGTATTGAAAGTTTGAGAAGCACTGAGCTAGAGACTTGAAATTTGGACCATAGCACAGAAATGGATGACAACGCATGAAAAAGTGGGGAAAAAATGTGTGTGCTTAAGACCACACGATGGGAGTGATAACTTCAAAGTTTGTAATGTTATTTCAGGGATTAGTTTGGTGAATAAAAAACAAGGGGATATTAGTATTGTCCAATAAAATTATTTATTCATATGTCTGTATTCATAAAGTAATATTTTTGTGTGAAATATATAATCATATTTGGGAATTAACTGCATTCTAAGAAAGAAACTATAGGTTTATGGTAGATGAAATAGGTTATAAATCCTTTAGATTCAAAATTTTATTTAAATATTTATTAAAAAAAACTCCGTCAAGCGTTGTCCCACACTTCCTCGTGCTTCATTTGGAATATTTGACATAATTAAATTGAATTTTGATTTGAAAATATCAACTAACGGTTTTGATTTGTCTTTTGAAAAATCTACCTTAAAATTTCCTCTTAAAATCATAGGTAATTTCTTAAGAAAACCCGATTCGGCTTTGAGAATTTTGGTTGTAGTTCAATAATATTCAATTCTATCCGTGAATTAATTTAAGCAAAGGGATAGTAAGGCAGGTAGTTGATTGGGAAGAGAGGAATCTAGGTCAAAACCTTTAAAAAGGAATTTAATCAGAAGATTTATATCACCTAATCTCTGGCTTATACTAGCTCTTTTGTCATTGTATGGCAGTTTTGTACAAATATATCCGGAGCTGCTGCAAGGAAAGTCTTCTTAATTATATTTTTTCTTGTATTTAATTTATGTAATGTAACTTTTTCTTAATACCTGTATACTTAATTTTATTATTTTAAATTTTTAATTGTTTTAATTTTCTCTTTTTAGACTCAAAGTATATTTCAGTAATGTGATTAATAGAAAAGTTTGCTCATTGCTATTCCAATTCATTTACAAACATAGATTTTATTCTTAAGCTAAATGCAACATTACAAATGATAATTATAATATTTACTTAGTTCTATAAAAATTTGTCCTTTTTCTACATTTTATGTTTAATTTTAGTGTAGGATTTCTCTTTCTCTCTAAGCCTATTTTTCAATCCCTACTATTATCTCAAACTCTCTATATACACTGCTGGCCACAATAAATGCAACACCCTGAAGGAAGCATGCAAATAAAATGAAATTTACAACATGCATTAGCGGAGGTGAGATATGCAAATGATTAGAATTTCAGCCCAGACACACATCACGCGCGGCTCTTGCGCCTCCTCAAAGCGCTATTGAAGGCTTGGAGATTTCGACGATTTCAAGTTCGGCAATTGTGGTTTTTTCAAAAAACGATTCGTTATGTCTCGTAGAAAACAGTGATCAGCTTTTGATCAAGTATCCTAGTTCGACAGAGGAAGGATAGTGGCCTACCGAGATTGTGGGTTATCTTTCAGAGAAATCGGTAGTCGTATTGGACGAAGCCAAACAACTGAAATGCGGATATGTGACCGTTGGATGCAGGAGGGTACGACGGATCGACGAGGTCGATCGCAACCACCTCAGTGCACCACTTCACGTGAGGACAGGCAAATTGTGAGCATGGCAGTGACAGATCGCTCAGTCACATCACGAACCATAGCACAGCACATTGAGTCTGTAACGCATCATTCAGTGTCTGCGAGTACCATTCGACGCCGTTCACAGCAGAGTGGTGTGTCCGCAAGACATTCATTGCTTGGTCTACCCTTGACGCAGAACCACAGACGTCTCCGCCGCCAATGGTGCGATGAAAAAAGGATGTGGGTGGCAGAATGGAATGAAGTTGTCTGTACTGACGAGTCACGCATCTGTCTGCAACACCACGATGGTCGGATTCGAATCTGGAGACACCGTGGTGAGAGGATGCTGAACAGCTGCGTTATGCATCGCCACACTGGTCCTGCACCGGGTATTATGGTATGGGGCGTTATTGGATATCACTCTCGCACTCCTCTAGTACGCATTGCCCGTACTTTAAACAGCCAGCGCTACATCTCTGAGGTGTTACAGCCAGTTGCCCATCCTTACTTTTAGGGCTTGGCCACAGTCATATTTCAACAGGATAATGCGCGACCACACATGGCACGCATTGTCCAAAGGTTTTCAATCAATCACCAGATTGAATTGCTTCCCTGGCCAGCTCGCTCTCCGGATCTTTCGCCGATAGAAAACATGTGGTCCATGGTTGCTCAACGATTGACCCAGATTACACCCCCAGCTACCACACCAGATCAACTTTGGCAACGTGTGGAAGCTGCTTTGTCTGCTGTACCCCAAGAACACATTCAAAGTCTCTTTGAATCAATGCCGAGGCGTCTGGCAGCTGTGATCTCCAACAATGGCGGCTACTCTGGCTACTGATTCTGGCAGGAACCACACTTCACTGAAGTCTATAAATTTCATTATTTGATACTTGGTCAACATATTATCTACAAAATAAAATTTGTTGTGCTATCTCTTGTCTTTCTTGGTGTTGCATTTACGGTGGTCAGCAGTGTATTTACCTTGGTGGAATTTTCATTCGTTAATAAAATATATTTTAAAGCGCTCAATTGAGCTGAAATTTTATAAACACGATTATTTTGGATGACAATACACTAATTTTTTTTATAATTAATAAAAATTAATTGATTAAAACTAATTATTCAAAGAATTTCAAATACAATCACGTTGGTATCATTTTTAGCGACTTAGTGACCCTTTAGGCCAGTGATCCGCAACCCCCTATCCACGGATCAAATGCTGCCGGGCCACCTACAGAACATTAAACTATTGTCATTTTATTTAAATTGGTGCATTTCTCTAGGATTTGAGTAACTTTCCACGGAAATCACTTAATATTCCACGCGTTAAATCCCTTTTATTCATTTTTGGTGTAACTATATTTTATTCTGAAGGCACATTTAAATGTAACTAAATTAAAATTGTTAAATCAGAACAATCTTATTTGTATACAATCAACGTGTCCCACCCTCAGCGGACAGAGGTAAAATTATCAAACGTTGACCGGTCCGCAGAGATAAAAAGGTTGCGAAGCACTGCTTTAGGCGACTTGTGTCAAAACTTGAAAAGGTTTTTTCTCACATTTTAAACCGCTCATTTGAACTGAAATTTTCTATACCCTATTGTTTTGGGTAAAAATGCGATAATTTAATTATATAATTAATTAAAATTAATTGATTGAAACTAATTATTTAAAGAATTACAGATACAGCCACGCTGGTTTCCTTTTTAGCGACAGCGACCCTTTTGGCGACTTGTGTCAAAACTTGTGAAAAGGTTTTTTTCTCACGTTTTCAAGCATTCAGTTGAACTGAAATTTTATATACACACGATTGTTTTGGATAACAATACAATATTTTAGTGATAGTTAATAAAAATTAATTACCACTTAATGTTGTGATTCTGTCCTATGTATATACATATTTATGTTAATTGTAACTATTTAATGAAAAGTAGCTAAAATAAAAATTTTCTTTGTTGATCTAAGTTGAAACTGGCATTTTTTTTTTATATTACTTGTTTATAAATATAACGTTTCATTTTCATGCTTCAACTAGGATTAAAAAAATCCTTCATTCATTTCAGTAGAAAGAGGTGGCGGGGGGAGCCCCACTTAGTTCGAAGCTAGAAATTTTACTTTTACGGCGTATTGATTGATTGCGGCGTTCATTTGTAGATAATTATGCACTCTAATGAATGGGTATTCTGAAGATAATTTAGTGCATGAACTGTGTTTTCCAACTTTTAATGGTGACATAGAAATATATGTTCCATACCACCACCACTCTAGAGTACGGCACAATTCCTCCTTTCGCACTTTCCACTAGCCGAGGAATGGCGAGCCACTGGCACGCGACACAATATTTTTGACATGTCGGAGATGAAAATGGTTTGTATTTGAAACAAGCGCGAGTGATCGTTCGCGAGGCTCAGGGAAACACACTCGCTTGTTATTGTCTTGCCTTAGTGACGTCATAGACTAGAATTGCTTATGATAAAAAATCTGTCTACGCATAGCAAAGTCAATTTCATTGATACAACTGTATTTTAAAGTTTATCTGTGTTATATTTACTATTTTTAACTGTTATTTTACATGGATAGTTCAGCAAAAGAACAAAAAGTGCAAGACATTAAGTGTAACGGAGAATTTCAAATTTCGTGGACCGAGAAATATGGTATTATTAATAAAAGTGACAAAGCGGTGTGTTTCATGTTTTGGAATAGTGGTATGCAGATCAACGTCTGTAAAACGGTATTTTGAAATAAATCACAAACCTTCTCGTCAAAAAAAAAAAAATTAATCGCTTAGAAACCGTTTGGCAGATGACTTCAATTCAGCATGTATTCTACAAAAAGTAACATCTTAAAATTCTAATCTAAGTTATTTGTCATCCACACACACAACCTGTAGCAAAAGAAGTCACTAAGATGTTACTCTTTAAGTTGAATTACACTTATAACTAAAACATTTATAACTATATAGTGCAAAAGGTATTTTTTCGTAGTAAATAGAGTTTTGTGTTGTCAGTACTTAGTTTTTTTATTTTCCTAATAACTACCAGTCAAATTTATTGGACGGCACGTCTATACCTCATCAAACACTTCTTAAGAAAAAATGGCACGTTAAGGTTCACCACCCATGCCCTAGCCTAAACAGTTCTAGATGTAATCGACTATTTGCTTGTCTTGCGAGAGTTATTGTCCTGCATCTGTTTCATCTCATTTTTATAACATTTTGAGGCATGCATAATGTATAAAAGTCGTCAGGCGGAAGTGAAAAAGGCTTTTTCGACGATTTCATTCTATTTTTAATTCAGAGTAGAAGCCGGAAGTTTAAAATAAGAATCTGGCATTCACCGTTACATATTACTTGTATATTTGTTTTTTTGTTAATACTCTCTTTTCTCGAGTTTATAATTTAAATCTTTTTTTACGAATAGGGAATTGTAACTAATTGATCTTAAATTGGCTGGGAACATATTATTCAGATTTGTTGTGTGGTTTAATAGGAAATATTTTTAGTTATAAAATATGTTTTAGCTATACAATAATTTTCGATTTTCTTTCCCTTTCTTAGAATCCTCTATTTAGAAAAACGTTATTTTCCAATTCTCAAACTACAAAAATCTTGTCTTTCTTATGTAAATTTAAAGGCAATTTAGCGGTCATAGATTCATGGCTGGAATGTCCTGATTTCGAGCCTAGAGCCGCTGAAGACTCACTGTGTAGAGGGGGCCACTGCATGTTAAATCTGTTGAAGTTCAAACGTCCTCCCTTTGGTGTGGTAGTTAGGAGAGTAGATGTTATCCTCGTCATTTGCTTGACCATGGTTCAAAATTGCGAGGTTGTTCGCCAATAGCCCTCTTACAGCTTTACAGTGTAACGTTAATATAACTCTCACAACTTATGTCAATTTAAATTTTCAGAGGATTATATATATATATATATATATATATAAACCAGCGTTATATAAATTATTTTATCCATTTTATTGGTATTTTTTTTTTCATTCGTTTCAAAAATTCTATCAGGATGTGTTTTATTCACAAAATTTCATTAAATGTGTAGTGTCTGAGGCTACTGTCGGCGAGAATTATGGCGCGAATCGACGCGATTTCGTAGGGGTTGCTGTGTTTTGGAAGGAGAGGGTTTTCTTACTCTTGAGAGTACGGTCAGGGAAGAGATACAGTCCCTTGTTTTCTCAGGCGGGAAATGCGGAATTGTTTTGGACCGGAAGAAATGGAATTCCTTCGGTGAGAACGGACGCACGGCGCGGGGTTTTGCAGTACCAAGAATAGAGTTTCTTGGGGGTGTTTTTTAAAACTAAGGACTGTGTTTGAATTGATTTATTTGAGAAACGACGGACATTGTAGTTTGATTGTTATTCGATTATTATATATTTAATCAAGATAGATGTGTTAATCAAGATTTAATTATGTTTCCATTGATTGATTTGAGAAGTAATTAAGAAAGTAATAAAGACTTTACACAATGTCTTCAACTGCAAATACATGCTCGTCAACAATTTTTTTTCCGAACTGCCTGCAGTATGTGTTTCCTGTTAATGTCTAAGTAAATTGCGAAAACAAAGCAACTCCAAGCTCTTTTGGGAGATAAAAAGTTGCAATCATGATAAAGACGACTTTGATTGAGCGTTAAGCGTAGTTTAAAACGATATAATTTTTGAAATCATTGACATAACTTGTTTATTTGCTTACAGCAGTAGAGATCCTAACGATTCTGTAAAAGATGAGATGGAAATAACACGGGATATTGTGTGTACAGAATATTTTCAACCAGTTAACTTCTCGTGGTATAAAAGATAATTATATATTTATTTATTATTATTTTAACTATTCCTTTTTATACAACTGAATATATAATAAATGTTGTAATTTCTTTTATATTATTTTTCTCTCATTCCAGATACAGTACGTCATGCCAAAAGGAAAATACAACAAAAATCCAAGTCCAGTCCGTCGGACTGGAAACAACAAAGGAGTTCTCTTTATTTAATACAAAATTCAGTCCAGCTATTCATGCAAACAAAAAAAAAGTGATTCTTTTCTCTTGTTCGTCCCGTTCCAATGCCAACCTTACAAATAGCAACCTTCTCCCCGCAGGTGCGGATAATGGCGTCAAATACTCAATAATCTACTTCCAACGCGGTAGCTAGACACCTCAAATATAAATTATTTAATTCAATCCTACATTTCGAAACCTTGCTTGCTTTGGGCAAGCGATCATTTTACATTTGTTGAAATCTAATCTGAAGAAGTTTCTATTAATTTTCCCAACAGAAGTTTGAACGCCTCTCACTCCTCTTAGTTCCAGAGATATTTAGGAAATTAAATAATTGGCACCTAATTTTTTTCCTTGTGTTTCTTTTTCGCCTTAGAAGAGGAAATTTTTTCTCTTTGTAGCACAAAATCCTATTTTAAGTTTATTAAGTTTTGGTTAATCGAATTAAAAAGAAAAAAAGCATTACCTTTCAACAAACATGTTTCTAAAACCAATTAAAAAAATATACTTTTTTTTTATTCTTTCTTGAACATGTAGTATATAGTTTTACAAGTGTAAAATTTCGCATGTTGACTTCATTATTAATACAAACATTCTCTTGTTACGTTTCGGGGATATTTTTCCTAAAATTTAAAAAACTTAAAACACTCTTCATTAATTCGCAATTGCCATTCCGATTTTCAATTTTAGAAAACTATTTGCCTTGACGGACGCACAAAGGAACAAAACCATTGGAGCCCATGTCAATTATTTATCCAGATCACAGAAGGCGAGACCAAAATCTTCGTTTAGTAATCGCAATATATATATAATTTCTTCTAAAAACCAAATACACACACAAAAAAAAAAGAACACTCAGAAATCGAAACTTTTATCATTGTAAAAGTTAATCGAAACGAAGTAATTCCGAACTTCGTTTTGATTTTCTAAACTCAAGCTTTTAAAATAACTTCCACGGCATTTTACGAATCAAAGTAACATAATGAAAAAAATAAATAATGAGTGTCTTTGTTGCAAAAATTCTCCTTTTCCGTCGTCCATTAATATTTACCTGGGGTTGTATCTCATCGCTGCTTGCTGTTGACAGCTCGACTCAATCAATCTCGGAAATTAATCAGAAATCTAATTACCGTTCCCTTCCCCTTTCTGAACCTTTCTAAGCGAAGCGACTTTTGTTGGAGCGACAGCTGTTTTAGCAACTCTGAGTAGCTATTGATAGTAAGAAAAAGTCAAAAATGATTATTTCGCTCAAACGTCACCTTCGGAGATTTCAGTTGCAGGCAAAAGAGTGTCGCTGAGAAGATTGGAGAAGATTCTCTCGCAAGAGTGAAGACGGTTTTCATGATTAAAAAGGATTCCGGTTTACAGTGACTGACTTAAACACTTTAACTGTCGCCCTAAAGAGGAGACTTTTTTCTCTTGTGAACTCTTTGTGCCTTCTAATTTAAATATGGAATATACTCTATCGGTAGAAATCCGATATCACACTACTGTTACTCTCATAGAAAATTCCAATAAAATTAAAGTTTGTGAAATTCAAATATATAAAATTTTGAGATTGAACTAAATACACTCATGGACAAAAAAATTAGCGCAACAAGAAATAATTGCGGCATCGTAACGAAACTTGGCATGAAGGTACATGTCGGGAAGATATGCAAATTATTAGAAATGCAGCGTGATTGCGCATTACGTGTAGCCGGTAGAGGGCGTTTAACGTCGTTCTCCATGGAGTATAAAACAGGTAACCAAATCTTGTTTGAGTGTGCTGAACCGTTTACAAAGAAAGAGCTGAGGAAGACATGCCATTACGCCGTTTTCGAAGACAATATAAGCATCTGTCGCAGTTTGAGAGGGGGAGAATCATAGGCATGATGGAAGCTGGGTGGTCAGCTAGGCAAGTAGCCGGTCAATTAGGCAGCTCTGATTGTGTTGTGAGGAAATGTTCGGACCAGTAGATCCGAGAGATGTCATTTAAACGAAGACTAGGCTCAGGACGCCCTCGACAGACCAGTCATCGAGAAGACCGCCACATCGTAAGAAATGCACGCGTACAGCCAACTGCTTCATCGGCCGCCATCCAGGCACAGGTAGCACCTTTACTACCCTGTATCTTCTCGAACCATACGAAGGTGCTTGGCTGAAGGACATTTGGGATCGCGGCGCCCATTACGTGTGCTGCCCTTGACGCCCACCCATCGACGCCTCCGTTTGGAGTGGTGCCACGCACGAGGAAACTGGACTGCAGCGGAATGGAACCAGGTCATCATTAGCGACGAATCCAGATTCAATCTCAGCAGTGATGACAATCGTGTTTGTGTGTGGAGACCCCGTGGTGAACGCCTCAACCCTACCTTTGCTTTGCAGCTGGTGTGTGGTGGTATGGGCTGCCTTTGCCTACAATACACGGTCACCCCTAGTATTGATCCATCGCACCATGACAGCCCAGCGGTATGTCTATGATACTTTGCAGCCACATGTGTTGCCACTCATGCAACGGCTCCCAGGAGCCGTTTTTCAACAAGACAATGCTTGGCCTCACGCTGCAAGAGTGTCACAAGACTGTTTCCGTAAAGTTACTACCCTTCCTTATCCTGCCCGATCTGCAGATTTGTCTCCAATCGAGTATATCTGGGATAATTTGGGGCGTCGAGTTGGGCATCCCACGAGTTAGAACGAACTAAAGGCAAGGTTACAGCAAATATGCAAAAAATGTCTCAAGACATCATACAGAACTTGTACGCCTCAATGCCTGATCGTGTCGCATCATGCATTCGCGCTAGTGGGGGTTCAACAGGGTATTAAATCCTCTTTTTTTGCCTTTTTCTCTGAAATAAATGATCCTTTTTCTTTGATTTTCTAATCATTTACTTATATCAATGTAGTAATTACATACATAAAATTTCGTTTCATTTTGACGACTCCTTGGTGCTGTAATGATTTCACTCAGCTCTTGATTAACTATTTATTCCAATATGAAAATCATCAAAAAAAAAAATAAATAAATAAAATGGTATATTCTATTACAGTTCAATATCAAAAGGGTCCGTAACAATTTCGAGTCTCTTTCGCACTCTCTTCCGTTCCTTGATTTTCCAAGCCAGGAGACCGCTGTACTTCGCGGGCTGGTCCGTAATCACTTCGAGTCTCTTTCGTACTCTCTCCGTTCCCTCGATCTTTCAAGCCAGGAGACCGCTGTACTTCGCGGGCTCGTTATCGCTCTTCCTATCGCTCAAGGGGATGTCTGAACGGCTCCTTCAAAAATCCAGTCCTGTCCGGACTCTCTCGCCCTTTTTATATCACCTTCTTTCTCCAGTCATCCACCTTCATCTCTTTGTCGGCCTCAGTCCCCTGGTTCTTCTGCCGCCTTCCGGTCTCGCTCCTTGATGTCTTACCCTTCTGCCGCGCCAAATCGGTCTCGTTTCCGCTAGTCCCAAAGAGGCGCCGAGGCTGGGTGGACATTTGTACGTTCTCAGACGCGACGTCGTCACTGAGTTGTGGGAAAATGAATACACAATGATAAGGCGCCTCTTTTTGACAGTCCGGTCAGCTGGGAAAAAAGGTGCCGAAACTCGACCACCCAGTTACGAAATTCCTTCCCACCAATTAGGGAAAGGCCTGGCATTTTCGCAACTTCTGTCGGCAAGGCAAGGGATCTGTTGGAAAATAGGGGGAAGAGTCATGCTTCGTCACAGTGCGCTAATTTTTTTGGCCATGAGTGTATTTTTGACATTTAATGCATTGTTGATCTCTAAAATTATGTGGAAAAAATTATATTAAAAATCTCTAGAAAAAAAAAACAGTTTAATTTTTTTTAGAAGAAACGAAGAAACTGCTCTGAAGTGCTAGAACGTCTAATTCTTGTCAAATCATCATGAAATTTTGCGCAAGAATTCCTTAATTTGTCTGCTCTTCTTTCACATCCGCAGCTCTTTTAGAAAAAAAAATATTTTTAACTTCTTGAGTCATTGAATTATTTGTATAAGTTTTGTGTATGTTATTTTAGAGGTCTTCTTGAAATTTTTATTAAATCTTGGTTAATATTTAAGTATAGAATAAATAATATTGAACAAGGAGTTTTCTTAAAGTAGAAGTGCTAAATATTACAAAGAATTTTTTTCTGAAAAAATATATTTAATCATTTTTGCCCAGAGTTTTTTTTTGAATTTTTGAAATCATCAAAACTTTGTGTCTGATTTATTTAAATAAAAAAAAAATCATCTGAAACTCTTTCCAGCAAAAATAGAAGGGCAAGAAAAATTTTGTATAAAGAAAGGAAAAAAAAAATAAAGAAAAGAATAGTTAAAACAAAAAGAACCATAAAAAAAATTGAAGAGAAATAAATCCTTTCAACTCGCACACAATATAAACACTAAGAAAAATTATCCATTTAAAAAACTTTGGTTTCCAAAGATAGATAAGCACGTATTATATCAATTAAAATATTTGTTTTCTTGAGCAAATGAGTGTGCTTTTGTGTTCTATCAAAATATTTGTGAAAATGTCGTTTTATCTCTTAAACCGCAAATTATTTCTTGGCATTCTTAGACGTGAAAATATTCCAAATATTGCCCCGAATTGTCACTGCTTTATATATATGTTCTCTTTTCACACAATTAATTGTTCTCTCATTCTAAACATGTGATAGCGCTGAATTAATTGAAATGCTTTAATAAATAATTTCAGATTTTTATTTAATCCTTATGTGGTGCATATAACATTATATCTTTACTCATTTTTAAATTTTCGATTCATTATTCATCAATGGAAGACTGTACGATTCAATTGACACAAATCGGTCAAAAATTCAAATAAATCTTTTTTTGGCTTAAATTATTTTTTAAATAATTTTTCATAATATCACAACATTTTAGAGCTCTAAATTAAAAATAAAGTCCAGAATTATATGATAACATTTTTGTTCGTTTTCTTTCACATTTCACAATGTCAAATATAAAATTTTTATATAAACTCACTTATCTCAGGAAGAAAAATAACTAGCTTATCTTCATTTAAAATGCTACAGATTTTTTTCTGTTGTACCAAATGCTTTAATATTTTTGCCACCTATTGCTATTAGTTCACATAACAAAAATTGGAATGCATTTTTAAATCAAAACAATATACTTATTCTTCTAGAAATAGTTGGACTTTTTCAAGGAATTTTCAACAAGCATTTATAAAAAAAAAGGGTATTTTACAAATACATCATGTTATCACAAAACCAGTTAACTTTTTTTCAACATAATATGACGAACTTGTAAATCAAATTTCACGAGTATTCCTCATTTATTGTATAGGAGGAGTGACATTTTAAAATCCCTTCATAAATTTAAAAATGTTTTTAAAAAAACAAATGGTTACCTTTTTGCAGAATTTCGAACAAAAAACAGTTTTACGTTCTACATGCGACAAGGTTGCGAGCGAAAAAATTATTAAATGAAAAAGTTTTATTATTATAAAACGTTCCTTGCCTCCTTGACTTTGCCTTTAGAAGCAACAAGAATGCTATTGGTGACAGATTTCCAATTTTCAAGCCACTGTGCAGTTTTAAGCCCTTGATTATTACTGTAGTTCGTTATTATACGTGATTCCCTTTTTATGTAGGATGTATGTCTTAGCGAATATAGTTTTGTGAAAAATTTGGCAAAAAATAACTTTTTAAGAATTGCAGCTTGTAAATATCCGCTGAAAAATTTAAATTTCTTGTAAAAAATATATGAAGAAAATTTTCTTCCATTTTCCGAGCTGATAAATATAAAAAGATGTTTCCCTCTGTTCGCGTTATCTGTGCCCCACAAAAGGGATTCGCTATCGGAGAGAGGGTGAAGTGACCGCTGCTCCAAAAGGAAAAGCGAGCAAGAAGCAAATGATGCTAGAGGGTTGATAGAAAAAGATCTCGAAGCAAAATTAGCTGAGAATGAAGTTTATCCATGTGAGAAAAAAATGCTTACATGGAGAGGACGATGCATTGTTCAACGGGGACTGGCCTGTCATTGATTTTTCGCGTTCCCTCCTTTTCATCAGCAGTTTTCCACCCCATTGGACTCGAGACCCCGGATGTTTAGGGTGCACATATTATGCCCTGGGGTGCATTCACAAAACAAGAAAAATGCGGAAACATTCCTGTCATTTTGTAAATGTAGCCTAAAGATAAACTGGTTATAAAATTGAAGCTTTCGCAAAATAAACTGAATACATTTTACCAATATTTTTAAGTTGAAAAAGGAAGCAACTTTAAATGTGTTTATAAACGATATTTGAGAGTAAATTAACTAAAAATAAAAGTTCTGTTATTCTTAAATGTAATTTTCGGTCGATGA
The DNA here is from genome assembly GCA_019973955.1 of Trichonephila inaurata madagascariensis. NCBI lineage: Eukaryota > Metazoa > Arthropoda > Arachnida > Araneae > Nephilidae > Trichonephila > Trichonephila inaurata. The sequence continues at coordinate 29,148 of BMAV01014232.1, read as the reverse complement.
ACTTTAATGAAATTATTATTTATGTAATACATTTTTACAATATATTTTTTTCTTACACATATCTTATGATGTGTTATTATAATTCACAAAAAATTTTTTATACTAGTATAAGTGTAATATTGATGAAAAAATATATTCCTGTTTTCGTATAAATTTTAACTGAAAGTTTCTGTTTGAAATGAAAACGGAATAAATTTTGGAATCGCAAAGAAATGCCCCAATTTAAAGAGGAGTGATTTTGCTGCTTCACTTTATCGAAATTCGCCCTACCCTCTTATGGTTGTATTTAAGCCTGGTTTTATATATATATATATATATATATATAACTATAACGCGCGCGCGCGGAATCTAAATTCCGTGTATGAACCAAACAAAAAAAAATGTATTTAATGTCATTATTTTTATTAATTTAATTTTTGTCAACATCATTTTTGCCATTTTCACTCCCTTATTTCGAGTGGTGGTGTTCAGAAGGTTAAATATTTCATCCATTCTCTGATCTAGTAATTATACGTAATTATTTGATTATTTTCTCTACATTCGTTTCTTTTGAATAATTTTCTAGGCTGCATGATAGTTGAGTTCAGTTTCGTGGGCAGTGCTTTGTGGAAAAGAGAGTCCTGGATCCACACGAGATTGATGCTTCGTGTAGAGAATGATAAGGATTGTTTATTGATTCCGCATTTCAAAGCAATTCGAGGACCTTAACGACGTCGCTTGAACCTCGGTCGAGCAACACCTGAGATGGCACCCCATACTTCCCATCACCGCCAACGAGAGAACCTCGACAGATTAAACTTTTCTACAAGGCAGGTACCAGGAATCGAGTCCAAGTCTCAGCTACGAGCTCTACAAATGTTGAATTGATATTATTTAATTCCCATTATAAAAATAATTTTGACTCCGTATCTCCTATCCCGGTACATGTTTACTTTGATTAAACACAAGCTACTCTAGAGCGAGTCGTACATGCTTTCAAGGTGAAGAGACGAAGGATTAGTTAGGCTGACATTGAAAAAAGAAGAGAGAGGGACAAAAAGAGACATCTTAAGAAACACGAGGTCAACGGGGCGTCGTTTCGGATGAGTGACAAGTAATAATGGATGCCTCACTCCTTAAACTTCCATCCTGAAGACTCGACCGATGAGACCCTGTCTCGGTGGGTCGTTGGTACTAGCACTCGGACCCATGATTGGACGCTGGCTCCCAGTTCGGGATCATCACCACTCGATTAACACAGCCACACAAAAAAAGACATTTAACTGAATTTTTGTTAGAATTTGTGTTGACATTGCATCTATAAATTATCGAAAATTTTGCGTTTCATTGAATATTACGTAATGAAAAGAAAAGAAAAAAAATCCATTCGTTTTCTGTGAATATTAAATATCTGGCAAATAATGTATTTTTAAATGTGTACAAAAGGCAGGTGTTTCGGAAACAGATCTTTTGAATTAAAATTTTTTCCATGAGGAGATGAATTATTTTTTAGTGCCACCCAAAGAGCGTTGTTAAAAAAAATAAAGGAAACTGCAATGGATAGGCTCTTGACATGTTTGCAATCGCTTAAATAGTGTGATTCAGTTCAAAACACACGCAAAGCAATTTCTTAATCGAAAACAGGAATGATTTTCTTTTATCTCGATTCGATGTGCTATAATAAAACTTTTCTCTTTTTAGTTACATGGAAATGATTTTCAAAGTTAAAACCTTTCCAGTTCCTAGACACAATTTTTTTTAAAAAATAACCTCTTTGTATCAGTGTTTTATTTTTTAAAGTACATAGACATTTGATAAAAAAAATGAGTCCTTTTAATATTAGTTAGCAATTCGCAGCCTTTTTTCGACACTCTCTGAGCGTCTTATTTCCTTCCTTTCAAAAGAAAGAAGCTGACCCAACGTCACTGTAATCCTTTTCAACGTCAACGCCTGGAAAAAGAGCATTTAAAAATACTTGGGTGATATTGTGTAAAAAAAGAGCTAATCCATTCAGAACTTTTTCATAAAAAAATACTTTGTAGTTATATCAAATAAGGTAAAGAGGTAGAAGAAGCGAAAGTGACGTCCCGATGCTTCATTTCACGATCTGCTTCTTTTTTTTCAGTCTTAAACACTTTCTAGAACATATTACGTTGACACGTGTCGCGAGAATGCGGTCCACTTTTCTTTAGGGTGTTAATATTTAAATGAGATGTCTGTAGATTTCCTTTATGTGTTTCTCGAAAATTTTTTAACAGAAAACGGCGTGATCTTTTTTTGCGTATAATTTTCGTGTGGTCAGAATTGTTTCACTTCTAAAAATTGTATCGTATCAATGTTTTGAATCTTGTCTACTACCATAAAACGCACATAATCCTATTACATGTACTATACAATGAACAGTAAATGTATACAGAATCATAATATAATTTTGCGTAAATAATTTGTTGTCTTTTGACATTTAGCTCTCAACAAGACAATATTTACATCTAACCAGATTAGACCTGTCGTTCAGTGGAGCGGATGCACCGGGAATCTCTCGAGTCTTCCCATTGCTGTGGTGTAATTCAGGTGATTTCGTTCTCCGTCCCATGCAGTCCTCAAAATTACGTAACAGAAAAGAGTTAAAAAAGACTTCTACCCTCGAGTGCTCTTGTGAACGCGGTCGTGGCCGTCGAGTCGCGGGTTCGATTCGTGGTACTACCAAGAGCCGCCGTGAAAGAGTGCTGAAACACGTTCAATCTTTGGAGGCTCCCCCATTCGCATGATGCACACATGATCAACTTTCACTCATCCCATTGTTAAATTTAAAAAAGAAAACTGGTTTATTATCATGCTGACTCCATCAAATTGTTTTTTTTAATTTTAAACTTCCGCTCATACTAAAGAGGCGACATCTTCCTTTGGAAAATTTCTTCAATTAGAACTTTCCGATATGAAATGGTAGAAAACTGACACGAATTGTCCAAACTGCTTTCAGTGGCCTCGGTAGCCTAATGGTCAAGGTATCGGACTGTGGCTGGCTTGTCACGAGTTCGATACCAGTACCACCAAAGACCCGTCGTGTAGGGGAGCGATGCTTGTTAAATCTGTCGAGTGCTCAAACGTCCTCCCGTTGGTGTGGTAGTTAGGAGACGGGGTGCCAGCTCAGGTGTCGTCCTCGTCACTTGACCATGATTCAAAAGGACGAGGTCCGTCCCCCGAAGCCCTCGTGTAGCTGAACAGTGCGACGTTAATATTCACTCACTCACCCGAGCTGCTTTCATGGATAATTGGTGAAGAAATTCAAAATGTGTGAAAAACTGTTAATATTCAATTAGATAACTATTTTTTTTTCTCATGAATTGTTGAAAGAACAATTACACAAATATATAGAAAAATCTTTATTTTTGAAAGACAAGTCTCGAAACTGATTTTAGGTGAACTTTTCTCAGAAGAATTTTCTAGAGATTATGAAAGTGTGGTTGTGTGAGTACAGATAGAGTTCACGTGAAAAAACGTCCTTATTTAAAGGGTTATGTAGAGCAACAATGTAGGCTCATTTTCGAATGATCTGTTATTCAATCGTTGTTTTACAAGCAGGGAGATAAATACACTTCAGTATTCACTATAATTTATTGTTGAGTAAACAGAATAGACTAAATCTGAAAGTTTCCACAATAGGTAAAGAGTGTGAGTGTGGTTCAAAATTCCTTTCTGCAGTTTTATTTCGAGTTCATTTAAGAAAAGAAGAAACTAAAAGTTTTGAATACTTTCCTCAAAATTCCTGACAATTTAAAAACATTTGTTTTTTACTCCACTTTTTTTTTAATAAATAATACATATTTCGAATTAAGATCTTTCAATTATACAAACAAGTTAGGGAAGCTTCTGTTCGTTCATTTTGCACTTTTGGAGCCGCCACGTAAGCAGACTCTTGAGCGTCGACTGCCTTCGATGTCGGAATTGATTTCGCTCAGTAATCTTTTCCCCTCAAACTTAATTTTAAGTGAGGCCGTCTCTCCCCTTCCCCTCCTCAGCCTCCTGAAAGACAAAACAAAAACAAGATATCGATTATAGAAAAACAGGAGAAAAAAAAGGAACTTCCTGGAGGAAACTCCTTTTTCTTCCTCATTTCGAATTGCGATCGAGAAAAAAAAAAAATGGCCGATCAGCAAATTGTGATAGATGAAATTTAGATTCCAAGTTTCTTCTGATAAGTTTGCTTCGGGTGGATGCCTGATAAATAATATGATTTTGAAGGAAAAAAATCTAAAATTTTTCCAGCCTGCGGGGTTTTGGGAGAGAAGATCTCCGATTTTTTTCAGGAAGGGGAGATCCAATCGATTCTACGTTTCCTATGCTTAATAATGATATTTCAATGCAAGTAGTGATTGTCCAATCGCTAATTTTTACGTGCCAGTAGAAAAATATCCCTCCCTCCCACAAATATTTAGCGGACCTCTATTACGCGTAGTGTTTTCAAGTAAAGACCTGATCCATCTGGTGTGAGTAAGGTGTTTGAATTCTCCAACCCCTCACGTATTTTTGTCCGCATTCTCTAATTATTTGATTTAATGATCATGTTTGATAATTTCTGGTATTCTTATTCGTTATGAATTTATTTCCTAATACTAGAGAAAAATAAATCAAAAGACAATTACGAACAGACATTTTCCCCAAATCTCAAAATTAAGAATATTTGTAATAAATATGTTCAAAGTATTCCACCTTATAAATATCGGCATTCAGAGCACTTATATTTTTTAATTCCTACAATCAGTTCACTCTCTCCCTATATATACAATTGGCTCTCTCTCATTCCAACCTTCGATAATACGAACCTCTCGCTAATTCGAAGTACCGTAAAATCTGGCGTATAACACGCACCCATACTTTACAGCTGCAATTTTTAGTTTTAAGAAACATTCCTCGTATAATACACAACGCCTTTTTTACAAAGAAACTTGAAATGTACGTATGCAATATTCGTACTTTTTGAAGTCATTGATTCAAAGTCTTATTCCAGGCTTTTGAAAAAATAATATACTTCTAGAAATACAACCATTTTAAATTCAAAAGAAATGTCATTTATTAAAAATGTTGCGTGGAGCGCTCCGCGATAGAAGTGACACTTCTTTGACGACGTTGGAACATTGATTATTTGCTCTAATATTCCAAACTGACCTTGTACATGTCTCAATCGCCTAATTTGCATGAAAAGTATTCGTGGCGAATTGATTTTTTCTGATACCAAATCCAAAGTAGGAAGATATGCTGGAATTTCTGGGTATACAAAACTATTATATTTTGAAAAATTTGGTATACTTTTCCTACTTAAACTTTGTCGGCAATGGTAACATTCTTTAATGTCTTCTAAATTAATTTCCAGTAAAATATTTTTATAATATTAAAAACTATCTATATTATATATTAAAAACTCTCTATATATTTTAACTATATATATAAACTATATAATATAACTATATATTTTATTATATATTAAAAACACAGGCGTTCTCACAAATCATCTCTAAAACCCTAATCATCACCTCGAACACCCGTGACCGAAAGGATTATCAAGTAGCTTTTGAAAATCTTTTTTTGGAGCATTTTTATGGGTGACTGAAAAAACGGTGCACTGTTCATGGGGGTTTTTACGACGGACTTCGTAATTTCGAACCAGGTCAGGTGACGAAGGGTACCAAAAGCTACTCCCCCCCCTAACTACCACACCAACGAGAAGACGTTTGAGTTTTTCCCCAGATTTAACGTGCATCGCTCCCTAAAGGTGGGGCTTAAAAGGTTTTCGGGTCGAACTCATGACACGCCAGCCCGATTTTTTACCCCTGACCACTGGCTACCGTGATCAGGCATTTTATGGGAAAATTGTCTTTGTAACGTAAGATAAAATTTGGGAATGATGCATGTGGATCGATAGATCCATGCATCAATTCAAAACCTCTAACTTGTTGACGGTTTGGAGTTGACGGGACAGGGTGGTTCAAAGTCCTATTAATCGGGTCATAAGAAAGTCACAATGCATCCCCTCCCAAAATCGGGATTAAAAATATCTTGAATGTTTTTTCCATGCTCGATATTTTCTCATTGTACTCTGAGGGAGATTTGGCTGTAGCACTTGATAAATTTGCGCTATTTTTCTGTTTTTTTTTGTCACTTTTTCGATTGGACTTGCTGCTAGTTTTTCTTTTTTTTTCTTTCACGAAACTCTTTTCCCCTTTGTGTATTTAATTTAGTCATTCTGAGAGATTAGAATTAATAATAATTCAACGCAAATGAAACTTTAAGAAATAAATTAGCCACCGAACACATCGCTGCGAGAGCTATTTTATCTACACCGTAACGCTCACACTGCAACTCATACGACTGCTGATAATGTTCCCGGTTCTGGGGAAAAGGACCCCTAATCTGAAGGTGGACAAGTTGACTAGTCGGAGACGTGAGCAATTATCCAACTTTTTCATCGATATGACGCAAGTCACGTGGTGTCCCAGCTCCCCTTTTTCTCCTCTGGCTCTCTCCTTACCATGGCGATGGTTCGGGGGATGGGGGGAAGACTACTTCCGTTCGCTTTTTCACTGTTACGCAAAACTGGGCAATTTTCTCATTCACTCTAGAGCTCAAAAAAGTTTCACTTAAAAAAAAGTATTTTGATATATGTAGAAGTCTAATTTTTTTTCAATGCTTACCTTTTAAATTTTTCAAGCTCTCGTTTTTATACCCGGCGTATAAGGCGCACCCGTCAATTTCGATGTTATTTTTTTGTATTTAAAGTGGGCGTTATACGCCGGATATTATGCTCAGCCCTAGAAAAACTTTTGATGTTTCGAACTAAAACAATGCGTTTTGGTACACTCAATATTTCGAGGTAAAATCTGCGGCTGGCCAGATGATCTTATATAGCTCTTGACAATTTGAACTCTCATTATCATATAGAATCCCGTAGCAAACTGGTTGGAGCTTACAGGTTTTGCGTTGTATTGTCTCTTCGTGTCTCATATATAATGACAATCCTTCCTCAGACAAAAAGCCCCTTTTATTGCTTCTTCGTTCAACACGGAACCTCGATACACATTTGTTCAAAATGGATGGTCCGTTATTGGGAAGAAGAGATTGTGTATTTGGCGTCGGAGTGACATGACGATTTATGACTCACCAAATAAGGCATGCACCTAATGTCTTGAAGAACCAATGGGGTTGGGGACTGTGTGTCAGGGACCAATAACAGATTAAAAAGATTTTTAAAAAGATAACAGAGTTTTTCTTCAAAAAAGTCTAATTATGTACAACATGTGTATTCTTTTTATAATTGTTTTTAATATATAAATTAATTCTTTCAATATACAGGACTATTAACTTCTATAGTATTTATACTGTATAATACGTACTTTCTAAAAATATTTTGAACTAATTTTATACATATGTACAATTGCTTTTTTATTACATAGCTGCAAATTTAAATGTGTTATAAAAAAATCACTTCATGAATTTTGGGAGATTTTTCGTACCCTCTTGATTATATTAGAACTCTTAATAATTTTCGAAGTTTTTCATCGGGCCCTCCAACTTCGAATTTTTCAGAGTCGACTGTTTATACACACAGAAACGCACACTTTCGCATATACGAGTGTATATATGTTATGGTATGTGCATTATCGATAGAAAGTTACCATAATTTGTGTCTTAGATATTCTTTGAATATCAGTTCTTGTACTGAATAGACTTCCTGATTTGGATGTTCTTTCTTGTTTTAGGCAATTTTTAGTTTTGATATACTGTATCAGTTCTATACATTGGAATATTTTTGTTCCATTTCATTTGTGAGTTTTGATAACAGTTATTTCGTTTTGAGTATTTGATTTGAGATACATTGATTTTGTATAAGGTCTTACAATGAATCACAAGACTGTTGGTTCAAATTTTTCAGTAGTTAATACTAGTGGTGATAAGGCAAACTCCTATAGGACTAGAACTTTCTGGAATACAGATTTTATTAGGCATAACAATTTATATAATTATAATTATGATACCAATAACTCTCAGAATAAACATAATCATGGTTATATTTCTAATAGATTAAACTCTCATAATCTTATTAATTTCCACAATAACAATGAATATTTTGATACTAGGCAATATCAAAACTAAAATTATTTTCGTTATAATAAATGCAATAATAGTAGCTGTAAAACATGTCCAATGTTAAATATAGAGCAATATGATAATACATCCTAATTTTTCTTATATAAAACCTTCAATTGCATTTATATTTTGAATTGTAAATTATGTAATTTTAAATATATTGGCCAAACATGTAATAATATCAGTATTCGTATTAATCTTCATCAGTGCTTCTCAAACTTTCAATACTGGCGCCCCCCTTTTCAATCACACACACACACAATTTTTATCGCACCCCCCTTATACATTAATATATTACTCAATGCAATAATAATTTCTCTTGACGCTAAAGCTACAATACGCGATCTTTTAATTATAAACAGTACAAATTAATAACATAAGTATTAAATTTTGTATATGTTACTTTTAAGCAAAAAAAAAAATAAATAATAGGATAATTATTATGTTATTTTTCCTCTCTCTAATTTTTAAATTGGAACATATTGCAAAATGCGGTGGCTGCTTAGAAGACAAAATATAGATATCAGCTAAATATAGAAAAAGAACTCAGAGGGTCAATTTCTAAAAACTTTGAAAAACTTTGCTCTGCAAGACAAGCCCATGAAGGTCGCTAATACTTATTAAACTTGTTCTTAATTCAGTATTAATTAATTAGTTATAAAATACTCTGTGCAGAACACACACATACACTGAAACATTAAAAGTATATAGGCTGAAGTACCCGCTCTTTGCACAGAGTTCATTTATAAGAAAATAAAAAATTATTTCAGTGCTTCTCAAATTTTCAATACTCGTGACCCAATTTTCAATCAAAATTTTTATCGCGACCCCTTATATAATAATAATAATATATTGAATGCAATAAAAATGTACTTTGACGCTAAAGCTATAATATGATCTTAATTATAAACCGTACAAATTAATACGATTATTAAATTTTTAATGTATGTTATTCTTAAGTAATATCTATTTTAAGTAAATTATACTTTTAAGTAATAGGTTAATTATGTTATTTTTCTTTTTCTAATTTTTAAATTGAAACAGATTGAGAGATAATATTTAATTAAAAATTTATTTCCTTCAAGATTCATTTCTAAAAGTGCAAATGTCATTAAAAAAAAGCCTAATCTATGTTCTCCTTATCATATCCATTACATCTGGCATTCTCGCGAACGTTCACGCGAGTCTAGGCAACCTAAAGGACGTCTGTACAAAACATATAAAAATGCTGTACCTCGTACAATTCTAGTCAGTCTTGGCCATAATTCACGCGTTAATTGTAATTCATGGTATTAAGTATTTACGGCAGTGGATTAAGACAAAATCACAGATATATTTTTAAATCGCAGCGAGCATTCGACGATAATAAGGCATCAACAAGTACACAGACGAGGTTAAATTGATAGCAAGTTACGAATGGGTTAGGGATCCATTTCATACTTCAGAAGGGCTCTCCACTGCCGAAAAAGAGATCTTCATAGATTTCACATCCAGTTAAAAAATTAAAGGGCAATTTTGTAATAAGTCACTCTTTCAATTCTGGATAGAGGTGGAAGCTGAATTTTCTGCACTGAAAACAAAAGCATTTCGTATACTATTACCATTTTTAACATCATACCTTTGTGAATCCGGATTTTCTGCGATGGCTACTTTGAAGACAAAATATAGATCTGAGCTAAATATCAAAAAATAACTCTGAGTGTCAATTTCTAATTTTTAGCTTTCCTTTTAAAATTTTTGCTCTGCAAGACAAGCCCATGGAAGTCACTAATAATTATACAACTTGTTCTTATACTGGCTGAAGTACCCACTCTTATATATATATATATATATAACACGAGTTTATTTTTTAAAGAAATGATAATACATAATTCTTGATATAATAGCTTAAGTGTAAGGAGAGTAAAACCAAGTGCATGAAAATGTAAAATGATTTATTGAAATAAATGCTCATATTATAAACGGTTTTGGACAAACTGTAATTTTAAGCCTCGCAGAATTAGCATTTAGAATAAATGTTAAATAATAAAAAAAGAAGATAAAATTCCAATGAATAACAATTGTGTTATTTTTTTAATATTTAAAGCGAGAAAACTTCAAAATGTTTTAGCCCGGGACCAGGTGTGCACTCGATACTAACGTTAATAGACGCGGAGAGTGACGCACCCCAACTTTTTTTATAAATATTTTCAATATACAAGATAAAAATCACAATTTCAGAGAATAATTTAACTAAGAGAAAATATACTTACCTATTTCAAGGATTTTTCAATTTGTCTTTCATAATTTGAGAAAATATCCAATAAAACTGAACTAAATTGTTCCAAATGTGCGTGACCTTAATGAAGGACACAAACCACATAAACTTTTCGCTAACACTACAGGAAAGTTATTTGCAAGCAAAACTGTCACATTTTGTTCACGTTATTGTAGTTTTAAGGCCCTTAGATAATCGACAAATATCTTGTTGAACTTTTTCTTGCTTGTGTCTTTTTGACAGGGTGAAGTGCATTTTGCGGTACACTTATGGCTTCATATTTTCTTGAAAATTTTCCTTTCATTTCATGTTCATTGCTTTTCTCAAATTTACTTTCGCTAACATTATTAATATGCATTATTTCAGTAAGTGTTTCCCTTGTTTGATCAGCTTCAATTTCCTTTGAGAGAGATCACAGATGCCCAATTCTTTTTTTTTATATTCTGCTCATTTACATTTATAAACCATAATTAGTCGTACAACATCACAATTAAAGCCTTTAAGTTATTCATAGGGGAAAATGCAGCATGTTCAAGAAAATATTTTTGAACAAAAGTGGTCGCGCCGGGAACTCGGTCTAAACAAGTACCTTCAGATTCTAAAAAAACGTTTGCCACTCCCAAAAAAGGAGATATGTGATCAATTCATTTTAGCTCCTATTACGACTGTCATATTGGAGGATTCTCTGTCATGGTCATTGGTAACAAATAAAGAGTTTCCCAGAATTAACGATTTTTCTATTATATGTTTCAGTATACTCATAAAAATAAATCTTGGCCAATTAATCCTTCAAAGTGCTCAATATGCTTATCCATATTTCATCTTTTAATTTGTGAAAAAAGCGCAACAGAATTATATAATTTACAACTTTCCTTAAAAAAAAAGGGACACAGATAACCATACCAGTAAGTTCGAAAGTCATCAAAAGTAATATTTTGGGTTAAAAGAACGTAATAAAAAAATCTCTCATCGTAGGATTACAGCAGCAAAGCAAACAAAATATTATTTTTTATTTAGTTATAGGATCAAAGATAGCTAATGAGCTTTCAAAGTAGAATCTTTTATTTTTGATGACCTTTTTTCACCAGATGATACATATAAATCATATCAATGTAAATCTGTATTTTTTATTATATCAGAAAGTATTTTGTTTTACTTCATTCCAGTAAATTAATTTTTTTTAACCTTTTATTTTCGATATGCTCGCGCCCCCCTTGAATGGTTATCGCGCCCCACAGTTTGAGAAACACTGCTCTAGCTCATCGGGAAGTTAGTTTAAAATCAATTACAGAATTCCACCCTGATAGACATACTTGTAAGCGAGTTGATAAAAACATGGTATAAAAATGTTCAAAAAGAAAGTACATTACAATCGGTTAACACAAAACCGAGGATGTTGAAATATTTTTCCATGTTATAGGATATTGCAAAAAAGAAACCTATATTCAACAAAATTAAGTTTATTAGAGTACATTGTACTTACATTTTCTTTTTCTTTTTACGTATATAAGCATGTATTTAATAAAAATCACCAAAACAAAAATATTCACAAGAAAATTAAATTAAATGCAGAATGTTCAAGTTTTTTTGAAAAACAAAACTTTGGTTGAGTTTTCGGGAAAATAAAAATCTGATATTTTTCTTTACATTGTCGTTTTTAGCATCAAATTCTCAACAAATTGTTCGATGTCGCCCATTTTGTTATTCATTTCACCATTGGAATGTGCGTCTAAATAACTGCGCATACTTTTCGTGATGTTTCTCATTTAGTATGACATAGGGACAGGAGCTCTGCATCATTTATTTCATTTTTTTCATCAATATTTATTTAATTTTAGCTTTGAACAAATTCAAAATGTTTTTGTTTGCCATAATCTAGACTCTACATGCCTTGCCCTCTACTGCAACGAATTCTTCAATTCAGATACAGTAGGACATTTAAAAAAATAGACACTTTTTTGAAACTTCGGTTGATGTTTTCCGCATTTTCTTCATACCCAGAAGGAAATTTTTTCACGCTCAGCGATTGTGTTAAGAGAAAAATGCATGAAACTCCATAGCAGTTTGTCGGAACCATTGTATGATTTCGTGTTAATCGATATTTTGTCTTAAGCATTTTTGCGTTAAACATATTTCATTGTAATACCATCTAATAAAAACATTAGGTCATTTTCTTATATTTAAGGTTTTCAGTAAATCAATTCTTAAGAATAAAAAAACTATCAGTTGTGATGTATTATATGAAAAAACTAAGCTCGCATTCATTATTTTATATAAGAAACAATAAAAATGTTTTCTTAGAATTTAAAATAAACACAAAAAAAATATGAAATAGATAAAAATGAATCAATTTAAACAGCAATGAGAAGTATAAAACAATATGTTCTTCTCCACAAAGAATAATTTAAAGCAGTTATATAGAAGACTGACTTTAGAACAAAATATAGTTTCAGAACAGAAATGTATTTATCTATACATGTAAATAAAAATGAAGTGTCTGGAATTTGAAATTAACAGCTTTTTACTAAATGCATTTAAAAGTATATACGGTACTTATATGAAAAAATCAATTTTTAAAATTTTTGTCGGTTTTTCTGTCTGTCTGCTTGTCCCGGCTAATTTCTGAAACGGCTGGACTAATTTTGACGGAACTTTCACTGGCAGATAGCTACTGTTATAAGGAGTAACTTAGGCTACCTTTATTTTAGAAAAAAAAATTAGGGTTCCGAGAAAATAAAATTAAAACCAATGAAATAGTGAGCAATATCCGATTTAAACAGGGATTATTTATTTCAATAGGGATTATTTTTATTCAATAGGGACTATTTTTATTCAATAGGGTCTATTTTATTTCACGAGCCTTCTGTCTCAACGATTTCTAGCTGTTATATCAAACTTTTCTGTTTGAATAGGTTGGTGCCACTCGCGACATTTCCCGTTCATGTCCTTTGATCCTAATGATTTTACAGTCCTTAACTGCATTGTCAAAAGTCATGCGTCCCTTTCACCCCCTTCCTTGCGGCTTCCTTTGTGTTCGCGTTTCACCCTACTGCTACTTAGACCTATTTTGATCCTAATGATTTTAGTCCTCACCCCATCGACAGTGTTATAGGTCATGCGTCCCTTTCATCCTTTGCTCAACAAAAAGCACAGGAAAAATAAAAAGAAACATAGATTCACAAAATAAAATAATGACATTTCGTAAACTCTGCGAAGTGAATAAACCCTTTTTTGTTAAAATTCCGTGTGGATGTAGTCGCGGGTAACAGCTATTAAACATAAAATAAATGCATCAGAAAGTAATATCCAAATACAAATTATTTACACTATTTTAAGCGTTTATTACAAAAAATTTGTAACAATGTGTTACTTTTGCTGAGCAGGTAGGTGTTTTAAAAATGGACCCACAAGAAAGTTATATATAATAATAGCGTCATAAATAATAATAATAATAATAAAATCAGCTATTATATCTAAAGGCTTAAAATTTAGCGAACATGGTTTTTTGTTCAGCTGAGTTATGCAAAAAACTTTTTTTTTTTGTTTAATTCACAATTCACGTAAAATTAACTCATTAAAAACTTCTTTATCCTTCAGTCTGTATTGTTTAATTTTTAAATTCAACCGTGCGAAGAACTAGTATACCAGCTAGTATATTTATAAAGAACATGCACACAAAGAATTTTCCCTTGAAGAAGGTAATGCATACAGAAAAAGTGAGTTTTATCTGTAAATAATACTAACAAACATTTTTTTATGAAAATTTTGTAAAAAATGCTTTAAACATACCTGTAAAAATCTTAAAAATTAATAAATAAATCATTAACTGATTAATTAATTAACTGAAAATTGAATCCATAAAGCTAAAGTTAAATCACTAAATATTTATTAATTGAAATTGATACTAAATGAAAATATTAAGTTATAAACTAGAAGCAAATTCAACACAAATACAAATGTAACATTAAAATAACCCTACAACAGGGGCGTCAAACTCGTATGATATTACGGACCACATGATCTATTTTATTACAAGTTGGGAATCGCATGCCTACAACCTTCAAAAAATCAGTAACATACGATTCTTAAAATGCATTACGCATTTGTTTGGTGAAGCGCAGTGTTTTTTAGTTATTATACTTACGTAGTCATCTTATATTTCACATGTTATTTTTTAAACTTAAACTATACATAGTTTATATTTTTTATTAAAAAAAGAATAACTAAGGATTTCAATTTAACATTAGTTTTTAGAAGATATTTAGCATCGTTTTTTTCACCCAGCTAATCACATATGATTTGATTAAAAATACTGTGCTGATGTAATTTTTAAAATTGACAGTAAATGGTGATTGGGGTTAACCTTAATCTTTCTGAACTTTCGAAATTTTTTACTAAAGAAAATAATTGCCCGCATAAATGAGTGCTTCCGAACTTAGTTATTATTTGCATAACAAATGATAAATTTTAGGAAATCTATCTACTGACATAAATATGTATGAAATTCTAGAATTCCATCTTCCATAGATTTTTTCTTCAAAGAAAGAATCACATTGGATTTCAATTAATTTCATTTGTAAGCTTTCATCTACAATTTCAATTTCGATAGACAGAGGTAAAGTAAAAGTGCGAAATTATAGCTCACAGGTTTTTAAATTAGAATTAATTATTCCGTTTCAAACAATTTAATTTTGTGCACGTGTTTAGCAAATTTTATTTATGGGATTTAATCAACAGATATTGACATCTTTCAAAAGGGAGACAAGTTTTATTTTAGTACTTATTTTTGCCAAAATAATAACTTTTGATATTATCAAGGAGAGTTGTAACATGATTTTTGCCATGAAATTTAAAAATGTTGTTTAAGATAGCTTGTAATATCAACTAGGAAAGCTAGGTCCTTTACCGAATGCTCATCTTTTAATTCAGCCCATTCATAATACTTTTGTTTCTAATTATAATTTCGTAAAGCAATTTGAAGACACATTTTAACACTTTAGGATTTTAAAGGCGTTGAATTTCCATATAATAGGGTCAACCATTCAATTCATTCTCGATATCTTCCAGAAATAAAGCAAATTGATGATGATTAAGTCTACAGGTATGTTCTCGAATAAAATTTACAATTTTGGAGACTATTTTTAAAACATGCCCTACGTTTAAAACTTTGGAGCACTGTACTTGTTGGTGAATAATGCATTGAAAATGCTCGAAATTATTATTGCCATGCTCTTTGCATGTTTCTTTTAATCTTGCAACAATTTCTTTAGTAATACCGGTCATCATCATGCAAGAACTTTTCCAATGGTAACATATTTCTTCAAAACATTTATAATATCAGCTACAGAAGTTGTGTTTCGAACATGAATGATTTCCAAAAGTTCTTCACTTATTTCAAAATCAACATAGTATCCATAAAAAAAAAACGACTAACTGAGCTACATTTCGAATATCTGTACTTTCATCTATCTATACTAATAAAACAAATAGTTTGTGTGTTTCAGTTGTACCGGCAAAACTAAGCAACCCAGAAGTCTGAAACTTGGCACGTAAAGTGTGGTTTATTATCCTGAACCCCCCTCAAAGTTTTTCGAAATTCACTTTAAATTTTTGAAATTCAATTTTAAGCGTTTTTCGAAATGGGTATGCGTCATCGTGTCGTCAACTTTGCGAAAAGTAATGTTTAGAGCAGTTTTTTTAGGGAGTTAAGCACATTTTATTGTTAATATATTTATTTATGGTTTTTTTAACCCTTTGTGGTGGAATTGCATCTGATTTTCGAAACAGTTGTAAAAAATGTTCTTTCTAAATTTCATTCTTTGTGTGTGGATTGGCTCTACACAAATATGGTAACATTAGATTTCCCATGTCTTAAGATATGAATTGTTTTGTATTAAATTAATACTATAATTTCTATTTTAGTGTCACACAGTTTTATGTTTGTTTATTTTCTAAACTGACATTTTTTCTTGATTATTGTAGTTTAACCTATAAGAGAAATACTGGGATTCAAGTTTTTAAGTCAAAAATGTTTTTGGAAGCTTTTTGAAGTTAGATAATGAATATTATTAAGGTCACCACGAAAATTGGGTGCCAGGGAAATCACCCTTGATACTAAAACAAAAAAGATTCTAATAAAATTTTTTGAAAAAATCGGTCAGAATTTGGCAAAAAAATGGCGCCATGGGGACCAAATTTTTGGCTCGGTGACGCTAATACGTATAAGTACTGATAATAATTATTTTTCCTTTAAGGTATGTGATACCCAAAACCCTCGTTTGTGAAAATTTTCGAAATTTTTTTTATGTTTTAATATTATACCCCATACGCTTAGTTTCCCAAAAATACTTTATTTTAGTTCCTACGAATTTAGAATAAGTTATGCTTTTTTTATTAAACCGGAAATGGGTTTTTAAAAGAGACATAAAAATGTAAACAAATAGTTTGAACGTCTTTTTCTGACTTTTAAGCAAAAAAAATTTTTTAATATTTATTGTAAATATAGATCAACGTATCCTTTATTTATTTATTAATACTTTTTAATCTGGCAACTTTTTTTTTTAAATTTCGCTTGTTTTACTGAGTGGTAAATTATCGTTTATAGTTTGTTTACATTGTTCATTCTAAAGCGTTCTTCTTAATTATTACTTACTTTTGATATTTTTACAGTTTATTCATTCATTTTGATTTAATTTTAACGTTTTTTTTGACTGTGATTTATTTGAAAATGCCAAAGCTGATCGAAAGTGCCCAGAAGAAAGTTTTATGGTAATAGGTTTCGGTTAGCAAAAAAACAGTAATATCGTCTGCAAGTGGGGGAAATTGAGCATTTTTGATGTGTAAACCCCAATTTCATGGTCTACGGGGAATATAATTATTAATTTCAACTTTGAGGGGAATTATTTCAACCTGTGTTGTCCGGAATGTTATGCAACTGGATTGAAACTGTCAGAAGATTCTAGGGAAGGATTTTTGCTTCTTGTGTGTGGCGCTTGTGGATACATGATTCTTTACTTCTACTCCTAAAAAAATAAAAAATTCTCCCAATATTTTTATTGGTTTTTGGGATTGAATTAGGGCGAGGTTTACAGCGGTAATTGTTATACTTTAAATTTGCCATGCGTTTCTAAAAAACCTTCAGAGCTCGAACTAAAAACTGCTGGAAGCGTACAGTTATTTCGGAAGAAAATATAAAAACTGACAAAAAAGTGCGAAATTTTTAAAAAAAGTACAACTTGTGGTGTTTCGGTAGATGGCACATGGCGGCGGAAGGCCTATGTCACTAATGGTGCGTTTCAGTTTTTCCATTGATACTGGAAAAATTTTAGATCTGGAAGTAATACCGTATTAAAAAATGTGTGAAATGAATTTTAAATCTGGAGAATGTTAAAAACAAGGATCCTCTGGAAACATGGAAGCTGTTGGAGCTTTCGGGGTTTTTAAAAAGGTCACTAATCAAGGGAACGAAATACACCGGTACTATGGTGGGGTGTTTCCCAAGGGCTTTTACAAGTAAAAGATATTTTGGTAAAAACGTGTCACAAAACTTAAATGTATGGACATATACAAAAGGTACCATTTTTAAAGGGAAAAAAAAAAGGGGAAACCAAAGGACTTGGGGGAAAAGGGGAATAACTGATAAATTTTTTATAAACGCAGAACTATTATGGGGTTGCCATCCGAACAATTTGGATGCCTCGAAAAAAAAATCGTGTAATTGCTGCCTTCTTTTTACTGTTCAGCAATCAAAAAACCCATGCATGGGCAAATTCAACAGGGAAAGATGCTGGTGAAAATATAAACAAGCATTATGTGATGGTAAATTATTTAAAACAAAACAGCGGCCTTTCAAATTCAGTGATTAAAATGATAAAGCCTACTTTTTTAGCACGGATAAGGTTGCTAAAAATGCCTTCATGGCATACTCAAAACAATAATGAAAGCTTTAATAATGTATTGTGGTCTGTTTTGCCGAAAAAAATTTTTTTTCATAAAAAAAATTTGTTTTTGGGCACAAAGTGTCATCTTATAAATTCTGGTTATTTAGGGCTGTTTTCCTGTATTTAATTATTTAGGTATGAAATTGATCCCAAAGACATAAAAATTATATGGGAATTTACACAAAAGAATTCAAAATCGAAACCCGGGGCATTACCTTCAACAAAAATCACCAGAAAAAACCAAAAACCAAAAAAATCCAAATTTGCTAAAAAAGAAGCTAAAAAAGGGCTTGCTTTAAAAAAGGGGAGTTTTGAAAATGTTTTTAAAAATAGAAAAATAATTATTTTGGTTAAAATTATTAAATATGTTTTACAGCTTTTTATTCAAAATTTTTTTTCATGATAAAAACACTACACAAAATATTTTTTTAAATACTAAATCTAAATTTTTCAAAAATGTTTTATGTAGTTCTATCTGTGTTATGAATCAAAATCTAATCTCTGTGTATATATTTTTTGTACTTAAATTCTTTTTTGGGAAAAAAAACATTAATTTTTAAAAAAATTTAGTTTTGCTAAAAATTTGGCAAATTTAAAAAAATTCCAAAAAACATTACAAATTTTTTTATTCTTTTCACAGATAAAGATGTTATTTTTGTTCTGTATAAATATTATTTGAATATATTTATTAGAATTTTTTTACAAGATTTGTCGTAACTGCAATTTTTTTACCAAAAAATTTTGCTAAAACACAATTGTTATGTATACAAAACCCCAGAAAAAACAAAGGGTAAAATAAATGGCCAAATCGTTTTAAATGAAGCTAAAAAAAAGCTTGAGCTATAAATATGGAGAGTTTAAAAGTGTACATGTAGAAAATTTTTTTTTTTATTTAAAAACTTTTAAAAAGCATTTTCGAGAAACTATGTTTTAATTTTTTTTTTTCACGGCACAGTTCACCAGAATTTCTTTTAAGATATTGACCTGAAATTTTCAGAAAATGTTTTATTTGTTTTATCTGTTGTCTGGACTATAATCTAATTCTGGTTTTATTTATTTATTTTTTTTCACTTTTTGTGGGAAAAAAACATTTGTATTTTTGTAAAAAATTTAGGGTTTTTTCGTAAAAACATATTTCAAAACTTTTAAAATATTTACAAATTTTATAGCATCAACACAGATAATAATGACATTTTGACGTAAAATATTATAAGAAATATTAATTTAAAATTTTTTAATACAATCCCGCAACTGCATTTTTTATAAAATTTCTTTTTTCCCAAATTTCCAAAATTAATTTTAACTTTGTAAAAAATGTATTGAATTCTTTTATGTCCCATTTCAAATAAAAAAATGTTTATTTAATTGAAATTTTATATATTTCAAAAAAAGTGCTCCGAAGGTAGTCACATATCTTAACATAAATATCAGTGGATTATTTTAGACAATGAAATTCACTTCTTACCTGCTTTTATTATTATGTTTAAAATAATAATAATCTGTTACAAAAAACTTAATTGTTTTTCTTTGTTCAATGACAAATTCTAAATCTTGCTTATTATAACAATAAAGTTAAAAATCCTAGCTAGCAGTATAACAAAAAGAGAATATAGTAATAATTTAAACTAATGGAAAAACAGATTATAGCTGAAATAAAACCCTTTTTTCAAAAATTCATTAACGCAGTACTTTTTTAAAGTAGTTATCGATGAGTGAAATTTGGAAATTTTAACTTAAAAATCAAGCCCTTAAAAAAAATTTAAACTTTAATAAAATATTTGCAAACACAAGTTTATTCTAAGTGAAGATCAAGGCTGCTAACTTGGTGAATTATTTTGAATGTTGACATTGGTGCGATAAAACGCAAGTACCAACATTTCCTTCCTTTGAAAAAGGAAAAGGTTACTGCTTTTCCTGATAGTTACGTATTTTTATCACCGCAGCCAAAGTTTCCCTTTTTTTTCAAAAAAATTTGACTGTTTTTT
The DNA here is from genome assembly GCA_019973955.1 of Trichonephila inaurata madagascariensis. Lineage (NCBI taxonomy): Eukaryota > Metazoa > Arthropoda > Arachnida > Araneae > Nephilidae > Trichonephila > Trichonephila inaurata. Next base: position 8,845 of record BMAV01014232.1, on the reverse strand, counting down.
TTCTTCTTTTTCACATAAAACACGTAAGAATCTATTATTTTGATATCGCAAATTTTGCTGAGGTGACGCCGATACGTAAGTACGCTTTTCCTCTATTGGTAAATTCCACTGTAAAAAATGTAACTGAAGGAAATGAGACAATTCAAACTAATGGGGATTAACAGATTGCCAATATTGTGTGATTTAAGTTAAATTTCTTTTTACGTACAAGATTTTTTTACATGTTTTTTTTGTATTATCAATTTACGGTTGTGCTTGAGCTACAATTCATCTGATTTTGATATCAAGGTAGTCAGCCCCAAAGTAAGTAAAGCTTGGAATTAAATCATTGTCTGAATATCGGTACACTTTAGCGTTACGTTTTGCCTACTTCCAACCTAATAGCGTGACGATTGGGTCTGGAAAAGCTTATTGTTCTTCCTTTATTGGCCAATTCCATGTTTCATCAGAGTTGCAAAATAGTACAAAATTATAGCTGACTAGCCGTTATCCACCCGCTTCACTGTGTATTTCACGATGTTGTATAAATAAATAATGTTTAACATTAAGAATTCGGTTGTATTGAAAAATGTATTTATAGCTGTAACTCTCGCCTCTTGATATAAAAAGGACAAAATTTAGAATTTCTAATAATATCTAAAATAGAAATAGAAATATTTTTTGCACTCACTTAACCCAATAATCAAGTGAATTTTCACAAAAGCAACTTTAAATGGATCTCTACTCCGTAAAATAAATATATGTGCTAAATTTTAAAAGTCTAAACCCTAATAGACCCCAAAAGGGGAATTTTTTAAACATCAATTCCTCAGAAACCCCCTTGAGGGGCATTCTTGGTGGATTTCAATTAAACCCAAAAGAAACATGCAAACTTTTATTATTATTGTCAGAAGTGAAAAAAGTATTTATTTTGATATAAGGATAAATTTTTTCTACCAAATGTGCATAGAAAAATCATTAAAAAAAAATGGGGAAAGAAAAATTTATTTTTACTATATTCTCTTTTTTTGAATACTGCAAATAAGTTTTCAACTTTTTTTTTTAAATAAGAAAAGATTTAGAATTTGTCGTTGAAAAAAAAAATCAAAAAAAGTTTTTTTGTAACAGATTATTTTTTTTTTACCAAGAATAAAGGCAGGAAAAGTGAATTTCATGTCTAAAATAATCCACTGATTTTGTGTTAAAAAAAGAAATTATTATCAGTACTTACGTATTAGCGTCACCGCAAAAATTTGGGCCCCTCATGAATCGCGCCTTTTTCCAAAAATCTGACCGTTTTTTAAATAAAATATGTTACATTCTTTGTTGTTTTTGGTATCAAGGTGTGATTCGCATGGCACCAATTTTGCTGTGGTGGCCTTTTGCAAAGTACCTCATTTTTTTAAACTTCTGTTTAAAAAAGAACCCTTCACAAATCTTTTTTGACAAAAAATTTTTGGGGTTTCCCGGAAATCATATAATTTAAATTTCAATTAATCAAAAAAATTTTTTGATGGGGTTTAAAATTTTTGGAAAGTTTCATTAAAATCCGTTCTTGGAAAAAAGAGTAACAAACATCCATACATAAAAACCCGGTTAAAAAGGATAACAAAAAAAAATGGAACTCTATGGAAACTAATTGGGATTAAAAAGATTGTGATATCGTGATTTAAGTTAGTTTTTTAGGTATTAACCCATTGGTGCCCCAACAACCAAATTGGCGCCTCACAAAATCTCTGCTTGATATAAAACAACAAAGATTTTTACAGGGTTTTTATATGAAAAAAAAAGATTTGAAAAAGTTTTTTAAAGGGGGAAAAAAACCTGATTAGCAAGGTGCCAATTTGAATGCAGTGACATTAATATGTAAGAATACGAATGCTAATACGAATTTTTATTTACGTATGAGTTTTTCTGAGCTGTTTATGGTAGTTTTATCAAAATGAGACTATGGATGGGATTGAATGCTCAAAAAAGTAATTCTTTTTTGCACTTTAAAATTCAGAATTAATGCAATTTTTGTCGTGTTGCATTATGATTTAACTTGCCTTCTTACAATCTGTTCTTCATATATATTTTTAAAGATTTTATGCATGTACATTTCTATGATATTTTCTTTGGTTGAAAAAAACAAGATTTTTTTTGTTTTAAACTTCATCGAAGATGCTGATCAATTTTGGGTTATCAAAAAAATTAGGGGATTATTTAAAACTCACTTTCCCAATGGTGAAATGAATAAAAAAATGTACCATATCAAACAATTTGACGCTAAAAAAAGAACGCAAAAAAAAAAATATCAGATTAACATAAAAATCGGGCTTAAAATAAACCTAAACTTTTGGGGCTGTTTTTGTTTTTTTTGCTCCCATAAAACCCCTTTTTGGTACGAAGAGACCTGAAATGTACTTATGCAATGCTCTCATGTTATGAAGTAATTTATTTGAGGTGACTTTCTATTATTCCAAAGTATAGAAAAAAATAGTATACATCTATATAGAATTACCAGTTCATAAGGAGTGTCATTTCTTTTAAATAAACAGTATTTTTCGATATTTGTAGAAGTCTTCATTTTTTTCTATACTCATCTTTTTTTGTTTTTAAACCCGTAAATTTCAGTTTCATTTTTTGTGCTGAAAGTGGGCGTTATACGTTGGATTTTATGGTATGTAAGATTTTCTGTTATTTTCTTGTTGTTCAAAACTGTTTGTGGTATCATTACTTAACATTCCTTCTGACAATCTGTTCTTCATGTAGTTTTTTAGCTAATTGTACATATGCATTGTATACCTTTTTTACATATAAAAAACATTGCTATAATATTTTCTGTCGTTGAAAAAAAAGATTTTTTTATTCTTCCTTCACCCAATAATTCAATTTTTTTTCGTCTTTGTAGAAAAATATTGCTTGAAGTAAAACAGAAATAAAATGACACTAAATTCAAACTAATTGCTTTGTACAAATTTGTATTATTGCGAACCATGTTTTTTTTTAATGTCACTTTTTATGGCCTTATGATCTCTATGACCAATAAGATCTCATCTTCGTTTTGAATGAAAAAAAAATCAAATTATTTTTTTTAAAAAAAAGCTATTTGCTGACCTATGATACAACTATGATATATTTGCTGACCTTGAAACAATATTCTCATATTTTCTTCTGGATTCCTTTAAGTTCAATGTTGACCTGATTTTCTTGTCTCGACTTAACTTGCTTCTGACAATCTTGCAATATATAAATAAATCATTTGTGATTAAAAAAAAAGGTTAGCTGAAAAAATATGTACCTTGAAAGATTTTCTTATATCTCCTTTTGGATTTCTTTAAAATTCAGTGTTGATGTGATTTTACATCTGATGGTTTAATGTTGCTTCTGATAATCTTTTTCCAATAAATTTTTTTTGGAGATCTTAAAATTTTTTTTATATATTATCACATACTGCCCATATATGATATATATATTTCAGTTATCACTATAGTTATTTATGATTGTATAAACTCATTTGTTTGCTCTTTGTAATAAAATTACAATTGCTAATAGAAATATTGCGAAAAAGTATTGTTTGAATAATTAATTTTTTAGCAACATGTTTTATTGTTTGTATCATTCAGTACTGTTGTTGATTTTAGATTATTTCAATGGGGGCCTATTTTAGATAGATTTTTTTTTTATTCCCTTTAATTTTTAGTTTTGGGTTTACATCTAGTACTTTATATTAGGTATATTACAGAGTTGTTAAATAGTTTTTTTTACCGTTCCTCTGTAATACAAATTTTAAATTTTTTTATCCTTTTGATGGCTTCTAATATTTCTTATTTATGATATTACTTTGTTAATCAGTTTATCATTATTAATTTTTCTTTCGGTTTTTATCTATTTCAGGTTATTTCACCCTTTTAGTTCTTGGCAGAAACACAACTGCTATTACTTTTCGTTAAATTTTTTTTTTTTCTATTTACATTCATTCATTTCTTTTTAAATTTTATTAGCATGCAAATTTTTCTTTAAAAATTGAAATATTTGTTTTCTTAAAGGTTATTATTTAATTTGAGGCCAAATTGTACTTTTTTTTTAAAATATTTATAATTTGAACATTAATTAAAAATTTTTTTAATTTTTGGTTATACTACTTTACAAAAGGGGTCTTACCCTCCCAAAAAAAATTATAATTGCTATAATAGGGGGGGTTTATGTTTTTGAAAATTAACCTGCCGAAAAAACAGGCATTTCAAGTGGTATATAATTTATATAAAATATATTATAATTATTTTTTTAAAAAAAAATATTTTATAATTAATATAATAAAAAATAAAATACAGTGGGCCCCAAAAAGGTGATCTTTCACTTCAAATTTCCCAAAAAATTTCATGTTTTGACTAGTAAAAAATTAAATATGGCATTGTAAATTTTTTATGCTTTCTGCAACGTTCTTAATGACATGACATTTAATTTTTTAAAAAAAGTATAACTATTTTTTTAAAAAATTTAAAAATTAAAAAATAAAAGATTACGCCACAAAAGTCTTCGTACATTTAAAAAAATCCCCAACTTGGGTTTAAATATTGTATTTCTTTCTTAATTTAGTTCTTAATATGATATCTTTTGGGGTCCCCAACAATTTTAAGCATCTTGATAAAAGTTTAAACAGTTTTTTTTTTTAATTTTTGCATCGGTTTTTTCCCCCATTCTTCAAAATTTTGTTTTTCCCCTTTACATTTTGTTTATTTGTCATGTTTTTTTTTTTTTTACGTCAAATTCTTACCAAATATGTTCTAAAAGGGTTTAAAAAAAAGTGTTAAAGGGGAGTTTTTTTATAATTTGGGGACAGTTAGAACACCAGGGGGGTACAGGGAAAAAGTGTACATGGAGTTATTACCCTGTTAAAAATTAAAGGGGTCACCTCACGAAAATCCGGGTGAAAAAACGATTTTTTTAATTTTGATTGAAAAAAAAAAATCCCCCCTTTTCTTTCTAATGCAATTTAAATATTTTGGGTTTTAACTTGGGTTAAAATATTTTTAATATTTTTTTTTAAAAATTGTTTTAAAACTTGTCAAAAACCCCCAAAAAAGCGGATCGCCACGCCCCCCCCAAAAACAAAACAAAAAAAACACATGCTACTTTTTAGCCTTTTCAATTGGGTTTTAAAATTTATTAAAAAAGGGGTTTTTTTTGATCATCAACTTATTCAGGAAAAAAAGTGAAGTGAATAGTTGTAGATGCTTGTTTACTTTTTAACAAAAAGCATGCTATTTTTTTACCTCATTAAATACAACAATTTCTGCTATCGGGGGAATAGTGTTTTCCATCAAAAACAATAAGATATAATGTTTTAAAAAACTCGGTTAAATAATAAACAACTTTTAAAAAAAGAAAGTTTGGAAAAAAATTTACCAAAAACCCCAAAATTTCGAAGAATTAAACGTTGCATAAAGTCAGACAAATTTCCCAAAAATAATTCAACTTTAAAAACAAAAATTAGGTAAGTTTTAAAAAAGATTAAAAGCTTCTTTTTTTGATTCATTTGGGAAAGTTTTCTGTGAAATGACTGACACTATACTGTTTTCTTGTGCTTTGAAAAACTTTAAAAACATAAATAAAATGTAAAACCCAAAGGGATTCACATAAATTTGGCTACAAAATTTTAATATTTTGACTTTTTTGGTCTTATTCAAACATTTCTTAATATGGCAAAAAGTAGTTAATCAAAAAAAAATACAAAAAATTTTATGAAGTGAACAATAACTTTCATATGCTGTGGTTTTATTAAAAAAAAAAAGAGTTGCAATTTTTTTTTTTTTTTTCGGGGTTTTGAATTTGGGCACCTACACTAAAAATTTTTTTTACGATTCCCTGAATAAAATTAAATAACGCGACAGAAAATTAAAAGGCTTTTTGGGTGGCGTTTTTTTGGGCGTTCAAACAGGGTTGCGGGGATACTCATATAAAATGGTGTTGTTACGGCAGTTAGTTTGGACACTGGGAAGGTTGTTGATACTGAAATATTGTGGGAAATGCTCATGTAATTTTAACAGCAATGTTATAACGGGGGGAGGGTTGGCAAGGTTACATTTTTAAAAAATTTGGGGAAAAGGAATTGAAAGAATGTACTTTTATTTTTATCTTTCATCGCTCACAGACATTTTTCACAATTTACGATTTACACAATATTTGGGCTCTATGGGGTCTCTAAAGCATACAAAACAGTTTCAAAAATCTAAACCTTAAAAAATATGTCAATATTGAAAAATTAAATGTGTTGGGGCATGTTTTGTGTGTGTGTGTGTGTGAGAAAATGATGGGGGGCATGACTTGGGGGATTAAGATCCAAATTAAAGGAACCCCAAACAGCATGAGGACATAAAAATTCTAGGATTTCCATTTGAACCCGATACATAAATAGACAAATTTTTAAAAATACTATGTTTTGGCTATTTTAAAACAACTCGGGAAACTTTGTAAACCATAAGGCAAGCTATTGATTGATAAAATTTTGATAAAATCTCCTTTTTGTGGGGTAAATCAAAACTATTTTTTTTATAAAAATTTTCCCCAAATTTTAATCTACGACACGGGTTTTTGCCCCGTGGGGGGATGAAAAATTTTTGTATATATAATATGTCCCAAAATGAAAAGGGTTTCACATATAAGCATATACATAAACACAAACCTTTCTGCAATTAGGGAAATTTCATAAAAAAAAATTTAGAGGTCTCTGGGCTTGAAATTTTTTTCTAAATTCTACTTAATAAAACTCAAAATTTGGGAAAAGCAAAAAAGCATTTGGTGTATAATTCAAAAAAAATTTTACTTGTGCGGTTGGGAAATTTCTTCAAGCATATGGGAAACTATATATTTATATAATAAACTTTATTACCAAATTAAAAGTTTTAGATTATTAAACATTTAATAATCCCCGGTTTTAAAATGTCGAGCGTTGCAAAAAAAGTGGAAATTTTGCGTGTATTAGAAAAACAGAATAGGGAGTTTACAATGAACCAAAAACTAAATTAAAAAAAAACAATTAGAAAAAGTAGACAAAAAAATGATCTTTTCAAAATGATGCCCCCAATCCAAGTTATAGTTCTGGTTTCATTAGTTAATGAAGCAATTTTTATTTTTTAAAACTCTATTTCTCAAAGTGTAAATTTCAACACAAAAGGAACAGTTTTGGGGAAAAAAATTCTTATTTTAAAAGCCTTGAAACTTTGCACATGTGTTAACACAATACAAATAAATATTTTAATGAAGTTTTTGTCAAAAAAATTATTCAAAAAAAAAAGATTAAAATGAAATTTTCATCGTTTTAAAAATTTTGATGTGTGTTACTCCACATATGAATTTTTTTAAAAAAAACTAATCAAAATTTTGAAAAATGCTCCCATTAAAATAATAAGAACAATACAATGAATACACAAAAAAAATTCATAACTGTACAAAATGCCAATTTTTAAAATATATTCCTTAAACTTGGTCATTTTTAACGTACGGAGACAAGGGGAAAAAGCTTTTCGCGAAAATGACCCCCCTTTAAATCGTTTCCCAAAATCCCAAAATTTTGGGCGGATTGGGGTTTAAAAATTTTTCTTTAAAATATTTAAATAGAGCTCATTTCTGAAGCATGGAGGTTGGGAAAGGGGTTCTTGTTCCACATAAATTCATGGGATTAAACTCCTTATTTTTTCATTTACAAGCCATTATAGGCCCATCGGAGCCAAAAATGTTGAATGATCTGCCATACCAATCAATTTGCTATCAATTTTGAATTTTCTGAAACTTAATCCCAAGAATCTAGTTGGATCAATAAAACATGGAGGTGGAAGTGTTCTTGTGTGGGGGGTAAATCTTCCACAGAATGAGGTAATTTGGTAATTTTTGTTGATATTGTGAATCATGAGCTCTATTTAAATATTTTAAAGAGAAATTTTAAATTATATGCTCAAAATTTGGATATTGGAAACGACTTTATTTTTTAACAGGATAATGACGCTAAGCGCACTGCTCTCAATGTACGCCACTGTTGTCTCTCTAACTGTCCCCAAATTTTGAAAATACCTCCTCAATCACTTTATTTAGCCCAGTAGAACATATTTGGTGAGATTTTGACGTAAAAAGAAAACATGACAAATAAACACAAAATGTGAAGTAAAAACAATAATCACAGAAGAATGGAGGAAAATCGATGCAGAAATTACAAAAAACTGATTAAATCTATACCAAGACCCTTAAAAGTTGTGGACACTAAAAGATATCCTATTAAGTACTAAATTAAGAAAGAAATACAATATTTAAAGCTATGTTGAGATTTTTGTTAAGTGTACGAAGACTTTTGTGGCGTAATCTTTTAGTAGCTTTTTGATTATTAATTTTTTAAAAAAATAGTTATACTATTTTTAAAAAATTGTGTCATTCCATTAAGAAAAAGTTGTAGATATCATAAAAAAATTACAATGGCAATATATTAATTTTTATTAGTCGAAAACATTAAATTTTATAAGAAATTGCAAGTGTACGAACACTTTTTTGGCCCACTGTATCTTATATATTGATTTAATTATTTTACAATCTTTTTAAATATTAAATAAGTCTTTATCAATAAACAAGATTTTTCTTTTACAGCCATTTTTTAAGATAGCGATTTGTCACAACTAATTGCTCAATGAACATTTTTAATCAGTTTTTTTTATTTCAAAACCTAAGAAGGAAATTATTATTATGAAACGATTGATTGAGTAAACGAAAGTACCAAACCCCTTTTATTATTTTAAGCTCTAAGAAATTAATTATTGTTAAATTAATGAATGTGTTAGTTTTGTATAATATACTTTTTTCATCAGATGCATGTTTAAATTATTTACCAAGCACAGTG
>BMAV01014231.1:189140-458407 GCA_019973955.1 Trichonephila inaurata madagascariensis | reverse complement strand
CAACCCCCTGAAGAAAGATGCAAACCATGCAAAATTTACATCACACGTTCGCGGGGATGAAATATGCAAATCATTAGCATTATAGTGCAGAAGCACATAATGAGTGACCGTAGAGCTATATAAGTGCTATATAAGGGGAAAACAGATTCGCTATTTGAAATGCTGTAATTGTTTTTCCATGCATTTTTTGAGTAAGCTGCTTACCTATGCCTCGTGGAAGACACCGAATGTCTTTTGAACAAGTTTCTGAATTCTACTGAGGAAGAATAGTAGCCTATATAGGGATTGTGGATTATTCTTCAGGAAAAACGTTAACGGTCATACGAAACCGCAACTGGATGCGGGATCTGTCATCTTTGGGAGGCAGAAGGAAACGACAAAGCCGATTGCACCCCTCGTTGCACCACTGCCCTTGATGACAAGTGGATTAGCGCTGGCAGTAATGGATCGAGCAGCCACATCAGAATCATAGCACAACAAATCCAGTCTGTAACTCATAATTTGTTGTCCACTCGTACCATCGACGCCGTTTGCAGCAGAGTGAAAATGTCCGCAATTTGTCCATTGCTTAACTTTACCCTGACTGGAAGCCACATGATTTTAAAAAATTGCCTGAAAACCACAGAAAAACCATAATGCGGTAGATAAAGGGTTAAATTGCAAAAAAAAAAATCTAAAAGGAGTAGAACAAAAAATGAAAATTGAGCGGAAAAAAAACTTAAAAAGAAATATTTAAATATTCCCTTAAAATATTATCTTAGTTACATAAGCTCTGTTATAGAAATATTTAAATTTAAATGCAAATTTTACGCCCAGTTCCATTTAACGCGAAACACCCTGGTTATCGCATGATGTACCTTATTGGAACAGGATTAGAATAGGCGGACTTGTTTCGATATTCGAAGATGTGCAGGGTTTTGGGAGAATAAACTTCAAGAATCATTATTTAAGCAGTTTATCAGTTTAAAAAATCTGCATTGAATATTTAAGAAATTGAATTTCTTAAGCAGAAGATATCTAGTAAATAAAAGCAATTTCAAACGAATTTTTTTTTTATGTTTTTAAAAAACTAGATTTAACTACCAAATACGTACAAAATGTACATTTAATTCATATAAATTATTTTGATTCATTTTACACTTAATAGGAGGAAGGGAAAAATATTTTCTTTCGGAATAATTAAAATGATTATGATAATCACATATTTCTGTTTTGTTTTAATTTTTATGAAACAAAGAGAGAAAGAACAGAGATTTTTGAGCGAAATGTTTTATACACTAGGGCTCTGAGAAGAGTGCTTTACATTTCTACGACAATAATATTTTTAAAAAAAATAAATTCACGTTTTTTTTTTTATTTTAAAATATGTATTGATCAAGAAAAACAAGTTTTCAATATGAAATTTCAAACATTTTTCCCAGCAAATTTTTTAATAACAATACCAATGTCCTATTTCCGTCAAAGTTCTAAAGAATTCTTGTCACATATTTCATATTTAATGTCTTCTGTTTTTTTGTCAATGCATCAAAAAGTATGTTATACACTATTTGTGATATTTTAAAAAATATATATATCACGTATCTCTGTTTTATAAGAAAATTTTGCCCCCTGGATGCATTCTTCGAAAAAGATCCTTCTTTGTGCTTATATCATATCTCTTGTGTCATATTTTCTGAGCACTTTAACCGAATATCATAGCGAAGAATCCCTCGAGCTATTTTTCGACGTGCCTGTTTTGCATCAGTTGAACTTGCTCAAATGAAACATACCTAGTGAACAGGGTTAATATTTTTACGTTAAAAAATCAAACCTCTCAATAACTCTAACTCTTTTGCATTTCTTTGCACATAAATACTTTATTTATTATGAAAATTCCTTATTTTTGTGTTAACAAAAGAAACATTTTTCATCTTATCCAGTGAATTAAGTTCGTGATTCAATTCTTATTCACTTTAAAAATGGTTTTTATTTCATCGTAAACAATTTTACACACACACAGAAATATATTACTATAGTGGCCAAAATTGCGAAAACTTTTTGGAAAAAATATACTTTTAAAGTTTGAGAGCTCATAAATATAATATACTTTGGAATACTGACATAAAATTATCTACCAGTGCGAAGATATGTCAACTAAAAGTACGATGTAATAAAATTTATATAATTACCAATATTATATCAAAGACTACATCCAAATAAATAGGAAAAAGGAACACGATTTGCTTTAGATTGATAAGAAATATAATAGCTTTCTGTCATTTGAATGTAACCAATGGATTTTAATGTTAAGAGGCCAAAAATCTATTTTTTTTTAATGAACAAATCAAGTTACACGAATTCCCCGCTCTTTTTTGAGTTCAAAGGAGGAAGTGACTTTATTTATTAATAAATTGGGGTTAATTTTTAATTGTGTTCTTTTATTTAGTAAGCTTGTAAAACGTAATAAATTTATAGAAAAAGGAGCAAATAGGTGATTGTTCATCCAGAAAGTGATGCAAAATAATGGTATAAGAGAAGAACGCTACAGTTAGGAAGATACTGGAAGATAAATTGCGGAAAGCTTAACCAAAGGTGAAATTTCGAAATTTTTGAAGAGAAAGAAGACTTACTTGTTACAAAACAAAACTACTAAAGACATTAAAAGATGCACAACATCAATTGATAAGAGAAGATAGAAAAAATATATAGTTAAAAATAAACCCCGAATAAAAACCCTTAGGGAATTTTTTAATTTTTATAAACGGTGCAATATAATATAAAAGTTAGTGCCCGAACTGTTCAACTCCGACTGAAGGAATTTGACTGGAATGCTACAATTTTACGTAAAAAAGCATTTTACTTGGTTCCAAACTAAAAAATTAAACAGGGCTGAAACCCATGTTCCCCAAGAAAAAAGGAACAAAGTTTTTTTTAATTTATGAGACCCAGATCACCTTGTTTGGTAGTGATAATCTAAAATACATAAGGCGATGAATCTGGTGAACATATACATCCTGATTGCATGACACATACTGTGAAATATTCAGTTAGTGTTATGATTTAGGCTTATAAGTTATAAGAAAGTGTAGACATATTTTTTGTGTTAAATTGAGATATAAATGCTTAAAAATACTTACAAAATATTTGAACTCTCTGGAGACTTCCACGCATATACTTTTAAAATACAATCAAACTATTATACACGGTTAGCAAAACATAAGTTTCTCAATTCAGAGGACTGTAGAATCCGTCCTATTGGTCCAAATGTGGCAAGATTTTAACTACAGATAATTCAAATGATGCGCTTGATATTTATTAAAAAAAAATAACACACAATTCCGCCAATAGATAGCGCTATAACACAAATGGTTACTTACTTGCATATGTTCAAAATCAAAGACAGCATTTGTGTTTCAGCGCATCCCAGTTAGCATTATTCTTTGGATAAAAGAAAGGCAAATGCTGCTAGAGAAGTATTGCTTCTGTGCATACTCATCATGCCTACGTAGAAAGAAAAAGAGCTATTGCTAAAATGGTTCTACCAGAACCAGCAGAACTCCGTTACAGCTGTGAAAGAATTCCACCGTATAAAGCGAATACGAAGAGATCTAGTGACTCCATATGCCCTAAGCAAGATGATACAGAAATTTGAAACAACTGGACAACTTGTCATTCTTCCAGGTAGACGACGAAAGCACATCCCATCTTCTAGCATCGAAAATGTGGCTACCGCGGTCGTTGAAGCCAACAGTCAGTCTCCGGATGATAGTATGAGTGTGCCAGTTGTATCCCGTGTATTAGATATGCCATATTTTGCTGTGCGAAAACTCCTACGGTGGATTTTGCATTTTTATCCCTACAAAACCAAGATTGGGTATCAGTTGAAAGACGAGGTTCCTAAAACTTTTGCACTTTAGTTCCTTACTCGAATGGTGGTTGACCTCACTTGGCCATGAAACATTCTGTGAAGTGATTAAGCCCTTTTTTTTGCTTGGATGACCGGATTTGTCAGAGGAAAATCTTCACACTATACAGGAGAAACCCATGCATCCTAAAAAAGCAATGATAAAGTTTAGTTTCATAGCTACCTTTCTCATAGGACTTTATTTTTTTGAACAGATAAAACCAAATGGAATTTAAACCTGTCCCATCACAGGAAAACGGCACCATACTACGCTGAGGGATTTCGTAATCCCAGAACTTCGACAGCGCGGATGCCCTCAGGATACAACTTTCATGCAGGATAGTCCCCCTCCACACACTGATCGCCGAGTAAAAAATTTGCTAAAACAGCATTGCACAGATGATTAGCCGTCATTTCACAACAGCATGGCCCCTCGTTCATCGGATATGACCCTCCTGCGACTTTCGATTGTGGGGTTATCTAAAGGACAATATCTACCGTCTAAGACCATCAACTCTGCCTTATCTGTAGTTCAAATTCTATGTCATTTGGACCAAAAGGACGGATTCTAGAGCCTTCTGAAGTGGACAACTTACTTCTTCCTAACCCTGTATTTCAACAAATTCAGCTCCATGCCGTACGATGTTACGGTCACTTCAAGACAATAATGTTTCTCTACTGAGATGGCCTGGAAATATCCCAGATTTTAACCCGATCAAAGATCTAAGGAGACGTCTGCAAAATTGCGAGTGAGAAGCAATCCAGAAATTTAACTTAAATAAGCAGTAATTATTATCCTGATTTCACATTATAACAAATAGTGAAAAAGAATTATTTCATTCAATAGAAAAGCATTTTAAGGCCGTAATTAAGACTAAAAGTTACCCAACTAAGTATTAACTAATATTATCAGATTTTTTTGCATACCTTGTGTTTCACTTTTATTTTTATAACTTACATCATAACAAAAGTTCCTTCATAAAAATTATTTCATAAATATCTTGATTAATTTACCTTTCAATCATATGCAAAATTTTATGGTCTTACTTTTGAAATACTTGGTGCTATTAGCCCTCAAACATAAAAAAATAGGGGGTTTTTTCCAAAAGTTTTCCACAATTTTGTTCACCACTGTATATTGAGCGTATCAAATTACATCTAGTATCTTGCAATTATAATATTGATTGCAAGTTAGAAAATTGAATAAAAACAGCCATTCATGTGTAATGTATCATTAATAAAGTAAATTAGATTATTTTAACTGGCTTGTACGTATTGAAAGCATACTGCGTTCTACTCAAAACACACATCAAAATTATTTCCAGGACAAAGAGACATCCCGGTTCACTTGATGAATTATTATTTATAATTGATGATAACATATATTTATCGTAAAATCCGGCGTATAACGTGCACCCGTACTTTCAAGCTGCGATTTTTAATTTTTAGGTATATTTACCGTATAAGCGCACTCCCCCCTCCCTTTTTCGAAGAAACTTGAAATGTATGTGTGCAATGCTCTTATGTTTTGAATTAGAAAAAAAAAATATAGTATTTTTATCAGTTATACAACCTTTAAGTTCATAAGGAATATCATTTCTTTCAAATTAATAGTATTTCTATCTATGTAAAAGTAATTTTTTTCTATGCTCTTCTTTTTTATATATATTTAAAGTCTCATTTTTATACCTGGCATATAACGCGCATCCGTAAATTTCGATCTTATTTTTCGTGTTAAAAGTGCGTATTTTTCGTCGGATTTTACTGTATTTATAATCCAGTTATAATAGTGTACTAAATGCATTCGTACATGAAATAAAATCAAGAAGAATGTGATAGAGTCCAAAGAGTTGTGTAAATAATCATCATCCCCATAGGCACAAAATTTATTCTATTGATATAGAGGCTATTCCAGATGATGAATTACTGCCGTAATTTTTCATGAAGAGTAGTGACCCAATTGTTTTGTATTTGAAGAGCTTCTAGAAGAAAAGTACCAGTGTTCTATGAAACAGTAATAAAAAGAAAAAGACATTATTGATCAATGGGTTAGTACCATTCTCATGTACCACAAGTTAAGTTTTTGCATTTTTTTTTTTCCATTAGGAAAATAAAATTAAATTTAAATATGATGTAGAAAATCGTTTGAATAACATTTCTCCAAAATTCTTCGGTATGTAACCAACTCATTTTTTTATTATTTTTTTTAGCTTTTTTTTTTCTGTACGTCCAGTTTTAGTACGAATCCTGGTGCAGTTTAGTATCCGCCATGTAAAAGGGATAATGTTCGTTAAATATATGTGAAGTATTGTAGTAGCGTTGGCCGGTGTTGGTTTGTTGTCATATCTGGTTTATTTAAGACATCTTCGGTATAACTTTTCCTCCTTTATTATGAAGCACACATCAATAGATTAAAACACAATTGCGGTACATTTTCACATTGAATAGGCAGCGGCATGTTGGAGGACGCAACACAAAGACAAAGAAAGCTGCAGTTATTTACATTCTTACATGATGAAGGCAAGCAGACAAGGAGAGAACGAATACACAAGATTTTTGCTTTTATACGAACAATGCAAGCGAGTGATTATTACGTAATAGTAGTTCTGATTGGATAGAATGGTCGGGACAGGGGGATTTCGGACTAACCGATTACGATTAAGATTACAGTGTTATTTTTAAACCAAAGAAGTAAAGTTATTTTAAATATTAGTACAAAGAGTTAAAAAATAAAAAGGATACTAGAGGGAATTATTACATATACATATATATATATATCCAGATTTAAAGACCTCAAATTGACGAGATGTCGAATTCTAGAGAATGGGATGTTTGTGTGTATCCAGCTAAAGTACTTTCAATACTTCTCGGTTCAAAATTACAAGATTCCTCGCCTATAACCTTCATGAATGCTTTAAAGTGTGAAATTAATGAACAATAGAACAGTCTCTCTATAGAATTTTGTAATTCAAACGAATCTCAAAAAAACCTTAATCACTTTAATTATTATTTTTTTTGATAGACTTATTTCAACATAAACATAAAATTATATGAATCATATTTCTTTCTAAGTAGTATCTTAATTACTTTAATCACGATAAATAAAGGGAATCTACTTCTTTAATGTCTTTCAAAATCTGTCAGACTTAATTCTTCAGAAATTAGTTAACACAATATGTATGTTATTCTTATTTTAAAATCTGAGTAATAGAGTAATATTGTAAATGTTTTGTGTAAGTTCACAACCGTAATGAACAAATATATATAAAATAAATGGAAAATCATAAAAGCAATGGAATTCCAACTAGTTTCCATAAAAAATTTTATCTCAAAGAAATTTCTGCACCCAAAAGTGGAGTTGTCCTCTGTGCAATATTTAAGAATGCGAAATGCAAGTACTAAATGAAGCGAGACTTGGAACGAGCCAAAGAACAACTCAGAGGAAAGCAACATTTACTCCGAGAAAGTTATATATTTATTTACATTCTTTATTTTACTTTCTCTCACGGGATGCAGAGAAGAATGGCATCTAAAATCAAAAAGAAATTGATGAAGAAAAATGGCGGAGCAGGTCGTTTTGGGTGAGAAAGGGAAAATGAGAAAGCGAAAAATGTTTTTTAGAGGATCGTTCAAAGTAAATAGAAGAGGAATTGCGCCGTATATTGTGTATATTTTTTTTTACCCTTGGAGCATGCAAAATTAAATATCACTTGACACTCAGTTCTCTTTTTATGAATTTCTTCATTCTGGAATTCGTTTACTTTTATTTTTGCTTTTTCATTTTTTAAAAGTTGTTCTTAACATCAGATTTAGTAGAAAGAGTTTCTTTAAGAAATATACGCAAGCGAGGATTTGAAATGTGTATTTAGCAGCAAAAGAAATTATTTGACTTTGAAAAAGTTTTTAAATTCTGCTTTTGTTGAATAAGTTACTAGAAAATAAATTTTCACTGATTTCTACAAGTATAAAATTAAAATGAGTAACAATGATGGAGAGCCAATAATAAGAGATATTTACTTTGAAATTACTTAAAAGTTAAATGAATATCTGATGTTATGAAACTTGTTTCAAAGGAAAAGTAGTTGCTATAATGCTTTAATAATTTATCAACGACGGTAAAAACTCTAAAAATTGTAGATTAACCATACATATTTTAAAATAGAGAATTGTTGCTTCAATTGTAGTAAAATCTTTCTTATAAATTGTATTAATAGTTGTGTTTTTAAGATAAATAGAAAAATTATGATATAATATAAATTTACTCAAATTCAGTTGTTATGCTGAAACACGTGTTCACACAAAATATTTCTTTTTTATTAAAAGCTTAACGAAAATTGTCTTGAGTTTCCTATTTAATTTTAAGTCTAAATAAATTTGAAATAATAATGAAAACATTCTTCGCCTGTAAAGTTTTATTTAGATAACTCAGTTCAAGTATTTTATCTAAATATAGCAAAATGTATTAACAGCATCAAGGAGAAAAACCATCAGTGATAGAAAAAATATATTACAAAATTTATTTATTTGCTATTCTGGCTAATTTTCATTTTAATTAATACTAGATAATATTTTCCTATATGTATAATACAGTTTATGAGTTTCCGATTACGTTAAAAATGCTGTTTTTATTCAAAATAGAATTTTATTTTTGTTTAATCATTTAAAGATTCAAATAATTAGCTGTCTACATCAGCCTCGGTTTTGATTGCGTAATTGCTAGAAAAATAGCTATGGGTTTTTTAAAATCTCTACATTTTCCCAAAACAGACTTTCATAAATTTAAAAACCTTTGAGAGAAATTTATTTTTATTAAATTTTTATGAAATAATGCATAGAATTCAATATTTTGATCACACACGGATTATTAATAATAATTAATTTTAAAAATTAGCAGTGTGCTTGTGTGCGTTACTCATTGTCTAAGAGGACCAGCTGAAAAGTGCGAACCGTATTCATTTGCGGCGTTTTGCGTGGAAAAAAAAAAAACCCCTTTTTTACACAGGGGTGGCCAACCCCTTCGGAATAGTGCCCCTATCTATTAAAAAAACAACTAGCGAGACTTCAAATTTTTCCAACAAACAAAAAAAAGAAAAAAAATGTACTTAAAAGGCGTATTCGGAATTAATTTAAGGTTTATTTTAAAATTGTTTTCAGTTTCTTAGTTGGGTTTAAAATATAAAATAAAAAAAAATAACCAGAAAATTTAATTCTAAAAAAAATTTAAAAACCCAAAATCAGTGGCGCAACGCCCGAGGGGCCCCCCTCTTGCCCCCCCTCAATATCGGGGCCATTAGGTCTGGGTGCATGGGCGATGTCCCGATCAGGTGATCAGTTTGAACCCCGTCCCCCGTGTTTAAAAACCATTCATTTATTGACCCATGCGTAGGAATGAAAAGGGGCTTGAGCCCCCTAAAAATTTTTACCTGTGGTTGAACGTATATCCTCACAACCCCGGCCCTTTAAATTTTAAAAAGTATCTTTTTTAATGGGGTTTTAATTTTAGATTTTTACCGTCAAAAAATTTTTGAAGATCTAACAAAATCGGGGTTTTTTGTTTTGCATCAATTTTCTTTTTTTTCAAAAACAGGGGAAAAAAAAAACAAAATTTTTCACAAAAAAAATTAACATAAAAAGCTAAATCTCGCAATATTCATTCTTGAAAAAAAGCATGCTGGGGAGTCTGTTTTTTCTTCAAATATTTTTTAAAACGCCCTCTAATTCAAATTTCCGAATGCACCTTTTTTGGGAAAAACAACGCCACAACAATGAAGGGTGTTGTTTTATGTTACCGGCGTAAAAATCCCTCATTCTGGAAGTGACGTTTTAGGAAAGTTGAAATTTTTCAAATTTTTGGGCCCGTGCTGGCTCCGAATAAAAAAAGCTGTTTAGGCAAAGTATGAAATATGGTCATATGGTAAGGTTTTTATATCTTGACGTCACAAAATCTTTTATTCTGACAAAATATTGAGGGGTGCCTTTAAAAAAATTGTTCAAAATACGGGAAAAAAGAAAAATTTTGCGAAACAAAATTTTTTTTTTTTCTTTTAAAGAAAAAAAAAATTTTCAAAAAAAAAAATCCAACTTATTGCCATAGGGCTTGAATGTCTTTTTCGAATTACATTTCATTAGATTTTTCCGCCATTTTTTTTTTGGGTTTTTGTTTTCCCTACATTTGGGGGAACCCTTCCCGCCCCTTTAATAGCATTGCAACTCAAAAAGAATTTCTCGGCCGAATATCTTTAATTCAAAAAACCCGGGTAAACTGCTGAGTGCCACTGAAAATTTTACCGTATGCTTGGTTGCCATCTTATATAGCCCAGCCCCTCAAAAACTAAAAATTTGTTTCTCCTTTTTCATCGGACCGAAAAAAAAAAAAATTTTTTGTTGAACAATTTTAAGTAAATTGAGTGCAAAATTTTAAAAATTGTTTTGGTTCTGGGGCCGCATTAAAATCTCGCCCTTGCAAAACAATATTCGAAACGAATCGGAGTGTATTTGTTACTTTGCCGGTTTATCATTAGGCATTCCATAGAATACCTAGGCAATTGAAATAAAATCATTTCATACATTGCCGGCTGGAAAACTTTTATAAAAGCCGGTTTTCCCCTTTGGGGAACATCACTTAAATTTTTTTGTAATTTAATTGTGTAAAAAAAATTTTGATGTTTTTTTGTTAAGCAACCATCTTTAAATAAAATAGTAAAAAAATAATTATCTTTTTTTAATTTTCAAAAAGGCCCCCCCCTCTTATAACTTAGCCACATTGTGGAAAGCATGCCGGGGCTTGGGCACCCCTGTTCTACACAATGCTTCAAGATAATTGTGAATAAAATTCATTTTTAATTCAATTTTCTAAATTATAGATAAAAAACAACGATATATAAAGGATGTTGATAGTAACTTTTAGATAATAACACTGAAATGTATAAAACATATTTTTTCAATTCCTACTATTAGCTCACACTCTCTATATATTTATTTATCTTGGTGGAATTTTCAATCGTTAATAAAATACATTTTAAAGCGCTCAGTTGAACTGAAATTTTCTATACACTATTGTTTTGGGATACAATAAATTAATTATAATTAATTGAAATTAACTGACTGAAATTAATTATTTAAAGAATTACAGATACAGCCACGTTGGTTTCATTTTTAACGACTGGGGTCAAAACATTAAAAGATCTTTTTTTTCTCAAGTTTTAAAGCATTCAGTTGAACTGAAAATTTTATATATACGATTGTTTTGGAAGACAATACGATACTTTAATGATAATTAATAAAAATTAATTACCACTTAATGTTATGATTCTGTCATATATTAATTGTAACTATTTAATAAAAAGTAGCTAAAATAAAATTTTCTTTGTTGTAATCTAAGTAGGAATTGACTTAATTTTTTTTCATATTACTGTTTTGTATAATGTTCACAATTTTTTTTTTTAATTTAAATGAGTGTGGCTTTCTTAAATCATTTAAATTCCTACATTACAAGTCTGTGAGTGAGTGAATATTAACGTCGCACTGTTCAGCTACACGAGGGCTTTTGGCGACGGACCACATAATTTTGAACCATGGTCAAGTGACGTGTACAAGACCTGAGCTGGCACCCCTTTTCTAACTACCACACCACACCACGGGAGGATGTTTCAGTTCTCGACAGATTTAACGTGCATCGCTTCCCTCAACGGCGGGTCTTTAGTGGTACTGGGCTTGAACTCATGACATGTGCCTGCCACGATCCGATACCTTGACCACTGGGCTACCGCAGCCCTATTGCATGTCTGACACATCTACCTAATTAGATAGCGTTCGCTGGTTGTGCTGCAACATTTGTATTAGTCTTGTGGATTGCAATTTTTCACAAAGTGTTATATTCACTTTTTAGAAGTTAATTTTTTAAGTAAGTATAGTAAAATTTTAAGAATGTATATATAGCATCCTCCTTTCTCATGATTATTAAGCTTATTCTAACATTGATTCTAAATGCCTCTAATTTTTTAAGTTTTAACTGCTCATTACGAGTCTCTGAGGTGTATGAACGAATAAACATCAGAAACTGGCACGTGCGATCACAAAGCATTTTCTTTCACGTACTTAAGTATCATTTATATAATCGACACTAAAATTAGTACTTTGTTTTTTTGAAGCGTCAGTTTTATCTTTTGTTCAAAACTTTTAGAGAAATTAAATTAAATATGTACAAATTCGTTTAACTCTGAACACCATTTTACTGCGTACAATCATCAAAAAAAAAACTTTTAATATTATTTGCATCTTTCATCGCAGCTGCATGAAATTAATATAAATGCTAAAACGGGCCAAACAGAACTAGTAAATCATAATGATGTCAATAATTAATTAACTAAAATAACTTAATTAAAGTTTTAATAAATTATATTTTTAAAAAAACATGCTTTTATAATGAATCAAACTAAAAAGTGAAAAAAATAATTCTTAATATAAGAATAAAATGATTAAAGAGAAAATTAATGTGTTGTGTTAAAAGCGTGTGGATTATGTGCTTTGTACTACATTGTTAAACTAACTCAGCATTTCGGAATAGGTTTAGTTAGAAATTATAACAATTGATATCGCACACCCCACGCTTTTACCACAATGACATTAATTTTCTCGTTAATCATTTTATTCTTATATTAAGATTATTTTTTACTTTTTTAGTTCGAGTCACTATAAAAGAGTGTTTTTTAGTTTTATTTTTAATTTTTTAGCTCGATTTGTGCAATAAAAGCGTGTCTTTTTTCAGTTTTTTAAGCTATCTCATTTATTCATTCATATATATATATTTTAGCATCACGTTAATTTTTTTGCATTGCAAATTTTGTTTTCAATTTTCTTCTAATTTTGTATATTAATTTAAAGTTATATTTTATATGCAAGTGAAAATGCATGTATTTTTTTTCTTCATCCTATATAATGTGCAAAACTATGAATAAGATGGTCTCCTATCTTCCTGTATCATCTATTTAAATTATAGTTTTAGAATTAGAGAGAAGAATAGTTTTAGAATTAGAATTATAGTTTTAGAAACAATTATTTAAACCAAGAGAAGTCGCGCACTCGATGCTAACGTTAGACACCTCATAACTTTTTTATAATTATTTTTATTGCACGCAATAAAAATCGTAATTCTAGTGAATAATTTATTTATGATAGTTTATACTTACCTACTTTAAAGGACTTTTCAATTTTTTGAAGTGTTATCTTCTTTTAGTGCGTTTTACTGGAGAGTGAACTTGAACTAACGTTACGCTCGTGTTTGTAACGCTCATTCGGCTTTTTTCGTCTTTAGTCAGAAATAGTGGTCGGACAAGGTCATCCACCCCTTAGCCGAGGCCATCCCTCTTTGGTCCTCATGACCAAAGAGAGAAGTTTACCCCGGGTTTTGAGTAGTACTCAGTCTTCCTTCTTGTTTGTTTATTTAATTAGTTAATCTTCCTACGTGTATTTATTACTCAAGATATATTAGTAGGAATAACTATAAAGAAAGATATATATATATATACGGTATTTATATTTTTGTATAAATTTGTTCTTTGGTCATTATTGAATTTCTTTCTTTTTGGTTTTGAGGGCACGATATAATAAATTGATGCATTTTGCCAACATCCCTAATTATGTATAAATTTAAGATATTTTGTTTATATGAGAAATTAGTGTTTTGTTTATTCTCTCTCTCTGTCAAATCTTAATTATATTAGAAATATGAAAATTTTTATAAATAACTTAACCTAAAGCTGCACACATTTTATAACAATGCATCGTTATTGTTGTGTGCC
The DNA here is from genome assembly GCA_019973955.1 of Trichonephila inaurata madagascariensis. Taxonomy (NCBI): domain Eukaryota; kingdom Metazoa; phylum Arthropoda; class Arachnida; order Araneae; family Nephilidae; genus Trichonephila; species Trichonephila inaurata. The sequence continues at coordinate 444,724 of BMAV01014231.1, read as the reverse complement.
CAAATGGTCATGTAATAAACTTGGCAACCGTACGTTTCGGTTTTTTGTTTCCCAAAAGATAAACAGTTGATGCAAACCTCAAAAGGGACACAATCCTTAGGGAATGTAAAAATAAATCAGATATTTCAAAAAAAGAGTATCAAGTTTTGAAGTACGTAGTGGGTTATTGCGTTCATAATATAAAATTCGATTGCTACGATTACAAATATAGATTTGTTGTAGATAAAAAAGTCAATTTCTATTCAGAAAATGTCGAAGGGATAAAATATGTGAAACTTCTGGATAGAGTAGGTATAAAATTCTTTACAGATAGTGTTAGGAAAATCATTTTAACGCAACATTTTATTTTTAATTTGTATATCGAAAAGATTCGAGTTAAAATATCTTAAAGTTAATTGCCAATTATCTTGCTCTACGATCATAACAGAAGCATATCTAGAATTACATAAATTGAGGAATGTCTTGCATTCGTTTCATTCATCTTCTGTGATCTGTAACATACCTGCATTTTTATATTTATATATATATATATTCATTGCATTCCTGAATATATGCTTAAATAATTATTCAAAATAACCATTGAAGAAATTTTAACGGTGAAGGATAATAACAAAATGAAGTAACAAGTTCAATATAAAGACTTTTTTTGACAAAATCGGTATTTTTTTTTTCTTTTTTTTGGCCACTTTTGTCGTCAAGGGAAGCATAGAGTTGCAAAATGTAGTCCCCCTCCCTCCCCATGCCACTCCAAAACAACATGAAACAAGTAGTTTGTCCCCCTCCTTCACAATATCCGTCAAAGTGAAGTTCCTAGTTTCGACTCAATGGGCCTCCTACCCACCTCTTTCTATGAAGATGATTGGCGGGATTCTTTCTAATCTTACAAGGAGAGGCACGACTAAGGAAATTCATTTCGGATCGAGACTTGGTGTAATAAGTAGTACTTTTTAGGGTGTTCCCCTCAATGTAATTCCGATGAATGGCCAGTCAATTCGGAGAAATCAGCCTTCGAAATTCATGCTAAGCTTTTATACAATTAAATTTTTAATTTTCCACTACGAGTTCGTAGCTTGATTGGTAAATCGTCTGCTTTCTATGCTAGAGGTTAGGGTTCGATTCCACGCGATCAACTTTTTTCTTCAATTCATTTAATTATTTTTAAATTAAATAAATTTATTTATGAAAGGTTTATTAAATATTAAATGATATTTTTGTAATTTTGTATTTTATAAAATAAAAAATTTAAAATATATAACTTAATTTTTTACTAGTAAAATTATTAAAATTATTATTAAATAAAAATATTAAAACTAGTTATTAAATAAAAATATTTAAAATAATTATTAATAAAAATTATTAATAAAATAACTATATATTAATGAATTGTTAATACTTTTTATTAATAATTTAAATTAGTAAATTAATTATTATTTATTAAATTTAATTAATTAATCAGTATTTATACTAATTAATTACTATTTATAACAATTAATAAATCAATATTTATTATAATTAATTTATTATTATTAAAGCATTAGTATTAATAAGAAATATTATTAATTTATTCTTAAAATTATGATTTATTATTGAAATTATTGATTTATTATAGAAATTATTTAAATAAATTTATTAAAATTATTTAAATAAATTTTTTGAAATTAATTAAATTTATTTAAAAAGGACTTATTAAATATTTTATAAAATTGTAAAATAATTAATTTAATATAACATACAAAAAGCATGTTTTATTATATTAATTATAAAATAATTTTTAATAATAATAATATATTGTATAAATTATTTTATATTATATATAATATTTTATTTATAGTATATTGTATTTCACATAAAAACTATTTGAACTTTTTTTTTTTGTAAAATATCATTTAATATTTATTATATATTTTATTTTATAAATATTATTTATTAATATAAAATAATTTTATAAAATATAATATAATTATTTATATAATCAAAAGTAATTTTTTTATTTATAAAATACAAAATAATTACAAAAATATCATTTAATATTTAATAAACCTTTCATAAATAAATTTTTTTAAATTTTAAAAAAATAATTAAATGAATTGAAAAAAAAAAGTTGATCGGTTGGAATCGAACCTAACCTCCAGCATAGAAAGCAGACGATTTACCAATCAAGCTACGAACTCGTTGCGGAAAATTAAAATTTAATTGTATAAAAGCTTAGCATGAATTTCGAAGGCTGATTTCTCCGAATTGACTGGCCATTCGACGGAATTATATTGAGGGGTGAACACCCTAAAAGAGTACTACTATTACACCAAGTCTCGATCCGAAAGGAATTTCCTTAGTCGTGCCCTCCCCTTGTTAGTAGAAGCGTGAAAATGAAATATGTAATATATTTTTAAAAAAATAGGCTTAGAGAGAGAGAAATCCTACACTAAAATTAAACTTAAAATATAGAAAGCGGACAATTTTTTATAGAACTAAGTAAATTGTATAGTTATCATTAGCAATATTGCATTGAATTTAAGAACAAAAATCTATTTTTTTTTAGTTATTTAAATAATTTTGAATCTAAAGTATTTCTAACCTATTTCAGCTACTATAAGCAAATTGTTTACTTCTTAGAATACAATTAATTCACAAATATGATTATATATTTCGCAAAAAATATTACTTTATGCGTACAGACATATGAATAAATAATTTTATACGACATTACTAATGTCCTCTTGTATTTTTTTTTTTTGAAGAGATCGCTTCTATTGGCGCGATTTACCAGAGAGTGAACTTGAATGAACGTCGCGCTTGGGAATATAACGCTGATTCGAGTTTTTTTGCCTTCATTCGAACATACAAACCCCCAAAAAGGAAAGGAGGGACATTTACCCCGCCATTCTGACCACTGTAGTTTGCCCCCCACACACACACACCAATACGCCGTAAAGTAAAGTTCCTAGCTTTGATCTAAGTGGGGCTCCCTCTCCCGCCACCTTTTTCTACTGAAATGCAGGATTCCTAGTTAATCATAGTTGAAGCATGAAAATGAAACGCCATATTTTTAAACAAGTAATATTTAAAAAAGTCAATTTCTACCTACAAGGGGAGGGCACGACTAAGGAAATTCATTTGGGGACGAGACTTTGCGTAACAGAAGTAATACTATAGGGTATTCAAACCCCAATGTAATTCCGCCGAATGGCCAGTCAATTCCGAGAAAACAGAGTTCGAAATTCATACTATAAGCTTATATACAAGTTATTTTCTCCCTGATACAACATCGTCGTGGCTTGATCGTCAGCGTATCGGAGTACTATCCCCTGAATCTGGATTCGATTCGCGTGAGCGCAAACTTCGTTTCTATTTTTTTCTCTCCAATTTATTTTATTATTTATTTTCAGAATTAAATAATTTTATTTTTTAAAAAAGATTCATTGGTTTTTAAATGATATTCTATATAATTATATTGTAAATATTTTACTTTTTTAAAACACAAATACAACTAAAATGTGGTATAACTACAATTACTTCTGTCATTAAAATCTAATTAATTATATTTTTAAAATTATTCCTTATATCTAAATAGCCATAAAATTTTACTTCCGTTTTTAACAAACCGATTTTAATCAAGAGAAAGGCAGCTGTTTTTAAAGGGCAGGTGTTTTTTTCTTTTAAGAACAAAGTATTTATTTTAAAACAAAGAATGTGTGTGTGCTCCAATAAAATGAGAAATCAGTATGATAACGGATTTTGGTTTCTACACTATTGTTTAAAATTTTTTGCAATTTTTACCTTTGTTTTTACAATATAACCTTGTTACTTAAAAAACAATGTTCTTGCAATAATTCTTCTTTATTAACTGTGCTAGATGTCAAAAAATTAATTGTTTGGAATGTTTTTATGATAATTATCACTCAAGTTCTTGCAAGTAATAATAAAAAAAATACAGTGGGTCACAAAAGTGTTCGTACACTTGCAATTTCTTATAAAATTCAATGTTTTCGACTAATAAAAACTAATATATTGTAATTGTAATTTTTTATGATATCTGCAACTTGTTCTTAATGGAATGACAAGTATTTTTTTTAAAAAATAATATAACTATTTTTTTTAAAGAATTAATAATCAAAAAGCTACTAAAAATTACGCCACAAAAGTCTTCGTACACTTAACAAAAAACTCTACTTAGCTTTAAATATTGTATTTCTTTCTTAATTTAGCACTTAGTAGGATATTTTTTAGAGTCAACAACAACTTTTAAGAGTCTTGGTATAGATTTAATCAGTTTTTTGTAATTTCTGCATCGATTTTCCTCCATTTTTCTGTGATTATTGTTTTTACTTCACATTTTGTGTTTATTTGTCATGTTTTATTTTTTTACATCAAAATCTCACCAAATATGTTCTGCTGGGCTAAATAGAGTGATTGAGGAGGTGTTTTCATAATTTGGGGACAGTTATAGAGACACCAGTGGCGTACATTGAGAGCAGTGCGCTTGGCGTCATTATCCAGTAAAAAAATTAAGTCGTCTCCAATAACCAAATTTTGGGCGGATAGTTAAAAATTTCTCTTTAAAATATTTAAATAGAGCTCATGCTTCATAATACAATCGAAAAATAACAAATTAATTAATTCTGAAGCCGATTTACACCCCCAGGCCAGAACACCTTAACTTTAATGTTGAAGCATGGAGGTGGTGGAGATCTTGTTCATAAATTCATGGGATTAAACTCCTTATTTTTTCATTTACAAGTTTTTATAGGCCCATCGGAACCGAAAATGTTTAATTATCTGCCATCCCAAACAATTTGCTGTCAATTATGAATTTTCTGAAACTTAATCCCAAGAATCTAGTTGGATCAATAAAACATGGAGGTGGTAGTGTTCTTGCGTGGGGGTGTAAATCGGCTTCAGAATTAATTAATTTGTTATTTTTCGATTGTATTATGAAGCATGAGCTCTATTTAAATATTTTAAAGAGAAATTTTTAACTATCCGCCCAAAATTTGGTTATTGGAGACGACTTAATTTTTTTACTGGATAATGACGCCAAGCGCACTGCTCTCAATGTACGCCACTGGTGTCTCTATAACTGTCCCCAAATTATGAAAACACCTCCTCAATCACTCTATTTAGCCCAGTAGAACATATTTGGTGAGATTTTGATGTAAAAAAATAAAACATGACAAATAAACACAAAATGTGAAGTAAAAACAATAATCACAGAAAAATGGAGGAAAATCGATGCAGAAATTACAAAAAACTGATTAAATCTATACCAAGACGCTTAAAAATTGTTGTGTACACTAAAAGATATTCTACTAAGAACTAAATACAATATTTAAAGCTAAGTAGAGTTTTTTGTTAAGTGTACGAAGACTTTAACGGCGTAATTTTTTAGCAGCTTTTTGATTATTAAACTTTTAAAAAATAGTTATACTATTTTTTAAAAAAAATAATTATGTCATTCCAATAAGAACAAGTTGCAGATATCATAAAAAAATTACAGTTACAATATATTAATTTTATTAGTCGAAAACATGAAATTTTATAAGAAATTGCAAATGTACGAACACTTTTGTGGCCCACTGTATGTAAGACAAAGTTAACTTTTTAATTATATTTATTATAATTTAATTTATTTTTACTTTTTATTTATATAACCTTTTTTATTATTTAATTTACTTTCACTTTTTAGTTATAAGTATTATTATCATAACTATTAGTTGTTTTGTTTTAAAAAAGTAAAATAATTACTATAATTATATAGAATAACATTTAAAAATCAATGAATCTTTTTTTAAAAAATAAAATTATTTAATTCTAAAAATAAAATAAATTGTAGAGAAAAATAATAACGAAGTTGGCGCTTGGGCGAATCGAACTCCGGTCCTTTGGATAGTACTCCGATACGCTGACAAACAAGCCACGACTGCGTCGCGTAGCGGAGAGAATAACTTGTATATAAGCTTAGTATGAATTTCGAACGCTGTTTTCTCGGAATTGACTGGCCATTCAACGGAATTACACATTGGGGTTCGAATACCCTATAGAAGTACTACTGTTACACAAAGTCTCGTCCCCAAATGAATTTCTTAGCCGTGCCCTCTTCTTGTTAGATCAACAAAGAAAAATTTTATTTTATAGCTACTTTTTATTAAATAGTTATAATTAATATAAATATGTTTATTCATATGACAGAATCACAACATTAAGTGGTAATTAATTTTTATTAACTATCACTAAAGTATCGTATTGTTAACCAAAACACAATCGTGTATATAAAATTTCAGTTCAACTGAATGCTTTAAAACGTGAGAAAAAACCTCTTCAAGTTTTGTCACAAGTCGCCAAAAGGGTCACTAAAAATGATGCCCACGTGGATGTATTTGTTATTCTTTGAATAATTAGTTTTAATCAGTTAATTTTTATTAATTATAATTAAATTAGTGTATTGTCATCCAAAATAATCGTGTATATAAATTTTCAGCTCAACTGTGCGCTTTAAAATGTATTTTATTAACGATTGAAAATTCTACCAAGATAAATATATAGAGAGCTAATAGTAGGAATTAAAAAATAGGTTTAGAGAGAAAGAGAAATCCTACACTAAAATTAACATAAAATGTAGAAAAAGGACAAATTTTTTTGAACTAAGTAAATAGTATATATATCATTAGCAATATTGCAGTGATCTTAAGAAAAAAAATCTATTTCTGTAAGCGAATCGGAATAGCAATGAACACATAGTTCTATTAATCACATAACTTAAATATACTTTGAGTCTAAAAAGAAAATTAAAACAATAAAAAATTTAAAATATAACAAAATTAAGTATACAGGTATAAAGAAAAAGTTACATTAAATAATTTAAATATAAGAAAACAAAATATAATTAAAAGACTTTCCTTGCAGCAGCATCGGATATATTTGTACAAAACTGCCATGCAATGACAAAAGAGCTAGTATAAGCCAGAGATTAGGTGATATAAAACTTCTGATTAAATCCATTTTTAAAGGTTTTGACCTGATTCCTCCTCTTCCCCATCAACTGCCTGTCTTACTATCCCTTTGCTTAAATTAATTCATGGATAGGACTGAATATTGTTAAATTACTATACCAAAATTCACAAAGCCGGATCGGGTCTTCTGAGCAAATAATTATGATTTTAAATGGGAATTTTAAAGTAGATTTTTCAAAAGACAGATCAAAATCTTAAGTTGATTCTTTTTAAAATCAAAATTCAATTTAATTATGTCAAATGATCTAAATGAAGCACGAGGAAGTACGGAACAACGCTTGACGGAGTTTTTTATAGATATTTAAATAAAATTTTGAATCTAAAGGATTTATAACCTATTTCAGCTACCATAAACCTATTGTTTCCTTCTTAGAATACAATTAATTCCCAAATTTGATTCTGTATTTCGCACACAAATATTACTTTATGATTACAGACATATGAATAAATAATTTTATAGGACAATACTAATATTCCTTGTTTTTTATTCACCAAACTAATCCCTGAAATAACGTTTTACAAAATTTCAAGTTATCACTTCTAACGTATGGAAATAAGCACACACACTCTTCTTTTTTGACAATTTGAGAACAAAAAATCCAATTAAAGTAAACAATAATGTTTCAATGTAAGTGTTGTGATTTGTGTCCTTAATTTTTCGATTAATTAAGGACACAAATCACAAACATTTAACACTAACAATAAAGGAATGAGTATTTGCTGACAACCTTGTGCAAATTGTAGTTTTATTGTTCTTTGATGATCGACAAATACGAATAGCATGTTGAACTTTACTTGCTTGTGTCTTTTTGACAGGGTGAAGTGTGCTACACTTATGACTTCATGCTTTTCTTGATAGAGTTCTTTAGCTAGCATTTGAAAATTCATGTTCATCGCTTTTCTCAAATTTACTTTTGCAATTGTGATTAATATGTATTATTTCAGCAGGTTCTTCCCCTGCTTGATCAGTTTCAACTTCCTTCAATAGAGATCACAGAGGTCAATTTATATATATATATATATTCTGCTCATTTACATTTATAAACCATAAGTCGTGCAACACAGCAATAAAAACCACTAAGTTATTCACTGGGGACAAATGTAGCTTGTTCATAGGAAATATTTTGGAACAGAAGTGGTGGAGAGGGGTACATGTACCTTAACATTACAAAACAAGTACCTTAAGATTATAAAAAAAATATTTGCCATTCCCAAAAAAGAGGGAGATATGTTACAAATACATTTTAGTTCCCATTAAGACTGTCATATAGAAGTATATTGCTAAGGTCATTAGTAACAAATAAACAGTTTTCTCAGAATTAACGATTTTGTGAGCTGGGGTAACTCAGTGCCCCGCTCCTGGATTAAAAAAGTAGTCGGATTTTTGCAAAGTCGGACTTTGTAATTTTCATTATAGACAGTTTTTTGTCATCATAAAGTATTTTTCTGAGGTGTATCTGATCGAATGGACTCGCAAGAAGTTGCCTCGAGTGTAAACGGCCTTACAGCCAACACTTCAAAGTTCTTCATCTTGATTTTGCGAAATGATTCTAGGATATTTAAATTAATTTAGCAAGCGAATGGAGTTTTAGATCCTTTCACAAATGCAGATGTAGCAGAGTTACCAAATTTAAAAGTACTCGTAACTCACAAGGAACTAAAGGTAAAATTCATAAATGAATAGGAGTTCGAGTTTCAAAGATCCATACTGGTTTGAGGGCAAGAGCATAAAAATTAATTGCATTTCCTTCTTCGTATTTAACTAAACATGGATTAAGTCAAGGAATCTTGGATTTTTCTTCAATATGGTACAAGTAATAGTAGCTAATTTACTATCTAAGCAAAGAAAAGATTGTACATCACTAAATGTTGGGATTTTTTTGCTACCAAGATTTATGAATTTGGAGCCCGACATTAAGATTATTAAAAGTTACTTCCCTCATCCATCTCATTACTTTGCAAAAAAGTTTCTTATTAGTTTTAAACTATTATGTTTTTAAAATTTTATTTGATGTGTGTGGTCGTTTTAATTAATTTCTTTTTTGTGGTTCTTGAAATAAATAAAACAGGGGTAAGAGCAATATACAACAACATCTAGTGCAATTAAGTGTTATACATTAAGGAGTGGAAAGGTCACCAGAACGTGATTCAAAATTGAACGAGGCCATAATTTTAAACAATTATAAATAATGAATCAATCCGGCCAGACATAATGAAAAATTTACCGAACAAATTGACAATCTCCGATTACGGTAACGAAATTTTATATACATATCAACTAAATTGCCTCAGACAATATTTTTACTTGTATATTTACTCAAAAAGAATGTTAAAATATATATATATATATATATGAAAACTTTTTTTAGCTATTTTAGTGAACCTACGGAATACAGAAATTGTATTGAATTGGAAAAACATAAGAAAGGAGAGAAATTTTAATAATAACATTATTTATTATAATAACAAAATAATATTACAAAGTAAGATAGCATTTAATCCTGTAACTCAAAAGTTTATTCCACCAATGAGTGATAATAAATGATACATTAAGGATCACTAAAATAAAACATCTATTTATTAAAAGAATCTATTCTTTCCATATTAATGTTTACGTCTGACTACCATAATGGGCTTGGAGGTGAAGGATTTCATATTATAATAAATTAGTAATTTGATTTTTAAGGTATTCTTACCGTTCCATCCTTTTTTCTTTTTTGACCACGTGTCCTATGATAAATAAGATTTACAATAAATACTGCAAAGCCCTTTGCAGAGAAATGCTTGTCATAATGCACATCTAGTCTCGGTATTTCTATCTTTCTTGGGGAGAAGGAAGTCAGATTCTTTCAGCATTTCTCACTTAGGTATTCTGACATATGAAGTTTCATGTTATTCAGACAGAAACTTGTATATTATTAATGACATGTTCTTTATGCTCCTAACATTTCTATGATTTTCTACAACATGCTTTTCAAGTTCCTTTAGAAAGAAAACGTCCTTCAAAAAGCTTAGGAGTGAAAGGACGCTGCTGTGCGCTATATATGGTCCCTTATACTTGGTAATTTTTAATTCAACCCTTGTTGACAGGATATGGTTAAATTAATCAGAAAGGGGGAATTTGGGAATAACAGGGGTCATTGTGCCCTTAAAAGATTTGCCTTGTGTCATTGCGCGATCGTCTTCATCCAATTAGATCGTGAATACACCATAGAAGAAAGTCGCAAAGTATTTTAGTGTGATGTGGCCCACTTAAAAAGATGGTGCACAACGGAATCAGCAGGCAGAATCGGTAGAACAATTTTTTACATTATGTGTAAACATCTAAATTTAAACACAGCTCTCTCCTCTTCTACCTTCACACAGACAAGGTATGTTTTTTCTGTTATGTATTTGCAAAATTGTTATCTCCATAAAATATATTTAACTAAATTACCCATGATGTGGAGTTAATGTTTATTTATCAAACAACATGGGAATGAATTAATAAATTATTAATCAATCACTCCATATCATGGTGAGAATTTTGCAATATTTATGGCTTTTAGAGCCATTAGTGTTACTTCTGGCCAAAATTAAGACCACATCTGGTTACAATCTATTCCCATCAGAACTTGAATTCAAATGTAAACAACTTATAGACTCATTTCTTAGCACTGGAAGAGCGATCGACCTTCAATGGATCCTTTCCCATTGCAGAATTCATGGAAATGAACAAGCTGGCCAAAGAAGCTTCGACAAAGAATCCACCTTGTCTACCGATTCCTCTTAGAAATGCCAAGCGACTTCTCAGGGATAAATAGTCAGAAAAGAATATCAACTCTTAAACAGCTGATTGTTGGTAAATTTTGGTCTTGTCTACTCGATGGCCATAGACATGCTCAACTTTCTGTCTTACTTAAGGTGGAAGGAGTGGCATGTTTTAGAGTCATCACCGGATATGATTATCTGCAGGCCCACCTGTTTAAGATTGGACTGGATGATTCTCTGCTCTGCCCTCTCTGTAAACCTGTGCCAATGACTGGGAAGCATCTATTTGATAGCCCCTCTCTGCTTCATATTCTCTCACAAGATAACTATGGAGTTCTCCCTCTTGCTAACACATCTGCTTTGTACTGGACTGCAAGATGCCTTATGTCCGAGACGACATTGGCGGGTGTAATTAAAAAAAATAATTATAAGACAAAATTGTCTAGTTTCTCTTTCCATTTTTCTGTGAAACTTTTATTTTTAGGCACATATGACACAAAAGTCTTATCCTTTTGGAACATAAGAAACAAAAGGATAAGATCTTTGTGTCAATAAATAAGTTATCTAAGTTTATTTTACATCACGTGATAAAAATAACACAATTGAAGGCAATAATTGCTCACATATTACATGCAATACTCAGAACGTGTGAAAAACCAGTTGGTGCAGAGCAACACAGAAACCATTAATGAGTAATGTTATTTTTTATGAAAATTAAAACAAACCATTTATTAAAAGAAAGTTTATTAAATATATTAAATTGTTTTTACACGCATTTTTATAATATTCAGATAGGTAAAGTGTCAATTAGGTGAACCCAGGTAGGTAAAAAAATCCCTTTTTCTCTTGGTAATTTAAAAAATTATCTACAACCTTATAAAAGTGTTACCTATCATAAAATCCTATGTAAAAGACACTTTTAACACATAAAAAAAAGATTGGAAATTTAAGGGTGTATGTTATGCATTTATAAAAAGCGAGAGCTTTAAAAAAAATCGAGATAGAAAAAATTAGATTTCTGCATATAATGAAACACTATTAATTTAAAAGAAATGACATTCCTTATGAACTTAAAGGGTTACAGTTCTAGAAATATACTATTTTTTCTAAATATTGAAATAATACCATGAATAAATGACTTCAAAACAACAGCATTGTGCAGATACATTTCAGGTTTCTTCATAAAAACAGGGGTGTGCGTTACACAACAAATATCCATAAAAATTGAAAATTACAGCTGGGCTGTATGTCAGATTTTTAAGGTACTTCAAAAACAAGTACTTTTGAGAAATACAGAATGTTTGAAAATCCATGAAAAATATCATAGGATCAATTTTAACCCTTTCAGGACGGGCGATTTTCTACGAGCCGCTCGCTAAGGATGGGGTGAATGCGTAAGGACTACTCCCTTCAGGACGGGGCGTTTTTGTCGCTAAGACAAACTTAAGAAAAAAATACATAAATAATAAAATTTCAGTCCTAACGTTGTAATTTTTGATACCCCTTTAGATTATAACACAAGTTGTCAGTTACATTAAAAGTAGAATGTAATAACGTTTTTACTTTAACTTACATGAAATTATATAAAAAAAAATATGACTTACCTTGGGAAATAAATTCCGTAAGCACTATTCCTTTTTTTTCCAAAATTTTTCATTGACAAAACACATTAATACACTTTCAAATTAATAAAAAAAAATTACAACAAAGATTATTTACAAAAAGAAATAGTAAAATTAAAATGAAGATTGAGTGTGAAAAATCTCGAAGCATGGAGAAACGTGAAGTCCTACATTGTATGATTTGCAAGAATAAAACGTTTGTTACATTTTTTTTTTATTTATTTACCCATGGTTTGTGACTATACACTTTGGCTTTTTTCACCCTTTTTGTTCATATTAAGGTTAGGAAAGTGCCTTCAAAACAATCAAATAATAACCTGGAGTCAAGGTTTTTGAAATAAGAAAAGTAGGTGCAATATATCTGAAAACAAAATCTTAAGCAGAACTGACACTAAAACACCGCACACTGTAGTAAATAAATAAGAAAAAAGTATTCAATGAAGAAGCGCGAATGTTTCATCTCAAGAGGGAAGTTCATGAGCCGAGCTCTGTTATTTGACCTTTCAATTACCCCTCCCCCCCTACTCAGCTGATGTGGAAAATATCACAAATCGACAAGCAGAATATAAACTAACTGAAGGTCAGGTTTCTCTAGCTATGTTCGATTTCAATATAATGGACATAGGATGCCATCCAGGGGTCATTAAAAAACGTTCCAGCTGAAAATGCACATTTGAACTGCCCGTCCCTGAGATGCATCTGTGAAGAATGCATATTTGCACCGCCCATCACGAAGGGGTTAAAAATGGACTGAATCAACTCAAACAGGGTAGAAAAGTTACAGAAATCCTTCTTTGTTATAAATATTGGTTCAAATGTTAGTTTGTATTAAAAATTCTCCATATTCTGTTTGCAAACGGCCTCAAATTATCAATCTACATAAAAAAAAATTATAAATTTTAATTCTGCTTCACAGAATCAATATAAAATGAATTTAACATGAATTAACTAAAATGTTCTTATGTAGGATATACATATTAAAAGGAGGAGGATGAAAGTTTCACCATTTTTTTTATTCATCCATAAAATCACATTTCTCTGAACAAAAGTATATCACATTATACAGAACATAGCTGCAATGTACTATTTACAACATAAAAAGAAGCAAGTAATTTATAGTAAAATAAAACAAAATGCATACCTTGATAAAACAAGGGGGTAAATTACAATTTTCTAGAACTGAATGTAATAAAAATTTTAAAAAAACAAAAACAAATTGACAGATTTATTAAGAAAAGAAACATGAAAACTTCTTTTAGCTACAGAGAACATATAGGTAAATAAGAGTACGACAATATATTTTCAAGTACATTCCTTTCAATTTTGCTTAATGTTGAATTGCTTGTACACATTGCACTTTTGTATTCCTCTTTAGTCTATAAATGTAATTAACAACCAATATACTAAGCAACGATACAGTAGTTTTAAATCACGTTCTTCAGGTTTTAATGTCTTAAAATAAATACTGGTATTTACACAATATTGAATAATATCATTACTCAGAAAGAGAAACTGATTATAGATACTTTAAGTTTCAATGAACCTTTTAAAGTATTGGTACTATAAATAGATATAAAATTCTAAAATAACAATAAAGTATACAATTGACTAGAAATAACTGACATCAGCAAAGAGAATTATACAAATGTGAAATTACTGGTATGTAGTACATAGGCTACACAGCCTATCTTTTTTCACAATTAAGTGCAAATATGCTCTGTAGTTTAAAAAACATATACTACATATAAAACTGATACTACTATGCATGCATATATTTAAATATTTCTTTCTTTACAGCAAAATCTAAAAATTTGTGATCATTAATCCTTCATGTGTTATATCTTTAACTGATTTATCTTTTAAATCTCTCTATATATTTCCAGATTAAAAAAAAATGTGGTAAAAACAAGAGATAAAATACTTAATAAGTTAATGATTTTGAGATTCAATATTAAAAGTATAAAATAATTTACAAAATAAAAACAAATACACCTTAGATACTTTAGACAATAATCACAAATACAAATTATTCCATGATAGCTTTTACTTTGAAAAAAAAACTCGTTTCCTAGATACATTTATGTAATAAATGTAAAGATTGAATTTTAAAAAAAATGCAGAAGGAAATTTAAGCTCTGTTTCGAAGTAGCTATTAAAAAAGAACACTTTCTAAAATATGTTGTACAGTTGAACCTTAAGTAATGTTTGTGCCGATTTTTAAAACAATTTCAACACCCAGAATGGTGATTATAATTTACAACCAAGGTTAAAATGATATAGTATTTTGATATATTCAATAGTTTTAAAGCATAATTTCAGATTTAAGTAGCATAGAATGTCCGAGAAAATTTAATAACTTCATAGCAGATTTCTTCATAAAAACTTATTTTGTGTATTAAATAGAAACAAAACACCAAAAAATAAGTCTGTTTAATAAAAGTTGCAGTCAAATATTTAAAATGAGATAATTATATATATAAGAAATAAGATTACAGAAAGCAACAAGTTGCTACTTAGCAACGTTTAAGAGACATGTTGATATTAAAAAAATGTATGTACAAATAGATTTGATTATAATAGTAACTTTTTAGAATAAAAGTGTAGTAAAACTAAACACTTTTATGTGATTGTTAAAAATAATGTGAAAATTATTTTATACAATTTTTACATTGATTAAACATTTTCTCTCACTTCCACACTATATAAATATAATATTCTCTCAATAATCAACATAAATATAAATATTTAATATCAGTGTGTTTTTAGAAATTACAATGCATTTCCTTCATTAATATATACTTTTATACAGATATATATAAAAAAAAACTCTAGATAAAAATCAAAAATGAAATTTAAAAACTAACTTGTACAACAGATAAAAAAATACAGATTTCAAAGGTCTGAAACAAACAAATACTGATTTAATTATTATATTTTGTGCTAAAAATAAGTGATGTATGTGTGCATAATAAAAAGTTTGAGATTTTTAAAGTTAATCATGTATGAAAGAGATATGAATAGAGATGTAAAACAATATAATACTTTTCACATAAGGAAAGCAATATTTTGAATAAACAAGTAGTAATATATGTTAAAAGAAATATAAATATATATATATACCAACAATTAGCCCTATTTAAATGCTTGACTTGAAAGTCAAAGTTCAATATCACAATGGCTTGTCTATAATTATAATACATTGGGCTTCAAGCTATAGGATTTGAGGAATCATCTTCAATTTCATCATCTTGACCTAAAAGAACATGCTCATAAACCTGCACTCGTAATCGTCTTCTTATGCGTTGACAAACATGAAATCGTACAAAGCCAAACAATGCTACCCCAATAATAATTAACACAATTATAGGAACTAAAACAGCAGTCAGTAACAAAGATGCTGAAAAAAGAAAAAAAAATTCAAATGTCAAAGTAAAAACTTATAAGAATGAATTAAAACTATTAGCATGTTATTACATAACAAATCTCACACTTAACAGTCAAGTCATCTTGCTAAGGATAAATAATTTTGAATTTAGTCATTTTGATTTCAAAAAAATTAAGGAAGGGAGAGCTAAAAAAGTTTTGATATTAGAAATATTGCAATTTAAATAATTTGAAACTAAAAATAAATTGCAATTTAATAAGTATATTAAGAAAAAAGATGTAATACAATTTAATTGTATTTAATATATTAAAATGACAAGAAAAAAATCGATACAGCAACTACTTTATTGTAAAATGAAAAGATATGCTACAGCTTAAAGGAATCAAATACAAGAGATGTTAAACAAACTACAATTTTTGTTCATACAAAGTTTAAAATCAATAAATATCACCTTTTCATATTTTTTAAATAATTCTTTAATTCCAATAATAATCATTTGAAAACATGCAATTTGACATTGTATGTATATATTATACATATATATATATATGTATAATAATATATATATTATATATATATATATATACCACATAATAATTAACCTCAAGAACAATATTTATTAAAAGTTTAGAGAAGTAAAGGATGATTAAGTCATTTGGTCATTTTTCAATGAGAGAATATATGAGAATAATTAGAAACATAAATCTGAATTAGACATCCTAATTTAATGCAGAGTACACTCAAACAATTGGAAACAAGAAAAAAAAGTTACAAAATATTTAGGGTATGCATTTAAAATTAAGTATTGCTTACTGTTGGAAGTTGTATCATGATGTGAATGCCCTCCAGGTGTTTCTGAAAATGCCATAAGGTGTTTAAAATAAACAAATAATAAAATAAACAAAACAAACTATATTTATCTTACATTAACACATTACCTAACAAAATAAAAAAATAAACATTACAAATTATTAATATTTTAAAAGCTGTTAGAACTATAAATATTCATTTCTAAGTTCAAGTAATTTTTTTTCTTTCTTCCATATTTATGTCAGTAATGTAGCACTCAAATTTCTAACAAAATAATCACAAATATTTGGTAAAACTTATATTTTTACATAGCTTTTTAATTATTATTATTTTTAAGATAAAATAAAATATTTATGGATAACAAAACTTTCTTTCACATATACAGCTTGCTCTAGATACAAAAATATGAATAAAATTCCTTATGTATTAAAATAAAAGGCTCTTAAAAATATATGTATTACAAATTTTATAACGGTTCATGCTATATATATTAAAAACTTTAAATAGATAAATTTTTCATCATGCTAAAATTTTTAATACTAATAGTATAATAAATATTTACTTAACACATAAATTATATCTAGCATAACAGCAGTACCAACTAACACTTGTGAGTATTACAGTATTTTTTCATTATTTTCCAATTCCTAAGTAAAAACTGCTAAGAATGTGGGTGTAATGTATTTAAATGCTTAACAGAACACTTAATCATTCAGAATAGAGAGTAATAAATAGTACAGGTACTAGATAGATTTCTCGACACACATACATGATCTGCTCTGCTAGAATATATATTTGGATTAGGAGAAATTATATAATGAGCAGTTATACATTCAGAGTAATAGTTAAAACAGCTTAAATTAAATTTTATATAAGTAATTGGAATCATGTTAGTAAAAGTTATTCATTTAAACCTTTTTACTTTGATATGCAGAAATTTTTATTTGAACAACTTTTTTCAAACAATACTTCATTTTTATTTATAGGTTTATTTTTTCTTTGTCTGTGCATATATATTCTGCTTAAGTTAAATACCTAGTTTATATATTTTTTTTCTTTAGTAATTCAAATAAGTGTTTAATATAATGAGAATATACATAATTTGACATGAATTTTCTGAATATTTATTCACTAATCATGTATCATTTCTCAAATTTAGAAATAAAAAAAATGACTTTTTAAAATTGAATATCAAAAATTTTAGTCCTTGAAATGCATTTCTATTCACTAACTGGCGAGTACTGTGAATTTTTGAATGACCAGTGCCAAATGATGTATGAAAAAGGGACACTAAGGGATATGAAAAGATGATGTGTCTGTGGTATTTGTTGCACTTTTACCATGTTCAAAACTCTTTTCTTTCATACAGTTTGTAAAATATTTTATAAAATGTTAAATAAAATTAGTTCTGTTTTATATTTGTACATTGAATTCAGAATTCTATTTGCATCATTATGCTGGACAAAACCACACAAGATGTATGAATATCCCAATATGAAAAATAAGCTAAATAAACTTTAAATCTATTTTGTTACACAAACAGTAACATTTTTTAAAACAAGTATAAAACTATGTTCTTTATATTTGTGAAAATTATATTATTCTATAATTATAAAAATAGCAATTAAATTGGAGAAACTTGACATAAATGATGAACCATGCTTTGAATAGATTAATTTAATAAATGAATCTCTAAAGAATCAAATACAGGTTATACAATTTTTGATCAAGGAATAATATATATACTAGCCCTTACCCATCTGCTTTGCTGGGTATTTCATGATGTTGTATAAATATATGCTGTTTATATATATGAATAAGTTCTTGAAATCTAAGTCCTAGCATTAAGAATTCGATTGTGTTGGAAAAATATAATACCTGTAACTTTCACCCTTAAAATACAAAGGACAGGACTTCTAATTAAAAATGTCTAGAACTGAAGCAAAATTATTTTTTGCACTCTCATAACCCCAAAACCAAGTAGATTTCCACAAAACAAATTTTCAGTGGATCTGTACTCTGGAAAATAAACCTACATACCAAATTTCAAGTCTAAATATAATAGAGCAATGACCGAATTTTTATAATCAATAGGCCCAGTAACCCATTGTGAGAGGATTTCCATAAGAACTGTTCTTAATGAATTTCACATCAATAAAAGAAACATGCAAACCAAATTTCATTATTATAGTTCTAGTAGTTCGTAAACGGGAATTTTCTTTGTCAGTACACCCAGTAACCACCTGCTCCCCAGAAGTCAATTCCCATAAAATCTATTCTTAGTGGATCTCTGCTCAAAAAAAGAAACATGCTTAACAAATATCAAGTATGAGGGTCTAAATAGAAAAACAGGAATTTTGTTTCCTCTAACTCCCCTTGACCCTTTGCAATCCCCTTTAAGGGTCGATTTTCACAAAAAAAATCTTTATTAGAGGAACTCTGTTGCATGAAAGTAACATGCCTACGAATTTTCAAGTATAGGTAGGTGTAATAGTTTAAAAACAGAAGTATTTATCTATTACACCCTTAATCTCCGCATTGCCCGGGGAGTTTGATTCTCGCAAAACCTATTTTGTAGCTGATCTCTACTCCATAAGAGGAATCTGATTATTAAATTTCAAGACTGTGTACATCTTATAGTTTACAAATGGAAATAATTACCTATAATGCCCCTTAAATCTCTGCAATGCTGTTTTGGGGTCTATTTTCATAAAAAACCATTTTGTAGTGGATTTCTATTCCATGAAAGGTATCTGTGAACCAAATTTCAAGACACTTCCTCTAATAGTTTAAAAATGGAAATAAATATCTATAACACCCCTTAAGTCCTTGCAATGCTGCTTGGGGATTGATTTTCATGAAACCTATTTTGTAGCGGATGTCTATTCCATGAAAGGGATATTCTTACCAAATTTCAAGACTGTACGTCTAATAGTTTTAAAAAGGAAATAATTATCTATAGTGCCCCTTAAGCCCCCACAATGCGATTTGGGGGTCTGTTTTTGTAAAACCCATTTTGTAGTGGATCTCTACTCCATCAAATTTTAAGACTGTACATCTAATAGTCTAAAAATGGAAATAATTATCTATAATGCCTCTTAATCCCCCTTTCAGGTTTGATTTTAGCAAAATCTGTTCTTAGAGGATCTCTTCTCCATGAAAGGAACATGCAGACCAAATTTCAAGTCTGTAGGTTTAATCGTTCCAGAGATATCATGAGTGAGTGAGTTGCTTTTCTCCTTTATGAATGTGTATGTCAAAGGAAACAATGAAATTAGGAATTTGATTAATTGATGGCAGATGTTAAAATAATGTCTCTTCAAGGTCATTTCCCTGATGAGAGTAAGTGATTTTATCAAATCCCTGAACTGTTTCACTGAAATGAACTAATTAGGATTTGTATTGGCAAAATGCTGTCCAGGGGAAGAGGCTCCTGGGTGGGGTGTGTGTGGGGGTCAAGTCCTTGTACTTCCTAACCAAACAGGCAGTACTATCGATCTCTCAAATATCAACCCCAGATTTTTAAAAAAATGGCACCAAAGGATTAACATGGGGATTGATGTTTTAGTGTGTAAGCCCTACCCTGCTCAAAGCAGGTCATCCTTAGTAAAGAAACTATGAAGGGAGGGGGGATAGACCATTTTGATCGAAGCCACTGCATGCGTTTCCCTGGTTTCCCGTTACACATTTCCATCCCTTTTCACGAAATCACTGCCACAAATATCCAGGAACCGAGAGGAAAGATGTTACCCATAAAAAATACCAGCCTAATTTTCCAATTACTAGTTAATTAGATTCGAATAAATAATTTGTATTTTATTGACTATTGTTGTATCACTTACTTCTATGTTTAATAATGCACCATATTTGTTAAATATATACTTTTAAACTCTTGACAATGTTATTTCATCATTTCATTGAAACAGATCAGAGATTTGTTCAAATCCCTTACTTTCATCAGGGAAATGACTTTGAAGAGACGCTATTTTAACATCTCCCGCGAACTGATCACATCCCTTAGGGATGTGATCAAATTCTAAATGTCCTTGTGTCCCTGCGACATATGTATATATTAATATTTTAGCTTGAAAATTATCAAGACTGTCTTTAAAGCATATATATGTATAGTAATAAAGTACAATTTGAATATCAAGCTAGGAGGAGAATATTTAGACAGTGTAAAAATTAACACATTAGATTACATATTGAAAATTAGGTACAGAATAATACATTAAAATTCAGGTGACATATTTGCTTGGCTAAATTTTCTGGTTGATTGAATATTAACGTCGCACTGTTCAGCTACACAAGAGCTTTTGGCGAACTAAATTTTCTGAAAAGTACATTAAAAAATACTCAAAATGAAATTTCCTCACACATGCTTGAAAAAAAATAAAAATAACTCATTTTTGAAAGTAAAATTCTTCTTAACTTATTCATTAAAACTACTTTACATTAAGGAACAGCAAATACAAAACAACGGAAACATATTCTTAATATTTCATTTTTAATGACAGCAGTAGATAAATGACAAAGTGAACTAGTTAAATATATAATTAAAAATATTTCAAGAAAATAAATTGTAAAAGACAAATTGTTTACCTGTAGTAGTATTAAAAGAAGGTCTATAAATGCAGTTTCCACTTTTATCTCGAACATAATCGGGTACACAAACACAAATACCAGCTGGTTTAGATTTATCAATTTGTTGACACAATTCATACTCAGGACAAGAGCTGTTTCTGATGGAACAATTAGAATTTTCTTGAAGAGCAGCTGAAAGTAATTGTAAAACCTTATATTTAATCAAAAATCATTTTTCTAATAGTTGCTCATTACATCCAAATATTTAAAATGGGAAAGAACAAAGAATTGTAATTATTTTGCAAAATATAATAGAAATAAATCATTTTTCATAACTAAACCTAGAAAGACAATATATTTTTCAAGTTTTGAAAACGAGAACAATTATAAGTCAGACATGCAGAAAATACATAAAATACCAGAGAATACCACACTGGATACATAAAAAAGCAAAATCATCCATGTATGGAATTTCCAAAACAATTTCAAAACAGAAGGGAGTGGTATTTCTAAAAAATGGGAAAATCGGACAATTTTAAAAAAACGTTTTATTAAAAATAAATACACTCTTGTTCAGAAAATAAATATTTGTAAACCTGCAGCACAAATCTTAACAAATAAAATTAAATAATAAATTAATAACTGAAATCAAAATAATACTATAATAAGATTCTTATTTAGTCCATACTATAAATGGTGTTTAAATTGTTGAATAAAATACCAAAAGTATGTAGATTTTCATGAGTTTATATTTTTACAGTTATTAGGTTCTAAAAATACTAATAATTGGCCATTCATTGAACCCATAACCATTCTAAGTTTATTGATATTGCAAAATAAGAATTAATACAAATTAGGTGGAAAAATTTGAATTGAAGGAGAATAATTATATAAAGGTATGTTGCACATTTAAAAAATTCAATTTCAAGCATAGATGAATGAGCTGTTAATTACAAATGAAAAAGATTAAAAAATTTATATATTATACTTTTTAAACCTGAAATATATTACTAAAAAGTAACTAACATGTATCAAACAATTATACCAGCAAATTCATACCATGTGACAGCCATATACATTGATTTCAAAAGTATCTTAATCACATTATAATCATGTATATTTAAATTTGTTGCTTATAGTAAGGTAATTGTGATGTAGATCAAAGCACATTATTCCATTTTACTTTTATTTGCAAATATCACTTGTTATCATTGATTGATGGATACAGAAAAAAACCTAATGCAAAAAATTCTTTTAGATATTAAGTTTGATTTGAACTTAGATCAACTATGTTACACATGAGCTATTGATGACAGACTTTCAAATTTTGAACCTGGTTTAGTGACAAAAGCATTTACATCACTTGTGTTCAATAGATTTAACAATTTCTGATTTGACACATTATATCACATCACTTTAGGATTTTGAAATTGAATTCCCTAAATGGGCAGATCCAGTCCAATTTTAGACAATGGATTTTAATGAAATCAAGACAAATACAGATTAGTATTCGGAAATCTCTTTCCACAAAACTACTAATAACTCATTGCATTTATTAAGCTACAACACATCAATCACGTAAAGGCAACATCAACTTTTGGAATTAAAAGACAATTTAATACAGATAAAAATAAAAAAATTATCTTAATTTTTTTAAAAAAAATTACGTAAAATAAAAGAAAATATTTTTACATCTTACAAAGCTGAATCACTGTTTAAAACCAACTGGATAAATTCAGCACTTTTCACCTATCTTATTCAGTTTAGAAAGCAATTAAGAGGATTATAATGTATGCAAGTGTTCATTTTTTCATTAAAAACTAAATACAATAAGATTAGAAATCAAGCAAAAGCAGCTAATAACTTATCCAGGTATTGCAATAAGTAATATTTTGCAAACATAAAGTTCTAAAAATTTAAAAAGTTATGACTTATTTACATGTAGTCTAATTATTTAGGATAATTCTTGACATTCTTACCAGTTTTAGAGAGTAATGGAGACTGTATAAGAGGCACAGATGTAACAGGTATGCTTTTTGCAACAATAGTTGTTGAAGGAAAGGAGTTGAAGCATCATGATGCTTGGTACATGAAGGCAAAGGGAAAACAACATTATGAAACACAGGATACTGTAAATCAGGTAAGACAGTAGGTAGTAAATGTAACAGAGCGGAAGGTAGCCCATTTGAATGAAATTCTAATGTGAGACTTAAAATGAAAGTTTCATTCTCCTTTAGTATTTCAAATTTACCACCAACATTATCTAAAAAAATAATGGTCAAATTCAATTTTTAAGCAGAAATATATATATATATATACTAAAGTACATGCTACAATGGAAAAAAAAAGAGAGAGCATAGTACACATTAAAACCTTCCTACTTAAAAAAATTCATATATTTATTCTATTTTAAATATTCATATACTTATTTTTGCTATTAGTTCTAAAGTTTATATGTATAACAGAATGATTTTGAAAAATACAAGCATTAGAATGCTTTAATTCAAATGTATTTTTTCAGCTACAACATATAGAATATTTTTGAAAAAGTTAAAGTAATTACCAAAAATTTAACAATCACACATTTTAATTTTGCATTTTATTTCCCAAAGATAACATTTATTTTATTTCAATTGTATATATTTAAAATTAAATTTCAAACTGACATTATATAAAGATCAACTCACAGTATATAACTGACATTAAATTTACAAGATTTATGAAATTTTGTATAATCCAGTACAAGAAACAATCAACATTAATTTCCTGTTTGGTACTTATGTATTATCACAATAATGGCCGGTGTTCAAGATAATTCACCAAATTGGCTTGTGTTGTATGTGCTGAATAGCCAATCATGTGCTTCATTACATACAATGACCAACAAGTAGGGATATAATGCATAAATACCTCCTATTTTTACCATGGAGCAAAATATGACCTATACAGTACTCAGAGTTATCTTAAAACATTACTAATCACAAAAAAATCTAAGAAAAATATTAAAATCATATTTCAAAATAACAATGAGAAGATGAAAAAAAATAGCTTCCTTTTAAGTATTTCTTTTGTTTTTAAGTCTGGTAGCTTTGTATAATACAACCATTTATCACCCAAGTTACCAAATAAAATATTTAAGCAATTTATGATGTCAAGCATTTAGTATATGCTATACTTAATTAAACTTGAAAATTGTTAGATTATCAATTGAATAAAGTTAGATATAATTTTAAACAAAGATTTAAATTCATTTTATATCACATTTGATATTTATGAATGTCCTAAAAAAATTTTTTTAAAGAGATAAAAAGAAATAAATAAGCAAATAAATTTAAATAGTTACATAAAAAATATGAACACTACAGAATTATAGAAGCAAAAAAGTATTTTCTTTATCAATTCCATTCAAAAATATATGTAACTTATATAACTAATTAGTCATGTAATGCTTACAAAAATGCTGTGTAATATTAAAGAAAAAGCAGAAAAATATACATACCATTTAAAGAAAAAGAATCCCCATGGTAAAATTTTCTTTTCCATTGATTGATATTTAATTTTGGAACATCTACCTCAAATTCTAAACTAGAAGGATTTTCGCATGGATTCATATGAATTCCACTATGTACTTCATACCCCTATAATAAAACAAATTTTAAATGTTGGTATTTTTAACTTCACTACAAATTTAAAAACAAATTATCAATGTAATTATACACAATTTGGTATGTAAATTAAAACATAACAAAGAGGAAATTTAAAGAGTAGATGATACAAAAAATAAAGTATATTATCAACGTAATTCACCTTATGAAATTATAAACTGAGAAATTGCAATTATATTATTCTAAGAAAAATTTATAAACTATTTTTTTATTAAAATTATTTGTATTATATAAAATCCAAAGCAGCTACATTTTGGCAAAATATCAAGTAAATACTGAAAATTTATTTTCTAAGGAACTCTTTTTAAATTACACTTTAAAGAATACTAGACAGGGAAAATATTCTTTTTAAAATTGAAATATTGATCATTAGTAGCCACTTATCCTTTCTGTAAGCATCAGATTTTTAAATTTATAGTTAGATCTTAAGGCTATCTTCAGCTAATGTTAAAGAATAGGGGCCGAATTCGGTATATTTTTTCAGATATAAAAGTATCCACACAAACATTAATATTATATTCTGGCTACACTATCCTGTAGAGAATCACTTATTTCATCATGCTACTCATTTTTATCCGAGTTGACACATTTTTTCTTTTATAAAATGTGTTTTGCATTTTTTTTACTATACTGTAATGCTATATGAGCTATACTATCACATGTTATAAGGAAAAACTAGTTATTTATGAACTATTTTGAAATTTTAAAAACACTATATTATAAACAAATGCATGAGTTACAATGTCGCAATTTTTTCATAAAAATTGAGGCATTTTTTCTGTCCAAAAATGTGCTCCGAGTCAAGTTCACGCTCTTGTACATATGCAAAACAGCCTTAAAATACATAACATATATCAACATTTTCTTTAAAAACTAAACTGATTATATCTGCTTTCTAAGACTACAGAAAAATAAAAATTTCTTACTAGAATTACTAAAGCAATTTATTTCAAATTCTGAGACATTATTATAAAATGGTTGGATTTTTTAATCCTTTACAAAAGATATGAAACTCATTAGTCTTAAATCTTACAAAGTCTTAGTTACAATTCCCATAGTATATTTTAAAATGAAATTTGAACCATATGCAAAATGAAATTAATAAATTCAATTCTAGCATTATTATAACTTATAACTCACACAAAACATACTGTGGAGAGGTAACAAGGACAAGGTTTAAACCCTTTACCTCATATGGACCAACATACTTTTAATTTTTAGCATAAAGATTATGCTTTAGTCCTTTTTTATCTATATTTTTTTTAAATATAACCTCCCTCCCATAAAAATAATTTGTTGAACCATTGAAACTGATAAGCATTATATGAGAAAATTATCAGTCATGCAACAGACTTTTCTTTTTGTTACAAATGATGGAAACTCTTTAATGCTTAAAATCAACAAATGGTTATTTCAGGCTTTTCTACATGAAACATAACAGTAATGTGACTAGGGAGAAAAAAAAAAAAAACTAAATAGCATACATAATTGCAAGGAGGAAAAGAATAAAAAGCCTTACAAAGGATCACTCTATTTGGTAATGCTTTGCATTTTAAATGAAAAATATTTTTAAAAAATATTTATTTTCATAAATAAATTTACTGATAATTATATATCAGCCCAGTAGTACAGACAAATATACGTAATGGAAAAAAAGGTGGCTGGCCTTTAAACTATATTTAACCCTACAATCTTAGTTCTGAAATTGAGAGTTTTCTGTTGCAGGACTTTGATCATTTAACTTTGATATTACCTTGTTTAACTTCTTTTTATATACTTTTGCTTTGAATTAGATTTATGACAGTCTAATATATGATTAATCTAGCATCTTGTACAAAAAATACTTTGCACTTTTTCACATTGAAATTGTTTTCTGCCTCAAATAAGCAATAACACACATATTTAATAACACAAATTGTAAGACAATTATGATATTTTGAGTTTTATATAAAATCATTTTTTATTGCAAGTGAATGTAGCAAATATGTGAAACTCAGAAATTTACAAATTAGAAAATCATTAAAAATTTACCATACTTTATTTCATAACTTTTGTAACATATGTAAATTAATTGTTTTGCAAAACTAATATAGATAAACAAATATTTTTTTTTTACAATTTGGGTATGCAAAGTACAAATCCAAATCTAATTAATTTTTCTGTAAGTATTATTCTTAAAAATGCAACATTACATAAATTCAGGAAAAAATTAACTCCTTATGGATATCAGATATTCTTATTAATGTAATTTATAATACAGTTTTAGTCAAAAAAAAAAATAAACAAGGGGGGAGTTATTTAGAGAGTTTCCATATTTTGTTGAAATTTAACATATGATTATTTGAAGCCATAAAAAAAAATCTATCCATAATATTTTTGAATGTTAGTACTTTTTTAGTATATAAAATTTTAATTCACACACAGGTAATCCAAATACACAAAATAAAAGTTTACACCCTGAATTTTCGTTTAATTTTTTTTCTTCATTAGAATTTTTCATGGGTGGTATAAAATAAATAAGATGGAAGAGAATATTTCTTACACATATCTATCTCTGTTACAAGAGTAGTAAGATCAGTGAGAATTATACCAAAGAAGAAAAGATACAAGACTTACAAAAGATGCAAAATGCTTTGCACAAATGGGCTAAGATTTTAAAATATACAGGAAATTCTGGAGAAATTGATTGAAAAATACAAGAGTCGCAGAGGAAGCCTACAAAGTGGCTTTTACAATCCCATAGATCCCCAATAAAATTATATAAGTACAGAAATTTTACAAGTACTAAAGAAAGTCCATTCTCAAATTAAAGAAAATTTGTTCATTTCAAGAAAGAAAAAAATTGCATGCATACTTAATTTAAGTTAATTCATTATTTAGTAACTCAAAATAAGAATAAACACCATATAATAAAATAATTTAAATAAAACATTTAAAATTTAATACTTCTTTAGATAATTGCTAAGAAATAAAATTCAACACATACAAGTTTGTGAATAGTTATTAGTAACTAAAAAACTATACATTAAAATACATAATGAGAATTATCTGTACAAATGGTTTGATTGCATATTTCAATCAATTCTATTTTTCTTTTAAGAAATCAGACCTATATATAGTTCCTTGAAAACATTATCCTTCCCCAGCATTTGATTTTCAAAACAATTGGAATGTTTCAGTAAAAACAAAAAATATGACTCAAGTACAATATTCTATACAAGAATACTTTTCTGGAAGCAATAAATGAACAGAGGTGGTCTAAATTAAAATACATTTAAGTTCTTATGATTTTTATTTATTATTCAATTTCAAAAAATTTTATCATTCCTTCAATCTTATACACAGATGATTAACCTATAGAAAATACTTTCTTATACTTAATATTTTTCAAACTACACCTTTTAATAAGTGTTTTAATTTATAATAATCACAATATTGAAAAGTAAATAAGACATAATACTGTTAATCATTGTCATATAAAGTAAATAAAGCCTATATAATAGCATAATTGCTAATATTCATAAATTTATTAGTTTACTGTTTATTAATGTCATATTTTGAAGTTATATTAAGAATATTGTTAATCAGCATTGTAATTTTGAATCATGATCAAGATCAAACACGACAGTCTATAAATTTCCACACCCCATACCAACTTGAGGAATTTGAGCTCTAGATTTAGTGTATATCATCCCCTCTACACAAAGAGTCTTCAGTGACACCAGAACTCAAATATAATACTTGACAGAAACAGCATCAGTCATTCTTTCATGAGTTTTAGGTTATTATAATCTCAATTACTGGCTAGACAATATCATAAAAAATATTTTAACAGTAAAAAAATATGAGTTCTAAATTTCCAAGATTTATTATAGGTCTGATAGTCACATTTGTTTAAAAAAAAGAGCCCCAACTTGAAATAAAAACTAAAACTTAAAAGATCATATTGCTTATGAACTATTAAAATATTATAAATTTTTTTATTAGTTAAATGAATTGCAGATTTAATGAAAATAAATAACAGTCCATGTATGTATATAACATAAAACATATTGAAACAAATGAGCAATTATATATATTTCAGTAGGAATGCTTCAAGTTCACTATCAAATGGGTTTGATATAAGTTTTACTGATCAGTTAAATGTGAAACAAGAAAATGTCTGGTAGGATAAAATACATTTAGTTTTTCTACAGTCTTATTGTAAAACATAATTTGTATTTTTGTTTTGTTTTACAAAAATTAACAAGTTTTGACTATTCAAAAATAGCATAAAATAATGTCTCATAGAATAAGTACATTTAATGAGTTATTAATTCAAAAACTATTGTTTACAAAATAAATAATGTGAATCCACTTACTGTCATGATTATATATATATATAACTGCCAATATTATAAAAGAGGAACAACAAATTATTACAATTTACAATGAAGACATTTTTTAAGAACAATATTCTATGAAGATTTGAAGTGAATGCATTTAAATCATACACAATGCTTCTACATTATGTATAGTAATAAAATTGAAAGTTTTTACTATAGTTCTTTTAATCAAAGGATACCTAATGCACCTTTTGATTAAAATAATTTACTGTAAAATATTTAATATGATACAAGTAAATAACATTGACACAAAAGTTAAGCAGAGGAATTATATAAATTTAAAAAGAAGGAAACAAATTTACCTTTTCCATGGAAATGAATACATGAGATTCGAGAGGCAATTTTAAATTGTACCAGTTGTGCTGCTGTAAATAGCTTTAATATAACATATATTATGCACTCTTAGATAAAGTAAATCATCAGTTTGCTTCAGTTTAGTTTAACCAAGAGAACAAAAATCATCCAGGAAAAGAACTTACAGCTGAGTGTTTTCCATCTCAGTTCTATAGCATGCAGAAAAATAACATAAAAAAGAAATTTCTAGATAATTTTTTAGGTTATTTTTTCCAAAGCTTCTGATGATGCAAAAGATGTATATAAAAGAAATACAAAGCAAATGCATCATGGTATACTGAACTTTGAAAACAAACAGAGCAGAATACATGGCTTCACAGAGGATAAGATAAATATGTATTACATTAATCTGACAAAGTAAGACCCAGACATTACTCTAATCAATTTTATGAAGCACAGAAATGATTAATATACATAAGTTCTTATGAATAAAAATGTTAAGTTAAAAAAAATGGATTTTAGATGAAATAACACTTAATACAAAAATTCATTTTAAATAAATATGCACAATAGTTACAGAATTTTATTTTAAACCTGGGCTTTGAACCGGAACTGAATTGAAAACCAGAAAAAAAACATTTTTTTGGTGGGAATGAAAACCAAAACTGAACCAAAAAAATTTTGGTTTGATATATCTTCAGTCATTTTCTTACTGTAACCAACTTATTAATATTTTCTAATTTAATACCAACCACATAACTTTACATCATTGCAAGCATCAAACAAAAAGTACACATAATCATAAATCTAGTTGTCAAATGCGATTTTGATAGTGGATAACAATGCCAAAGCTCACCATTTTCTGCTCGACACTGATATTGTACATGTTGGTTAATTGTCTGAATTCACATAGTGTACCAATTTAACGAAAAATAAAATCTTCTAAATTTTGATAAAATTACATTTCGCATTTATGGTAGAGTTATATTCTTAGTACAAATAAGTATATATATAAGAAAAAAAAATTCATACAGAACGGAACCAAAAACTGCAACTAAACACATATTTTTTTTAGTGGAACCAAACAAAAAAAAATTATAGTTTGAAGACTGTTTTAAACACATTTTAAAGGGCAATAGTTCCCTAAAAATATTTTTATATAACAAAGATCAGATTTTTCCTTCTAAGTAGAATAATACTTTACAGTAAATAAAATAATTAACAATCAATTTTAGTCCTCCAGCAAATAATTTTTAAAGACAGTTTCATTTTACAGAAGAAGATTGAATTTGATAATGCATCTAATAAAAAATAATTATAAGAATTTGAAGTATAGTGAAATCTGCTTTATGCAAAAATGCTCAAGGTGAAATATCAGTTAACAAAAATTAACACAATAGACCCAACAAACAACTATGTATTTCCATGCATTTTGTTTTCTCTAATCACAAAAAAAATGAACAAAGCACAGAAAAACTAGCCATGTAGGCAAAATTTCAGAGGAAAGCAAAATGAAAGAGGTGGCTTTCACGATTTTGTAGAAAGGAGGCTCACTTGGCTTTGAATACCCTTGGAATAGCCAGTGACACAAGCCAATTTTGTTTATGAAGCTACTTTCACCCTCCATCCTAACAAAGGCCACACAAAAATTTTCAAAACAAGGAATATCATCAAAAAAAGTATGCAGTTATTTAGGTGAGCATTCTATTGGTGAAATGAATAACAAAATGGATAACATCAAACAATTTGATACTAAAAAAGACATTGCAAAGAAAATATCAGATTATTTTCCAAAAACTCTATTTTGTTTTTCAAAGAACTTGAAAATCTTGAATTAACTTTCATTAAGTTTTGTAAACATTTTTATTTCATTGGTATTTATTAAATATGTGCACAAAACAAATCTATGTAAACAAAATTAATTTTGTTGAATATATGTTTTTTTTTTGCAACATCTTTAAACACGAAAAAAAAAATTCAGTCCTCTCAGCTTCGTGTCCAACAATTTTCACTGTAGTTTTAAAACTAATTTTAAGCTTACAGCTATTTTTTAAAATTAGCGATGCTATTAGCCTCATCAGAACCAAATTGGCACTAGGCAAATAGTGCCATTTTCTATCATAATCTGACTAATTGGTTTGTTTCTTACATAAAACAAATTTGAATCTTTTTGTTTTCATGTGGTGCAATTTGCTTGCTGTCAAATTAACCGTGGTGAGACTAATACACAAGTACCAAAACATTAACACCGTTTAAGATGAAACCATTGAATACAATAATGATTTCATTTCCTCATATGTTGGACATATTTGAAATTGTTTTTTTTCTATCCTTCTTACCCATATCAATAAAGAAATTACAATCAAGCTTATATTGGAAACCTTGATTGCCTCTAGTTACAAATAACTTACATAATGATAAATATTTCTCAATGGAAATCAAGGATTTTAAGTAACTAGGATGCTCTGCATTTGAAAAGAAAATTCAAAATTAAGAAAATTTTTAACTGGCATACCTTTTTCTTTCACCCCTAAAAATATTAAAAATTTGCATAACAAGAAAACAATTTGCATTGCAGTCAATCTATGTGACACAAAAACACAATGCTAATAAATCGCCTTAATAACAGTTACCACTCAAATCAACCAAATGTATTGATCATAACATATTAAAAAAAGTGAAAAACATATCTTACAGTTCTGTTACTAAAATTTAACTACATTTAAAATACTATATACTTTCCACCATAAAAGCATCAGTATTACTTGATATTTAAAATTGCTGATGAATAGTATTTAATTCCAACATTAGTCTGATCATGAAAATAAATAATTTCCCTCAAGATTCTTTACAACTATATTATTAAATTTTACAACTAGTAGCATAACAGCCGAAAATCGGCTCTTATCAGTTTTAAAATTACTTTAATTCAACACTATATTTAAAACAATGGTTTACTTCAAAAATTTACTACGTTCAAAAAATAATTTTCAGATTAAATCACACAAAATCTTTATTTCTAATCAAAATAACTTATTCATTTAAGTTTGCCCAATTATGTTCCTTTAAAGAAGCATTTTAGGTATAATATTTGAAATATATGTATAACTGTTTACATAAAGGTAAAATTTATAATTAATCACATTGGAATATTAAAATTTTTTATTACATAGTTCTCCAGATGACAACTCATTCCAGTACATGTAGTTGTGTGGGTGCAATTTACTTTCAGAACTGTTTGTTTCAATTTTTCTTCAATACTCATCCAAGGCTTACACTGTTGATACTCCTCACCTACGATTGCGGGTATAAATATCACTAAAAGGTAAAGACTCGAGTCAGCCATAGGGAAATAAATTTAAAATACATCGCAAAATATTAATATTCCAACAATAGTAAAAAAATATTGAGGCTCACCTATTACATAAAGAGGTACAAAATTCATAATGATATTACTCGAATAATTCTCAAAAATATTTACAGCCTTAGTAAAATACAATTTTCTTAGTCGAATATATTGCAAAGAAATCTTTTACACAAGTGAAAAATAATTGTGCAAGACTTTATAATCTGATATTTTGAATAAAATTATCATTCATGATATGTTTCAAACATAATTCAACTACGAACAGACGAAAACAAATTTAGTTTTTGTTATGTACAGCGGTTGCAGTTTTTTTCCCCGAAGAATGAAATAATAAGAAATATTACAAATCTGTGACCAAAAATTTTTATTTCACATTTTCAGATATAAACAGTTTATAAAATATATATACTGCCATAAAGCTGCTAAATTTATTTTTAAAATACATACTATTATTGATATATTGATATAAGTACAAAAATAAAATAACTCATTTTGAAAACAGATCTAAAAATTTAGTATCAGGAATTTTTAAAACAAAATAACATATGTTTATGGTAAATTTTTAATTTTCTCTTATTTAAAGGTTTATATGTAATAATAATTCAATTTCAAATTTATTTTACTTTTATTGTAGCAGTTTACTTTTCGGATAAGACTTCTGTTTGAGAAATATTGATGGCGCCCGGGATTCCGAAGGAAATCGCTATTTCGCGTGCTTCCGGAAAAACAAAAGGTAACTTCCGGGAGTCAGTAACGAGGAGTTGTTTATTTCTGTGATTTTTCAAATAATTAATGTCTGTTATTTCAAAACTTTTCAGTAACAAATTCGGATCCATAACAATGATTCCAATGTAGGTTTAACGACGCCCCATGGATTACATTAACAATATTAGGTCTACAATGCGAGATTAACTTTTAAAACATGTTTGTTCTATGCAAAAATATTTTGAAATTCTAGTATAAGATAAAAAAATGCTATATAATGAAATATGTTTCTTCTTTCTTCATTTTAAATTTGATTCAAAATTAAATAACAGTATCAGTTTTGCAAATATTGCATGTAATCTGAAATCATTCTGAAAATAAAAGGCTAGATTCTGTTTTTAATTTCGCTGTCTTGCATTTTTTAGTGATATTAATTATATATAAAAAAATAATGCATTTCATTGTTTTGACTTTATTTATGGACACTTGATAACAATATAAAGGCTAACAATGTTTTCAGATATTCTCATATAGTATAGTAATACTTAAACGACTTTTTCTCAAAATAGTTTTATTCTGAATTTTTCATTTAAACAATTAATCAAATTCTTTCAAATATCAAATTTCGCATTCAAGAAAATACTTGTCAGTTTAGTTGAATCATACCACCCCTCTCAAAACTGAAGTATTCATTAACTATATATATATAATTTTAAGAAATAAAGTAAACCATAAACTATAAGCATTATTGTTAACTCTACCATAGTATTTTCAAATTGTTCCCCCCAATCTGTCTTTCGGGTTGTACAATATATTATTTTTATAGTATTTAAAATATAAGTTAAATGGCTCTGTGTTCGATAGTTTATAATTGGGGACTTTTTTAACATTATTCTTGATGTTTGTATTTAGTTCTTATTTCCACTGAATTCTGACAAGGAGTGTATTAAATGACCTCTAGTATATATGGAAGGGAATTAAAAAGAAAATTGAATGGGATATACAGTTTTCTACTTGCATTTATTTGACATATGGGATTTTCTGTCTGCAATTATTTTGGATTTTGTAAGACAATCATTCTTTTCATCTAAATTAATATACCTAGAAAATTAAGGATTAAGAAATTTAACTTTCCTGATTTTATCATGTTTTTGGTTATTTTAATGTCATGATATGTAAAACGCGTAATTAATATTTGGTAGTGTTCTGTAATGGAATTACCATAATATGTGCATATTCTTCTGCTTATTTCCACTAAATTCTTACAAAATAGTGTATTAAATTTCCTCTAGGAATATATGGAAGGTAGAAGCCTAGTGGCTGATTGGTTAGTGCATCGCACTTTTGCACCAGGTTCAAGCCCTGGCCTTGACAAGGTTTAATCAGCCTTTCATCCCTTCAGTGGGTTGATAAATGAGTACCATGCTTGCTTTGGAACTAAGCACTGGGGGTTTCGCGTCAGACTGGTGGCGTGGTAGCCTAGTGGTCAAGGTATTGGATTGCGGCTGGCTTGTCATGAGTTTGAGCCCAGTACCACTATAGACCCGCCATGTAGGGGAGCGATGCAGGTTAAATCTGTTGAGAGCTGAAACATCCTCCCGTTGGTGTGGTGTGGTAGTTAGGAGAGGTCACAGTGCCAGCTCAGGTGTCGTCCTCGTCACTTGACCATCGTTCTAAATTACGAGGTCCGTCGACTAAAGCCTTCATGTAGCTAGCTGAACAGTGCAACATTAATATTCACTCATTCACATCAGACTGACAACCTGACTAGAACATCTGCTCAGGGCCGAAGGTCACATATACTGAGTTGGGCTCCGTAGGCCTTGGCCCTCATGGGCTGTTACTACCTCGAGTTAAGTTTTACATGGGAGTGAATTAAAAAGAAAATCAAATGGGATATATCAATTCTTTACCTGTGTTTATCTGATATATGAGATTGTTTTTCTGTCTTCTGTAATTATTTGGATTTTATGAGACAATTTTCTTTTCAACAAGTTTTATATATCATTAGGTTTTCAATTCTTCTTTCTTTCACAAAATAAGTATTTGATAAGTGCTCTTCAAGAATATCACTGAAAATACCAAAGTGATATTACTCATGCAATTTTTTTTTTCATCTAAAGGAATGAGCTTAAAAAATTAAAGATTAAGAAATTTAACTTTCCTGATTTTATCATGTTTTTGATTATTTTAATGGCACAAAATGTAAAAGCAGCTTAATTAATATTTGGTAGTGTTCTCTAATGGTATGGTTATAGTATTTGCATAATTTTCACGTGTACAATTTTTTTTCAAAAGTTAAGTATGTTGCATTACAACATGTAAATTTAAAGAGAGAGAAGAGAAGCTTATTATAAATAAAAAAATTTAAAAAAGAAAAATACTATCAAAATGTGTGTTATTTAGTATTTAAATTTCAGTTATACTTTTTATGAAGATGAGAATTTAATATCATTTTTGAGTAAGATTTTATTAAAGTTATTTGAACCTATGGGTCAGTTTTCATTTAATGTTAAAATATAGAATTCATTATCAGAATATTTTTTAAATGAAAACAGCTCCAAGAATCATATTCTAACTGTTATACAAAAGAGAGCACCATATTTTATATTGTTCATTTTTGATTTTTTTTCTAGAGTTAAGTGTGTTTTATATTTTGTATCATATCATAATCAGAAATGAATTCTCACTTTACATATTATGGGGAGATAGTATATTAATGGAATGTTTTCAAAGTTTAAAATTGTTTTCGGAGGGTATGTTCTCAATTTTCATGAAAATTGAGACATTTTTCTTGAGGGAAATGTGCTCCAAATTCAAGGTTTTTATATTTCTTTAAGGATGTGTAAAAAATATATCCTAAGGGATATGCATGTGTTTTTGATTTATTTATATTATTTTTTATACAGTATTACTTTGTCTAATCTTGTAGTGTAATTTTAAATGTATTTGTATATTCTATTTTTTATAGTGTGTATACTTTCAGATTCTTTTAATGAATGTATTATCCTTATTATTTTTTTTTCTGAAGGGTGTGAATAGGCTTGATTTTTAACATGTTGCTGTCAATATTTTTAGATCTATCAAAAGCTGATAATTCATGACGGACATGTCCCTTGTGGACCTGGGCAAGCGGCTCTTGGAGTCAGCTAAGCTTGGGGATACAGATGAAGTCCGAATTCTTATGACTAATGGTGCTCCATTTACTACAGATTGGGTAAATTCACTTTCATTAAAATTATCAGAATGCCAAAATTATATTAAAGTGAATAAAACATGGATTTATTTTTCATTTGTTTAGACTATTTTTATCTGAATTATTTAGATTAGGGGTGTCAAATTCACAGCCCACAGAGAACATTCTTGTGGCCTGGCCAATATATCAGTACACAATAATATGTAATAACATTTTTAATTTTTTCCAAAAAATAGGAAAGATAGTAGCAGAGAAAAGATGTCAAGTGTCAGAACATAAACATGGATTTTGTCTTATTTTTTGATATATGTTTATTATTCGAAATAAATTTACGCTTCTATGAATATATTGATTTTTTTTGCTAAAGTTAAACCTTTGTCTGGCCCAAGTTAGTCTTTGAGTTTGACACCTTTGATTTAGATGAGCTACACAATCTGTATCTGTTTATTATTTTTTTATTCAATATATTTCCAGGGTAAAATTGTAATAGGCAATTTTCATACTTTGGAAATATTTTTTTTTCTTACAGCTTGAAACAAAGTATCAATTTTTTACTTTTTTCAGCATGTAAATTCAATTCAGTGGCTTATGAATTATCAAAAAAAAACTGTTTAATTTATATTTCTATCCCTGTATGTCTAACTTTTTGTATTTATTCTGTTTTCACTCAAGAAATCCTTAATTACCTCCTGGGACCTAGAGTATTCTATCACATCCCCAGTAGTAAAATATAATTATTCTGAAATGCTGTATTTTATTTTCGATTATTTGTTCTATTTCTCATTTATGATTCGATAGATGGTAAAATGAGCGCTATAAAATTTGCTTTGTCATATAATTTATTTGTATTATTCATCAAAAATAAAATTCAAAGGTTTTTTTTTTTAAAAAAAGAAATTAATGTGCAATTTTCTGTAAGTGATACAAATCAGAAATTCTGTATTATAAATTATGAGTTGGGTTTAATCACAATGGAATTTAGAGATAATTTGAGTTACAATCTCATTATAATGCTATTATAAAAATATTTTAATATGGTTCTATATTAGCAGGCAAATCAAAACATGTTGAAGTAAAATAACACATTATTAAATGTGCACTGAATAAATTTTCAAATTGAGCACAAAAATAACTCTTATTGGAAACTAAAAATATATACATGAGGTATGTAAATAAACCAGTGGCTACATAGCCCAGAATGCCATAGAAAATTGACCATGCCTAAAAAGGATTGGTGGCTAAAATGGAACAGTGAGGTGAAGCAGTTGTTGATGTGTAAAGTTCGTAAAACAATCAATACAATTAGAAGGGGTATAGTCTTTGTTACTGGTTTAAATTATGTTTATAAAAAGGTGATCAGTGGTTGTGTTAAAATTTGATGTTTCCTGTGGTAATAATGCATCAATGTTTGTTATCAAAGCTCATGTGAAATCTTTGGTGAGAATACTTCATTTTCATTGTATTACACACAATAGGGGAAGATGTTTTGTATGGGTTGAAATGAGATTGCAGAGTTGTGACATGTAATGGACGAAATACTTCATTTGACAATCATATTATAAATGTAATCACATATTCTACACTGAATTCAAAACTGACATTAGATTTGTATTTGTAAAATACAGATACAATTTCCAGTTAGATAATTGGATAAAATTGTCCAAGTATTAAGATGTGTATTTTTAAATCAAGTATGTTTTATTTATCTACTTTATGTGTATTTTTGAAACAAGTACGTTTTATTTACCTATGTGTGTACTAACAGCTGTATATTTTTCAAAAGAATGTTTCTGTAAAAAAAAGTTGCAATATCATAGAAAGTTACAGTGTTTTTTCATGTCCATAGAAAATTCAACAGAAACCAGTATCAAATGCTGTATTCAACTGGGAAGGTGTCATTCTTATACATGTTGTACTTCTAAATAAAAATACCAACCCAGACTATTGTTATTGATTTCTGCTACATCATCTGCAAACATCCATATTTACTGTCATGCAATCTTATGTTGTATAATGGTGTTTTTTATAATGCAACATACAATATAAACAATACATTGTAAACAGTAGAATTGGGAGGTATTGTAACATTCTTCATACTCACCTGACTAAAGTTCTTATGACTTGGACATGTTTCCTAAGTTGGAAAATAGCCCTCTGAAACATTCAATTTCTTAATGCTGCATCTATTGTCAAATAAAACATTCTTTTACTCTATCAGCAAACACCAACATCTTGTCTACTGTATGTATGGGTTTCAACATTTGGCAAAATATATTTTACTTAATTAATAGTTATATTAAAGGAATGTGTTTCTTAATTTTGCTTGTGAGTTCATAAACAGTTTTCTATACATATTGCCATTATTTTATTCACAACTGTTGCTTATGAGTGCATGTACTCATACATATATATAATTATATCATTCAGTATAAAAGTTATTTTATATATATTAATAATTTTTGAGAGAAAATCATAGTTTTATTTTTGTTTCTGTATGTGTTGTATTTGGGTTAAAATTTAAGATACATGTATGTTTAAATTTTACTTCAATGAGTATCTTGTTTTCTATGTAAGTCATCACTAAGCAAAATCTTTTCAATATAAACTGTACTCTTTAACAAAAATATGTTTGGTGTACCTTTCAATTTTTATAACACCTAGTTTGGTGTAAAATATTTAGGAACATCCAGTCATTCTTCATTCTGATATGTTTTTTTTTTCTTCTTTACTTGAATGCTTAATATGGAAAATTGATTGTTACAAATTTTGTTGTATAATATTTCTGTACTCAAAAAGAAGTTTTTAATTATCTCTTGTACAGATTGAAATCTGTTTTCAAATTCAAGCAATTGCAAATTTATTAAAATATCAAGATATATGTTCATATATTAACAGTATTGTTTTGATATAAAAGCTTACATTTAGGACTTATTTTTTTTTATGAAAAAATTAATTACTTAAATAGATGCAAAATTTTATAATTAGAGTTCTAAAGATGCTGTTATATTTCTTATTAAAATCATTTGAATCATTACAAGAAAACAGAAAATTATTGAAATATGGTACTTAAATGGGAGAGAGGTTTTCATTTTTTTTTAAAGTCAGTATTTGAAATCATCACTATTATATACCAATTGCAATCCAAATGCAGGTATTTTATTATGGTTCATTATGTATTCTTATTTGATAGAAAAAGAGGTAAACAAAGAAACAGCTAAACAGGCTTAAATTTTTATTTTGAAAATCTGTGTTGTAAAATCTGCTCTATGTTAAAGAAATTCATATACTGTAATTCTATTAATTTTAATCCTCATATTTTCATTAGATTAGTCAAATCTGTTAAAGAAATAACTTTGTTTATAGAGAAAGCTGTGACCATTTTCAAAATTGTTTATGTAATAAAATTTTTTAAAATGTTTATCAAGATCTTACAATGGAATTTGTGTAAATTACATTCTCTTTAACACCTTTATATAAAATTTCTCTCAAAATACACAATTAATTTCTCGTAACTACTGGTCATGTTATGATTTATTATGGAAAGTTACCACATATTTTGTAGAGAAATGAAATTCTTCTTAAACCTTAGTAACTAGTTGTTTTTTTTTAAAATCAATTTATGGGTTAAGAATTTATAGCACTTCAGTTATTTTTTTGTTACATATTTTCTTTTATTCTGGATGTATTTTTTTTATTATGTATTTAAAACTTTCTCTTACTATCAAATATTTAATTAAAACTTATAAGATTAAGATTAATATGAAATATATTTCATATTATTCTTTCATTTATCATATTAATTTTTCATTAATCTTATGTTAGTTTGCGGAAAAAGAAATCATTATTTTTGTATGGAAATCAAAACTTTATTTAACATGCTTTGATTGTCCAATTTGGTTCAAATATGCACCATTTTGTTGTATAATTTGTTACCATTTTAAAGGTAGCTTCATAATGCCTTTCTCATAAAAGTCTTGGCCCTTATTGGTGAAAAACTATAGTAATCGATTTTCTCAATCTTCTCTTGATCCCAATTTCTTATCACTCAGGAAGTTTTTCAATGCGAGAAAAAGGTGGTAATCGCTTGGTGTCAGATTCGGACTATGTGGTGGATGCATTAAAACTTCCAAACCAAGCTCCCAGAGTTTCTGGCGAGTTACTACAGAAGTGTGTGGCCTAGCGTTGTCCTGATGGAACACAACACCTCTTCTGTTGGCCAATTCCGGTAAATTGCTAGCTTCAAACAATTCTTTTGTTGATAGTAGAGATCTGAATTTAGTGTTCGGCCATGTGGAAGCAACTCCTAATAAAGGATTTCCTTCCAGTTCCACCAAATACACAGTAGAACTTTCCTGGCCGTTAGTCCTGGTTTGGCCACAGTTTGAGTTGCTTCACCACACTTTGACCACCATCGTTTTTGTACAGTATTGTAGTATATGACCCATTTCTCATCCCCAGTCACCATCCATTTAAGAAATGGGTCGATTTCATTCTGTTTGGCCAAGGCTTCGCAGATAGAAATTCGATCCATCGTGTTTTTGGGTGTTAATTGGTGTGGCCCCCAAATATTTAGCTTCTTTTTGAATCCAACTTTTCGCAAATAGTTTAAAACTGTTTTATGGTCAATCTTTAGCTCCTGGGTGATGCTACGGCTACTAACAAACTGGTCAACTTCAATTATTTCTGTGATTTTATTGACATTTTCGACGACGGGT
Organism: Trichonephila inaurata madagascariensis; assembly: GCA_019973955.1. Lineage (NCBI taxonomy): Eukaryota > Metazoa > Arthropoda > Arachnida > Araneae > Nephilidae > Trichonephila > Trichonephila inaurata. The sequence goes on along the minus strand of BMAV01014231.1, from coordinate 403,239 downwards.
CTGCTGTGCGAGATGCATCTTTAACATCAAAAATACCTGAATGGAATCGACAAATCCAAAATTGCACGTAATTAGCTTTTACAGTATCGGCACCACATACACCATTTGCAATTTTAGCCACCTGGCTTACATTTTCACCTTTATCAAAGAAAAACTGTAAAATGAATTGAATTTTCTCTTTGTTGACTTCCATTTTTAACACCCTTTAACTCACAACTGAATGGACCAAACAAAAAAAAGCAAAAGAATTTTTTTAGTGTAAAATGTCATCTTGACATTGAGCCTAAATTTGAAATTGTTTGATTGATATTTCTTGAGGTATCGACACTACAGTCATTTACCGAAAAAATAATGGATTTTTTTCCCCCAACCTAATATTTCATATTTTTGAAATATATTTTTCTAAATATACATAAGAATGAATTTTTCTAAAAATATTTTGATTTTTTAATCCATCACATTTATTCCCTTTTATTGCATCATTTTCATTCAATTGCTATTGAAAAATTTATTTACAAAAGTGCTATTTCTTCAAATCACTACATGAGTGTTATTTCTTCTTATTTGTAAAGAAACTTTTAGTTATTTCATAATAGTAAAATCATTGCCTTTCTGTGTTGCTTGCAAATAAATCTAAAAATAGAAAGATTAAACACCAGTCATTTTTATAAACTGTACAAGATGACCTGCCCCTTCCTTCTTCTTAAACTCGCTGGAAACAGTATGTAATAAATGAAGGTAATATTATATTAAAATTTTCTTTTCCCTCTTTCTGGTTACTTCATGGTTAAATTGATGGTTGATTAAATTATTTTTGAAGGTGTTTAATACTTGTTTTAAAATTGAGAGGGAAAAATACTCACTGCTTTATTAAAGTATTTATTTATATCTATATATACTTGTCAAGAATAATTATTTTCGTATCAACTTTGTTTTTAAAAGTGAATATATTGCATAACTCAATAGTTCTTATTTTTTACCTGCAATATAATTCTTGGAAATTACTGATACATTACATAAGGATATTGATCTTTTAATTAATGTTCCTTTTTTTCACTTAGTTGGGTACTTCTCCTTTACATATGGCAGCTCAATATGGGCATGTGGAAACAGCTGAAGTTTTATTGCGAGGGGGTATTAGTAGAGATGCTAGAACAAAAGTTGATAGAACACCTCTTCATATGGCTTCACAAGAAGGGCATGTAGATATTGTTAAATTATTAATTAGTCATGGTGCAGAAGTTGATGCTAGAGATATGGTAAGAATTTGTTTTTTGCCTCTTTTACTAATTTTTTTCTGTGTCTATTTTAGAAGTAAATGTTTTATTTTATATATATATACTTTTTTGAGGAATAGTTTTAACAGTTGCAGCATTTATTATCTCTATAAAACAACTAGAAAATTGATTACAAGTAATATTTGTAAGATAATGGTTGACATGTATTGATATTGATTTGTTTTTAACATATAAATTAGTTAAATTGATATTTAATATTTTTTTTGAAAAAGTAGAATTCAACTAGATATTTTTTCTTCAAAGTTTTTAATAAAATCATTTATGTATATCTAGCAAAAACAAAATTTCAATGTAGAAAACTTTTCAAGTTTATTTTTTTATATTCATAAACTATGCTGTGATAACATAATTCTTCACCATATGTAACCATCAATTCATACTAAAATTGTAAAATTGTTTCTTAATAGCTTAGAATGACTCCTCTACATTGGGCAGTTGAACATAATAATTTCTTTGTTGTTCAATTTTTATTGAAGCATGGTGCAGATGTTAATGCTATCAGTAAATTTGATAAGACTCCTTTAGACATTGCTAAGGATAATCAGCATACACATTTGATAGAACTATTAACTGTAAGTTACTTTTCATTGTGTTCTAATAATTCATTTTGATTTCATCAAAAGTGACAAATACATGCTTCTTATAAGCTGTGTTGAATTACTTTTGTATTGTTTATTATGTCAAGTCTGAAAAAAAAAAATTATGATAATAAAAATTTATCAACTTGTAAAATAATAAACACTACAAAAATAATTCAAAAGATAATAAAGCAAAAAGGTGAATAAAATTTTTTATCTTTTTGCTTTAAATTAAGTTTTATCTTGTTATTTAAAAATATATATGAATATAAATTTATAGATGTAATTCATGACTTGTTTTCTTTCTTACATTTTTCTTTTTATCTTTTTGCTGTATGTCTATTATTACATTCCTATATTTTTAACATTTTTTTATTTGAATTTCATAATAGAAACATGCAGCAGATTCAAGTCGGATAAAGCAATACCTGCAGCCAAAAGCAAAAATAATTCAAATAACTCAGCCTAGTGTTAATTCAACTACACAAGCTGTAAATCCAACTGTGCCTTTATTAATTAAAACTGAAGCCATCCATAGAACTTTATCTCATTCTGTCCAAACAGCTTCTCCTTTGATTTCAGCTGCTAGTTCTACAAAAATTAATCCAAGTATATCTGTGAATACAGCTAAAACTTCATCGACAAAGCCAGTACTTCTTCGCGCAAATTTGGCGAACATCCAGAAATCAGTTGCAGCTAGTACAAGTGTTCGTGCTACCTCCTCTAGTGATTCTGAAGAAAGTAATTATAAATCCTTGATATTAGTATTGAAAATTATACTAATTTAACTTTGATGCAAAATTTGTTGAAAAACAATCAGTTTTTATATTTTATTGCTTTCAAATTTCTTATATGTAAACATTAACTCTTCCTGAATTTTTTTTCATTATACTTTTACATTTCATAAGCTGTGTATTATTAAAAGAACTTGATATTCCTCACTTGAATCTCTAAGGGTTCCTGTTTCACTTGCTAGAAACAAACATATTTAAGTTACTTTTTTTTATCAAAAATATTTTAAGCATTTTCATGTTATTTATTAAATTACAAGCTAGTTTCTTTAAAGATAGAATACTTTATTTATAATTAATGCTTTAATTATTAAAACTTTATTTTAATTATTTAATTTTTATCCTTACTAATATTATAAACACGAAAGTTTGTATGTATGGATGTTCGTTATTCTTTCGCGGAAAAGCAACTGAATGGATTTTAATGAAACCTTACAATAATACAGCTTATACATCAGAATAATACATAGGCTATATTATATTATATTATATTGTATGGAATGCCCAAAATATAACGATAATTATCAAGAAAGTAGAAAAAAGTCTGCCATCTGCAAAAAAGCCCGCAACAGCATATATCTTTTTTGTGTGAAGCTAAACTTTGCCTTTTGTTTTGTCTGTGCCATGCCTCACTGTGCGTGCTTACTTTTAATTTATTCCTTTGATCAGTGTAATCACTATTTTTTTTATTTCAGAATAAAACTAGATTTCAAATGGAGAGGTAGTGGCAAGATTTTAAAATATAATAAATACAACAGAAAGTAATATTAACATAATACACTTCCAGATATAAATTATTTACACTATTTTAAGCATTCATTACACAAAATTTGTAACAATGTGTTACTTCTGCTGAGCAGAGATCCGCTTAGGAAGATGTTTTCAAAAATCGACCAACAAGATAATTACAGGGAGTTATATAAATATATAAAAATCCCTTTTATCAGCTCTATTAGATCTACAGGCTTAAAATTTAACAAACATGTTTTTGTTGTTCAGCTGAGATATGCAAAAAGCTTTTTTTTGTTTAATTTGCAATTCACCTAAAATTAACATTAAAAACTTCTTTATCCTTCAATCTCTATTGTTTAATTCTTTAATTTAGCTGTTTGAAGAACGGGTATACCAGCTAGTGTATAAATAAATAGGTATTACTGTTTGTGTAGTACAAAGTAAACAAAATGTTTTAACACTGCACACTAAATAAGATAATTTTTTATCATAAGATATATTATTTTTTAAATCATAAGTAAAGAAACCACAATTCATTGTACTTTGCCAGTCTTTCCATCAGTTTAGGGTCTTTTTCAATGGTTTTAAAGTTCAGTACAAATATATTCATTCAGGTTTCTTTTTGTTTGAATATTATTTTGTATCATTGTTTTTGAACACACATTCCTTGCACTAAAAGGTCCATGTAAAAAAACAACTGTCAAATAGATTCTTTGTTGATTCCTGTGGTTTCAGCAATCGATGAACTAACTTTTTTCAAATCAAAATGTTAATTGTTGCAATGTTTTGGGATGTTATGATTATTTCCCTTGCATTTTTAAGTCAGCTTTAATTTCTACGTCCCCTCTTTGAGCAAATGAAATCATTCTGAAACATGAGTGTGTGACAAACATTCAACACCATATACATTCTTTATAAAAAAAATATTAGTTTCTGGCAACAAAAGAACACATTGCTATTCTAAAATAATAAAATTTTTGGATGTTTTGCAGTTGCAAAATCTGTATAAATCATAACTGACTAACTAAAGGGCCCACATTTGATTAGGCTGCATAAATGGTGAGAGGGTATGTTACATGAATTGAGCCATGTACTGTTTAAATCTTGACATGTGTGCTGCTAGTTTGTACAGTGATCAATTCACATTTTTTCCCCCAGCTACATTTTTATAAAGGGCACAGATAGTTAATATAATAAATTCTATTTGCTTGGGTTTTTTTCATAATTTCTTTAATTCATATTCATTGAAATTATCCCAGTGTAATTACCATTATGCTTAATTTTTGCTAAGATTTGACTGGAGTTTTGTTTTTTAAAGAAAAGTCTATTCAAGAATGCCTTACTAGTGAATTTTATGGTTCTTTTAGGTTGATTAGAAGTCAAAATATGTTCATTACTACTATTTCTGATATAACAATATTTGTAATGTAGCAAATGAATATTGGGATACATTTTTTTTTGTATAGTACATTGTATTTAGTTATCTTTTGTAAGGTTATGTGGTAAGCATCTTTTTAAATGAATGGGAACAAGAAAAACAAAGAAATGAAGTTCTCTTTTTATTATCACTTTAAAAAAAACTTCCGACCAAAAAGAATTAACCCTGCACTTAAAGTCTTGCCATTCTGGAGATGCTTCAAAAATGCACCGCAAATATTTTTTTGCTTTCAGGTGGGGTTCTCAAAAGCGGTTGAGCCGTATTTTTAAGAATGCGGCTCAGCCGCTTTTGGGAATCTTGCTTGAAGGCAGAAAAAGCATCTCTGGAATGGCGGAATTTTACGTGCAGACTGCTTGGAGGGTTAAACAAAATGAACCTATATGTTGGTTATTTATCAAAAGTACTGTATGTGTTTCATCTGTTGAGTTATTGTGTATGAGTGTGTGTTTGCATGCATGCATAGATACTACAGGCCATGAAGCATAAGATATAACAAAGCCAAATGTATTGTATACATATAGAAAATAAAGTGGTGAAATATTTGAAATATTGATCTCATTAGTCTTACAGATGCAAAACTATTTTTTGTATAATGCCACAGCCGGCAATAAATACTGAGACATGTTTCTGTATTGAAAACGAGAGGTTTTGAATGTGATCTTAAAATATGTCAATCCATACTACTTCCACATGTTATTAGAGTTCCTCTGTGACACTTGCTACAATCCTTCTATTCTGTCAGTTCATCCTTCCTGAATGCACCAATTATGCATTCAAATTATTATATTTAATTTAATAACACCAGCTCTGATTTCTACAAATGATAATCTACTATCACCGCAAGCTTCAATTCTTCATCTATAAAACTTGGAAATGAGGTTGATTTACTTCTCAATGATGCATACTGAAATTTTCCACGCACATGCAGGAAAAAGTAGCAGCAAGACACAATTCTTCTTTTTAAAAACAGTTTTGAATTCTTCCTGTATATAGTGCTTGTTGATACCATTAGTGCTCATAATTTGTGTCTTCTGCATTGCTATTCATTTACATGACTTAATAAGGCCAATGGACAGTACAAATTTCATGCTTTTTGATGCTTTTTTAATGTTGCAGTACTGTGATTAACACTGTTCTGCAAGAAATGTATGTGTTTGTGTGTCCATGTAATCAGTTTTTATGGTGTATTGATGTTTTGCATGTACTATGAGGGCAAATTACATATTTAAAACTCTTTAATTATAACTTCATTAATCAAGTATGATTTACCAAACACAGTGTTCTTTATTAAGGAAACATTAATCATTGCAGTCTTTTGAATGTCTGCTATAATGTTTTTTACACCTCTCCTTTCAGGTAAAATACACTTCCTTCATCACTTGTACTGTTTGAACTAAGCATTTACTTTTTTCTTACTGTTCCCAACAATTAAATATGTCAGGTTTATATTCTAATATTATCTTTAAAAATTTGATTACCAGTTTCAACCACTCATGTAATTTTGGCTTTTCAAATCTGAAAAATTAAAATGTATTTACTTTTCTATTCCTGTAAAATATATTTACTTATTACGTTTCTTTTAAGGTGAAAGTACTGATCCCGGCTGCACAAATGTTTTGGCTACCCTTGCTGCTTTAGCTGAAGCTACTTCCCCAAATTCGTGTATGTTTATTTTTAATTTTACATTATATTCTTTTAAAAAAAGTACTGTGTAATTTAGTTTTAAAAATTGTGATTGTTCATCTTTAAACAAATGTAAATATTGATATTATTGGTTTTTAAAATATTTGTGAAGATTTTTTTATATTATGCAGTTGTAATAATAAAAAAATATATCAAAGTAATATGCTATTCCCCTTACTGATTTTTTCCCCTGTGGTATATTTTTAATTTTAAAAGAATCGTGTGATTTCATTTTAATTATTTTCATTCTTTTCAACTATAGATATAATATGTATGTATGAAATTAATAAATACTTTGGTATATATTATTAGCTTTAAAATACACCTACATTAAGGTAATAGCTAAAGAAATAATTTGATATTTGTCATAAAATTGTAAAATCATTTATATTTATGCACTTGCTTAAAAGTATCTAATTTGAGAAAAATTCATTTTGCTGTTTGAAATCTCATTGATTAAAAGTCAAAATGAAGTTTTTTCCTGTGATAATTTTCACATATAACAGTGGTTTATATTTTAATAAAATTAATTTGCTTTTATTCATTTATTTTTCTTTAAACATTAGACTTATCAATATCAATTATTATATTAATGAATTATTTCCAAGGAAAAGGGAATGTCCTGCTGAAAACCAAATATTATATTGAATAACCTTTCTAATTGTTAAAAACTATATTTGATTGCTATAATAAGTTATATTGATAAATTTGATTATTTCTATTTTAATACTTTTTTATGTGATTTGATTTTTTTCTGAACTGAACTCAATTTATTAAATGTTTGGTTTTATTATTTGTCCCTGAAATGATAAAAAAATATTATTATTGTATATAAAACTAAAATTTTCTTCAATATATATATATATATATATATTTAATTTCTTATATTCCAGTTTCAAATATGTGTTTTATATATCTGTTGCAATTCATTTGTTAGGTTTGCTAACTTTGTGACCAGGCATATATATGTCTAATTATGAGTTTGAGTCATGATTCCTTCAAAAATACATCACATTTTTAATAAATGTATAACTAATAACTAAGGGCCATAGCTGTGACCATTTGTGTAAAAGCTGGGACTATTGCTTATTTGATCATAGTAGCCTCAATCTACATATTTGCTAATCAGCTGAAGCTATAGATTTGACTCTCAAAGTAAAAAGTTGCTGTGAACATTGAAACAAAGCAAAATATTTCAGACACATGCAAAAAAAATATTTGAAGAATCATTATTGTTTTAGTTATGCTAAGAATATTGTATTAAACAAAATATTGATGTATACAGTGTATTCACATGCACTGTAGTCATCAAATGAATTATTGTATGGTTTAATATATTTTTTAAATTTGTTTAAATATTGAATTTCACTATTTGTATGTATTGTTAAATTGAAAATGTTTTTATTTTGTTATTTATTTTGCTTAAAAAATCTTCTTACAGAAGTTAATAAAACTAATAGAATTCAATATTAATATCAGCATTATCGAACAGAGTCTCTATGATAAGATTGCATATGGGGGATGTGTAAAAGTAATTAAACTCTTGCTGAAGATTTTATTAATTACTATTGAATCATTGCAAAAATATATTTAAATATTGATCTTGCTTTTCAAAAATAGGTATATTTGTGTGCATATGTTTTTGTATTTCTTTAAATGTGATAAAATTTTACATTGAAACAATATTATTTTGTTGGAAAAAAATATATACCAATTGTGTTTGGTTATGTGTATTGGGATTTTATTTTAATTTATTATATTTTTACAATTAACGAGGAAGTGCTATCTTTAGTGTCTCTGCATTGCAACACCCTCTATTGCAATTTTCCCATGATCAATGCATTATAAATGTACCTGGATCTTCTACCCCTTTTGTGGTAGTGGTAGCCTATTGGTTATGGTCATGAACTTTTGGCTAACATGTCATGAGTTCAAGCCTTAGTGTCACTGTAGACATGCTTTGTAGAAGAGCTGATACATGCTTAAAACTGTCAAAAACCTTATGTTACTTTATAGTGCTTCTCACTCTATTCCCTTTTGTAAACTACCAGATCCTCTTCTCCATCTATGCAATACCTTCCATTTTTGGGTCCAGTATGCATGAGTGATTTTAATTCAAAACAAGATATGGAACTGAAAGTATGATTTGCAAACAATTCAAAAATATTTAAATTTTACGTGTATTTAAAAATATTATTTCAGCACTGTTATTAATTATGTATATATTTTCTCCCCTAGCATTATCCACAGCAGATGCTATGCAATGGCTAGAAATGCATGGTATAACTATGTTGCCATCTGATAACAGTACAATTGTTGCTTCTGCTTTGGAAGGGGGCCAAACAGTATCCTTAACTGGTAAGGTTGTCTTATCTCTAACTATATTTTTTCTTTATTCTGAGCAAGCATCTTATCACTTCTTTTATTTTGAATTATTGAAATTTAATAATTACATGAATGGATAATACACATCTTAAATTTTATATAAAAAATCAGATTGTTGGAAAAAAGAATGAATGACAGAAAGGTAAATTTTTTCTTTTTCCAATGTAATTGTTCATTCATAATTGTATTGAATATTAAAATTTTTTAATTGTGTTTAACTTAAGTACTAAATATATTTCCTGCTTCATTCATTAAGTGTTATATATCTTGATTTAAAAGAATCAGACTTTATACATAACATTTGCTTTCAGATATTTTACCTTGTTCGTTGTAAATATTTAACAATTTTTAGCATGATATTATTACGTTATGTATCTATTCTGTTATTTATATGCATCATCACCTATTCTATATATAAGTCCATGTATAGAATGTCTATCTTGTATTTGGTCAACTAAGTATGTTACAAATCATATCAAGTTAAGTTAGAGAGTGAATGTCTTTATGAAATGTCTTTGAAAAGTCTTCCCTTATACTTTTTGAAATAATGAAATGTAAGTGGTGCGGCGGTATTGCCGGGACGATAATATTATAATACAGGCTGTAATAAAACATGAATGTTGAAGGCTGCGTTGAAATGAGCTGGAAAAGTGCTGGTGGAACAGGTGCTGGTAAGGCTATTGGAAGTGCTGGGACGCAGATGCTGGTGAAGCTATTGGAATTGGAGAGACTGTTGGAGTTAGATCATGTCTCTGCTTTGTTGTCGCTCTCTGTCCTTTCTCTCGATTTCAGGGTCTCTTTTTAAATGAAATACGTCCCACCCATGAAAGTGACACAGGATGTGTAGTCACTTCTGTTTGGACGTATTTGGTGGAACCATTCTTCTATTGGTCCAAATCCCCTTCGTGCGGTGTACTTTGAAACTGGCGGTTGGCGTGGGAATTGCGTCGGCATCTTACTGTCGGCTAGATCAAGGGAGGTCAGAAGTTGACTTCCCTTAGGACATTAGTGCCGAGGTGTCCACCCTGGAATACTTTCTCACGAGAAACTACTTGGCTGTTGAAACATCACTTGTTCCCAATGGGAAATCGGTTTTTGGTGAAATACTGCTGCATACTCCCCCTCCAGTGTCATCGTGATGATATGAAATAATCAGGGAAGTGAACACGATGACCAGAACGAGTTTTCCGAAGGTTTGGCTTGGTCTCTGCGTCACTCTTTTCTATGTGAAGAGTATCGTCCACATTATGTGTAAAGGCAGGTTTCAGCCTATCAATTGAGATCGATGTAGGCTTGCCGTGAATGTTCACCTTGTAAAACTTATCACTGCCTTTGATAACAGGGTATGGGCCGTCATAAGGTGTTTGAAGTGGTCGATGGACTGAATCTCGTCTCACAAACACGTGTGTACACTTGTGTAGTTCGCTGTGCACAACAATAGTTTGTTTACCCTGCAAACGTGTGGGTTTTGGGTTGTAGATGCTGCATGTGAGTTCGCAGTCGTTCAACGAATTGAACTGGATCGCTTGCCGCTTTAGTAGCAATGAAAAATTCACCTGGTAAATGGAGAGTTTTGCCATACACTAATTCCGCTGATGTGCAGCCCAAGTTTTCTTTAAGTGCTCCTCGAAAAACGAGAAGAATAGTTGGAAGAATTTCTATCCATTTCTCAGTTGCATGGCATATGATTGCTGCCTTTAGTGGGTGGTGAAACTCTTCATTTAGTCCGTTGCTTTGAGGGTGGTACACAGTGGTGTGCATTCGCTGTACCCCCAGTAGTCTAGCAAGAGCTAGAAATAGGGAGGATTTGAATTAGCGTCCTTGATTGGTAGTGATTGTAGTAGGAACACCAAAACGAGCAATCCAGGTTGAGTAAAAAGCGTCCGCTACTGTTGGTGCTTTAATGTCAGGAATAGGTGTAGCTTCTGCCCATCTGGTGAAGGGATAAATTTGGGTCATGCAGAATGTAGATCCTTGGGGCGGTGGAAGGGACGTTAAATCTTATATGCACATGGTAAAAATTTGTTAGATGTGTCACGGGTTTCTGAAGTGGTGAAACCCCTTATGTCTGTGAATTTTTAAAGCATTGAAAAAGGTATGCATTGTCGGAAGCCCAAACTGTACAATCTTTGTTAATGCTAGGCCACAAAATACCAACGAACAAATTTAGCGTGGTTCTAATTGCGGTGAGCTAAATTGTAAAGGGGCCTATCAAAAAAAATTTTCCTAAATTTTTTTGGGAAAAACATAGGGAGGGCAATTATTATTTGGACATATACTAAATTCTAAGTCACAATTAGAATTTTAATTTTTTTTAATTGCAAAGGGAATTATCTGAATTTAATAAGTTAATTAATTGGTTATCATCTAATTGAGCTGATGTGACCCCTTTTAAAAAATCTTTGGGACCTGGATTGAAATTTCTTTAAAGGCCGACAATGTATCAGCAATTTTAACATTTTCAGTGCCTTTTATGTATTTAATGTCTGTTGTGAACTAAAATAAAATAAAAAGGTTGTTGATTTGTCTGGGAGAGCATTTGTCTATTTTTTTTTTTTAAAAAGCAAATGTTAATCTTATGGTCTGTAAAGATTGAAAAATTATGTCCCCAAGCATAAACCAAATTTTTGGGTAGCTGCATAGGACTGCCAATACCCCCTTCTATTTAACCCCATATTTATTTTGGGGCCCCATTAAGTTTCCTAGAATAGAAAGCTAAGGGTTAAAGTACTGTTGTGTTTTGATTAAATGAACCACCTACGTAACCAACCGCCTACTTGCGGTATGGGATGCAGGTTTGGGGAGTGTTAACATTGCAGCTTTCCTAGCTCTTTTTTTGTTTTTTGAAAGCCCCAATTGTTTGATTTTCCCCAGGAAATTTTTTCTTTTATGGGGGTTTTTTGGAACCTTTTAAAAAAATTTACTAAGTAGGGAAAAATTTTTTTTGCGCTGCGGGATAAATCCCACAATAGAAATGTAACATTCCTTTTAAAAATGCTGCAAAACCCTTTAAAAGTTTTCGGGGTTTTTTTTAAAATTTATAATTGTTTCTACCTTATTAGGGGGAGGTTTTGTCCCCCTTTTTTGGGAATGGATTTGGCCCCAAAAATTCCTTTTCTCCCCGGGGCACCAAAACGCATTTTGAAACCTTTGGGTTTTAAAAACCCTAACTGTTAAGTTTTTGGACTTTAGTTACATGTTGCCATGTAAACTTTCGTTTTTTGGGAAAAATTTAAAAAGTCATCCAAATAGGTGTAACAAAAATCAAGACCTCAAAATTTCATGTTTGAAATGTCTGAGCGATTTTTAAAAACCAAAATTTAAGTGGAAATTCAAAAAAAAACCAAATAGTGATTATATTTTTTGGGGTATAACATCTTCATAAATTTGGGAATGTGGTGATATGCCCAGCAATGTCAAATTTTTTGAGAAAATTGTTTTGTTAAAAAAGTTGCCCCAAATCGAATATGGGGTTCGGATATGCATTTAGATTGTGGCTAAAAGGGTTTAATCCCCCACAGTTGTTTCAGTTAGGCTTTTTTTTTACAACATGTGGAGAAGCCCAAATTGTTTTAAAAGGCGAACCCCTGTTCCTTTGTTTTAATTTTTTTAGTCTGTTCTTAAATTTCCCCGGGCAAGTCTCCATTTAGCGGGGGTTGGCCTTTAGTTTCAATTACATGCACGGTGTCATGTTTCACATTTTTGTTATGAATAGATGAATTGGTTGAATCAGGGAATTGTCTTAGAATGTTGCTGTAAATAGAATTTTCGGAAACAGTTTTAATGTGTAATTGGTGATTTTGTTCTAAATTGTCTAGGCTACTAAGATTTGTGAGCGTATCTCAATTTACAGTTTACATTGTTTTAAATCCTCAATTAAGCCAAAATGTCAAGAAATCAGCCCCTACAAAGGAATGGAAACATCAGCATTATGAAATCTCTTTTTAAAATTTTCCCCCTAACCCCAAAAAATTTAAGTTAATAGTTTTGATCCCAAAGTTTTTATTTTAGTATTTTTTCAAAAGTTCAAAAGTGGTTTGGGCTATTTTTTTATATTTAGATGGGGAATGCGGGAAACATGCTACCTGTATCAACAGAAATTTCATATTGGTACTGTCCAAATGAAACCCCGATTTGATGTTTTGGCACACAATTTCCAGCAATTTGATTTGGGTAGCGAAATTCAATTTGTTTAAATTTAAAACGCACATGGTGCAATTCATTTTAGGGTTTCTCCCCCAAACCGATTGAATGCAAAATAGGCAGGGTTCCATTGTCATTGTTAAAAGGATGGCTGTGCGGGTTTTCGAAATTTTTAACATTTTTCCGCCCTCCGCCCCTTTAAAGATAAAACCCCCTTTTCTGGGGTAGCAAAAATGATTGAAAACACATCCTTCAATTTTTGCTATGTGGCGGGAAAACACAATAGGTTGTAACCGGGTTTTTTGGCATACCTTGTCCCCATGTGTGTAATTTAAAAATGTGTTGAACCAATAAAATAGCTTGTACCTTAACCAGTAAAAGTTGCATCCAAAGATTTTTTTAAAAATCTTCATAATTTTGTTTAGGAAAGTTTGCTTTGTCAAGTAAAAAACTTGGTTTCTTTCACCATTAAAACAGACAGTTCCCGAGGGGAACGGTCTTTTGAATACCGATACATTTACAAAAATTTGTAACTTGATTAGTAGTTAATATTGTAGTTGCATGATTCATATAATAATGGTATCTGTTGGCATTGTTAGATTTTAAACTCAACTGGGCTTAAAATAACAGCTCATCTTGTTTGGTATAATTAGATAGTTTTGGTTTATAAATGTACTCCACTACACTAATTATACATCAGAAATTTTACAAAATTATTATATTTAGATCATACATATTTTAAAGACTTTTTAAATGTGGCAGATGCATCTCATCGGATAAGTATTGTTGCAAAAATTTAGTCAGGCTGCACAAAAGGATACTTCTAATTCCTTTTAAAGAAAATGGTATCTCTTAAATAACTAATTTATTCTCAGATTATAGATTTAAGCATGCTGTTATAGTTTTACATCATTAAAAAGTTGGGAATTGAATTACTTAACATTAGGAAAATAAGAGTGTATTTGTGTAATTAATTTTGAGTGATAAAGTTTAAAAAGCCAGTTTGCTCAAAAAGGTACTGAAATGTAAATTACAAAACCAAGGGCCTTATTTTAATGTTTAAATTTTTTTATTATTTCCCTTTATAGAAGCTGGAAAGTTGGCTTTAACATGGGTAAAAGAACATCAGAATTTAAGTAATAGTTCAACAGATGTTTCTTCTACAACTAATGAAAAAAATGGGAACAGTAGTACAAATTCTCAAAATTCTACAACAAATCAGGTATTTATGATATATTGCTTTTATTTACACTTTTTTTTTTGTAAAAACTTTTTTAGAGATATTTTTTGCTGTTGTAACAATTTTTAAACTTGCCATTTACTTATCTCCATCTGTCTTAATTGTTGTTTTAAATTAATTATTTCATTAATATAAATTGTTTTGTGTTAAAAAAGAAAAGCTGAATTAATGTTTTTTTTTAAAAAAACAAGTGTATAATTTTTTTAATTGTACAAATTTTTGTGTATTTTGCATCATAGAAGATATTTTAAATTTTAGATAAAATCAGGTAAAGCTTGTATTCCATGAATTTGTTTTAACATGGTTTCAGAATCAGAGAAAATTCTTGTACATCACAACATTCTAAAATATGATTTGAGATCTAGCAATTTCATTGTTTTAATGAAAGGATTTTAAAAATCAAAGTGAAAATTTTGTGGGTGTCTTTATACAGCATAGAATAAAATCTTTTAAGTTCTCAAAATCTAATTGGAAATTTTTCATTTACCATATTTTCCTGTATATAATCCGCTGCGGCCTATTATCCGCAAAGCCTTTTTTTCGAGTAAAAAAAAACATTGTATAATCCGCAGCAGTTTTTGCGGCAAACAATCCAAAATATAAACTGCCGATAATGTCACATAAGATAGAAATACACATTATAATTAAAAGTAGAAGTAAGAAATTGTACAGAAAACAAAATTTATTATGAAATATCTTTTTAAATATGTATGATAATATTTTTTACGATATCTCAATAAAAAACAAAAAAATTCTTTGCTACTGCAATCTATGTTTTGAGTTGTTAAACAAAATATTACACATGGAAAAATTTTTCTTTTTTTAATTTAGCAAGTTAACAGCAAAAAAAAATTAAGATCGAGACTTTTTCCCATTCTTTCTTTTATAATCCATTTATTTATTTCTTCCTCTAATTCTGGCCAGTGAGGTTTTCCACAATGATCGGTTCTAAAACATTGATCACAATTTTTAAAGTAGGTCTTGTTTTTTCTCCACAAACGAATATTCGATTTGTCAACATTGAAAAACCTTGCAGCTTCCCCATTTCCGACTTCAATAGCCTTCTCTATAGCTTTTAACTTGAAGTTTGCAGTGTAACTTACACGCTTTGGCTTCAACATGATGAAAACTTTCGAAGGACGTAATAGCTCTAGTCAAGAGAAAATTGGATATGACGCCAGCGACTAGTAACTGTTCTTTCCTTCCAAGGAACCAAATTTGTTTTTAAATGTAATAGGACAAAAACTAGTTATGGCTGAAATACGTCAGCTGAGTCATAAAAGCACCATCTATTGTTTATTTTATAAAACATAAATGGCATTTCTTTCAAAACTTTATTGTTAGCTTTTCTGATGGAGATTGTTTTTCTCAGATAATCCGCGGTGGCGTATAATACGCACAACAAAATTTGAAACTTTTTTAACACATAATCAGCGGATTATATACAGGAAAATATGATAAGCTAGTATTTCATACCAACATCCCAAAATAATTCAGCAGATGACACAGATAAAAATGAAAATAATCAACTTTTATACTTAAAATAGTGTTAAAGAAGGACTAGATTTAGCAGAACCCAGTTGAATTTTATAAATAAAGATATTGTATTGGTAAAAAAGAGCATAAAAAATTCCATACAAAACAATTCAAGGGCTTACAGTAGGGTTTTTTTTTTTGTTAATTATAAAGATCTCACAATTAAAAGCAATCTAAAATAATATTGTTTTGAAAAAAGTAAAACATTGAATTAAAGATAATTCAGAAGGAGGTTCATATTTGGTCAAAACAAAATGGCACTTATGAGGAAAATGCTATTTAATTTTTATTGTGTTTCTACTAGAGGCTTTGATAATTATATATTTCCTCTAATTATAAATTATGTTTATTATTATTTATTTTTTATTTGGAAACCTAACTTTTTTTTTGCGTGATTTCTTAGGAATGATTTCTGATTACGTGATTTTTAATGTACAGAGGTGCTATCTGTGTTTCACTTAATAATCTCTTGTTATCCTTTCAAAAGTTTTATAACCTTGAAAAAATTTGCTTTTCATTCTATATATTTTTAAATTTATTCACTATTATTTAGGAAAATCAAAATAAAATTTCATTTCAGTTTTCTTCCTATTGTAGTATTATTCAAATCATAATATGAAGAAATTAAAATGAAAGGTAAAGGGAAAAAATAAATTTGTTATTTATATTTTTTTAGAAAGTTATCACTATTGTGGCTGACCAAGCCCGCATACCGTCCATTATATCATCACCTCAGACACCTATTGTTGTATTAAGTAGTCCATCTGTTTCAACGACTGGTATGTTTTATTATTGTTTCTCAAAATAACATTGCAGTGCTTTTTACCAAACTTGTTTTTATAAACTTCCTAGAGAAAAAATTTTAAGATGCCAATTTTTAAGCCTTAAATATTTTTTTTTGTTTTTTTTAAAACTATTTCTAATGAAACCAACATTGATAAGTAAAAAATTTACTTGTGAGTGTTGATTAAATTCTATTTTGTAAATGTGTTTTTTTTTTACTTGATTTATGCTATAGGATAATTTATCAAAGGAAGAAAACTTTAAAATTCAGTTTTGAATGTGTTTTGGACAGTTTTTTTTTCCCCCTTTCAATAATATATGCATAATTTTTTCTTTATTTTTTTTCCCTTTTTAAAAAAGTTAATCTGTAATACATTACTTGTACTGTACTATTCAGTAATATAATCTATATTTAATTTAATTATTTTTTATGAAATTAATCACATTTCTTAAAGCATTTTAATGAAATACAGGTTTAAATGAGTAAATTTCTTTAATTTTTAGTTTTTAAGTTCTTTGTGTTTTATTTTAAGGTATTTTTTAAATCTTAATAATCAAATGAAATACTTCTAGTTATAAATTTTATGATTGATTTAAGGTTTCAAAGAAAATTTACACGGATATTACTTCAAATAAAATTGCAGCTTTCACAATACTGTATTCTGAGATTGTTTTATAGATTGTATCTTGTGATTATTCTATAGATTAATTGCTCTTAATACTTAACATGTATATTTAGTAATTTTTTTTATTTAGTTATGATTTGGGAAACAAAATTGTATATTTTAGTCTTAGAGAAACTCATACATTTTGAATGGCTGATAATAATAACTAGGTGTTTCTTAAAATATTTTACTTGTATTGTTTTATTTGAATTTTTATGAACTTTGTAATGTATAAAGAAAAATATGTTTATTATTCATATGTATTTATAAAATAAGTCTTGTTTTTCTAATATTATATAAAATAGTATTATTTTTTGTAATTACTTGAATCCCCCCCTTCTTTTTTGCTAAGTATATTTTGTTTTTATTTGTAGACTCGAGTCCTGCAACAAAAAGGATAAAACTTTCATCAGTTAAAGAAGTTCCCAAAGAGTTAACTAATGGAAATTTATTAAATTTGGTAATTAGTATTTCTTTTTAAAATTAAATAGTGTGATTCCATCTGTAAAATTTTTATTTGTTATGAAATGTGTCACATCTTAACTATTATTATTATTCTATATGCAGATGTAAATATCCAAAGTGTTTTTCTTATAAAATTTTAATAAAAGTGTAACTTAATAAATTTTAGTTACAAACATTATGCACTGTTTTCATTTGTGAAAAGAGGCAGAGTTGTTTGGTTAACTAAAACTTATGAAATAGATAAATACTCTTTAAATCAAGATTTTGTATAATTTCACTTTACTAGTCTTAAGAAATGATGGAAAATACACAGAAAGAGAAATGAATGAAGAAATTCACAGTAGTATAATTAGTTAATAACATGCAATGTAATATAATGAATAGAATTGAAGCACACATTAAATGCCTTATATTCAAATTGCCACAAAAAAAATATCTTCACTTCTGGTCCATGTGAATAATTTCATAAAATTTTGG
Organism: Trichonephila inaurata madagascariensis; assembly: GCA_019973955.1. NCBI lineage: Eukaryota > Metazoa > Arthropoda > Arachnida > Araneae > Nephilidae > Trichonephila > Trichonephila inaurata. The sequence continues at coordinate 385,025 of BMAV01014231.1, read as the reverse complement.
AGGGAGGATTTGAGACTATACTAAGTCTAAAACATACACCATTTACTTTTTGCTTCTTAGTGTTGAATTATATCATGACTTGTTTAGCATTTATATACTGTATATTTCCTTGTGCAAGGCAAGTATTTTTGAATTTTTCTTTTAAAGTTAAGGTAAGGAGTATGGCTTACATATGGATCTGTTAATCTTAAAGAAACCAATTGAGGAAAATTGAATTTTTTAACCTTTTTCCGTAGCCATGCTCCTACTATTTTAATCATTTAATTAATAGGTGTTTTAAATGAAACTTTCTTTAATAGACAGAAGAAAAAAGTCACATAAACCTTCAAAGTCAGTGTCAGAATCCAAGTTAACAAATAGTTCATAAATTCATATTCACACATTGGTATTTCTAAACTTAATTTGAAATTGGCCATTTATAAATATTTCTTTCCACCTATTTTACAAACAAAAAAAATAGTGTAGTAAGACTAACACAGGTAGTGTACAAGATAATGAAGGATTGTTTGAAATCTTGTTTGCTCAGGGTTACCAGAAATAAAACTAACCATGTTTGCACATCTTGTATTTTATTTAAAAATCAATTTGATTGGAAAATATTCCTCCTATTTTGACCACTTAGCAACATTTTCACCCTCATGACAATATGTTTGAAAATAACAAATTTATTTTCCAATTTGGTTTATGTACATTTTTGAATTTTGGTTTCATTTTGAAGGAAATATGTTCTCTAGGCTTATACACGTATTGTTTTATACTCCGAAACATACAGTATGTATATCGTTCTTTGATTCAAGCGTGAATTAAGCATTTTTTAATGCTGGTTTAGGTATGTAACCTTTTTATTAATTGATTTAGAACATCTGTTTATTTTCCATCCGATTTAAGGGCATGGTATGATTTACACAATTTTTTATTTATTTACTGATTTTCAAAAAAAATTCAGTTGCCTCATATGTATTATGTAAAATAAATTTTGTGCTCAAAATACCTTAAAAGGCTAACCATTTAATTTTTTTAAGGAGAAATTTATGAATTGATTTTAAAATGCTACTCCTCTTACGAAAATTGAGGTACACTAATCAAATTTGAGTTACAAGTACATCAAACTATGTGTAAAAAAAGTTGGTATGGGTTTTATGATAACACGATTGATATTCGTAAAATACTACCGTCTATAAATGCTTATTGAAATTTCCTTAAAAAAATGTTTAAGTTCTAAATTCAATTATTTTTCTTAAAAAAATGAAGTATTGTTTTGATTTATAAATACTCACCAGCTTTTGTTACTTGTATTAATAGCAGTAGTTAGGGAAAATATCAAAATATTTTACACATAGAAAAAGAAAAACTTAGTATTTTAAATGAGGACAAACTAGTTATTTTTTCTTTCTGAGATAAATCAGCTCAGTTTTTATTTGCCATTGGGATGTGAATAAAAATAAGTATAAAAGTTATCATAACTGAGTTTTTTAAACTTGGAACTTTCAAATTTTGTGAAATTATTAAAAAGTATAAATTTACGGAGCAGTCCTCAATCTTCAATTTTTATGATACTATAGCAGCAATATCTTTATTTCTTACAAAATTTCATTTATCTATTTTGATCTTAATAATTTAAACAGTTTTTGTCACTCTAGTAGAGTATGTTAAAATAATATATACTGTTTAGAAATAAATTAATAGACAGAAGCTAGAATTCCAGTGGTTTCAGAATTGTATATGTTTCCTTTCATATGTTAAGGGTGCTTTCAATTATCTGTATCTCACATATACCATCTTCTGACATACATGTTCATATCATTGGATGCAAAAATGCCTTGTCCATGTTACATGTATATTCTTCTAGTAAAAATAGTCTCATCTTATCTATTCAAATAACCCATTTTTATCAAATAGCTATCCTATCAGTATGGTTTTTTTTTTTCCTGCCCAGGTAATGTTTTTGTAATGTTGCTGCTGATTAAATTGTCTTTTTTTTAAAATTGAACTCCCAAGTCCAAAATTAGATAACTTTATTATTACATGTGCAAATCACCAACTGTACTCGGATTATTTCTGAGGGCTTCAATTGACATTCTTTTTTGTCTTTCAATACCCATTATTATTATCTTTCTGTAATCAATAGCTTAAGTACATTTTCTTCCCCCTTCCTTCACCCCATTTTTCGTCTCGTGTTTGGAACAAAAATTTGCTGTTAATTGTTTCCAGGCAAATATTACATGTATAGGCAGTAAATCTTATTATAGATAATATAGGGAAAGTTTTATTTGAATTTTTTACTAATCAGACACTTTTAGTGATATCATATTCCTCTTCACTACAATTATAAATACTGCTTGTTTCTACTAAATGAAAATGCTTCCATCTTTAAAATTAAAAATGTATATTTAAAATTTAAATTTAAGTAAAAGTTTAATGTAGAATTTTGATTCATAGCATAAAATATATATTTATTTAAATCATAGCTACTATACTGCAAATCTCTGTCTTAATTTTAAACAGTTGTCCTTAAAGTAAGGAAGCTGCCCTTGAGCTATTTATTTAATTGTTTCAAATTTATTTCAAAATTTCTGTATGAAATTGTAATATGAACTTTTATTGTTGCATCAGTACAAACTATTATGTAATTTAATTAAATACAATATTCTGCATAAAATCTGGAAAAATCAGTTTTTTTTAAAAAAAATTGTTTTAAAACACATTTAACAGAAAAAATATGTAAAAAAGAAGTTCTCTTCAGTTATAGCCCAATTTTTTAAAGCTTATATGAAAATATATGTTTGTTGGGCAAGATAAAAACAAAACAATTTTCTGATAAAGATACAGTACACTTCTTGCAGAAAATATTTCTTAAGAAATGTTCAATGTATTTAAAACAAAAGTTTTATTTTTTTTATTAGCATTTAATTGTTAGATAGTCTGATAGTGAAAATTATGCTTTTCTAGCTATTAACAAATCAAATGCTTAACTGTTTGATGTAAAATCATTTTAAAATAATTGTATACTTAAGTATCACAGTTGCAACTAACCCTGATTCTATCTATTAAAAATACATTTCTGCAGTTTTATTGGGATTTTTTAATTAAAATTATGATAACAATTTTTATTAAACTTAAATGCTTTTATAGTGAATTAGAATATTCTATTTCAGGACTTTGATTTTGAATTTTAAACATTTTCTGAATTTTTCAGCGGGCTTCAGTTTCTTCTGAAGAAGATGAAAAGCTGAAATTAAAAGAAGAGCTAGAAAGAATAAAGAAAGAAGCTGATCTGTATAAAACACAACTATTACAGAAAGTACATGAAGCAGAAGAATATAAAAAGCAGCTAGAAAAGATGAAAGTGCAACCAAGTGTTACAGAATAATTTCTGGTGGTGGAATCATTTTTTTCCCTCTCTATCCTTTTTTCTGGCCATTTCAGATGTACAATAACATTATTGTATATATTTTGTTGTATAAATCACTGTTTCATTGATATTGTGCAATCATCATTTTTACTTCGAATGAAAACAATCAAATAAAATGCTTTTATCTAAAATATTGTGTATTATATATGTTGTTTGCAAGAAAAAGTTAAATAAAATTGCTTTTTCACCTGTTGTTTCATTAAAATGTATTAAAAATAATATATCATTTTCTCCTTTCTTTATGTTTTACTATTATTTTTGGAAAGCATTTTAAATATCCTGTTTTAAAATATATTCCCCATCTTGTTTTTTGTTTTGCACTACCATTCTGTGATATACTTCACTTCATTATTACACGTTAGTTCCAAACTTGGCACTTCATTAAATAATGATTGTTAAGGGTGTTTTCAATTTTAATATTCTATATATATTGTCACGGTAGTTCGAAAGAAGTGCACCGTTCAGTTAAGCAAACAATTAGATTTATTCTAATAAGGAAGCTCGATACAACACTGGACTGAGAACACGCCCAACTGGCGACGTACTCAGCTTTTATACACTTACCGAATATTCGAGAAATATCCAGTATGCACTCTAAAGAATGATCTAGATTCATCTAGAACCTAGACAAACAATACATTAATAATGAAAACAAAAATTCCAGACGCTCTGTCGACTGGGCAGTCGGGACTTGTAGCAAATTATGTGTGTGCGGCAATATATATATATATATATATATAATCATTTCAAGCATATTTTTATAAAATTTTTTCTTTGAATTTTCTTTCATATAAATTAAAAAATATATATTTGCAGCCATTTGAAAATTAAAAATTATGATTGACTTAAATTATTTTTATAACTAGGTTAAATTTTGTTCTACATTTGATTTAAGAATGTTCTAGGAAATAATGAATATTTTGTGTTAAATTTTCAGTTTTTGAATGATTTAAAAGTCATGTACTCAGTATATCTGTGAAACTCTTTGTATATTCTGTTTGCATTAATATTGCATTAATTTATACTTATGTATTAATATTTTTATCTGATTTCTCAAAATTGAAGAGTGATAATTTTTTTTCCTCTTATTTGTGAAAACTAGGAGAAAGAGATGCATTATTTATTTTCATTGTATTGATTCCAATAATATGATAAAAAAATGAAAGTTTCAATGCTTTAATTTACAAATAATTTTTAAATTTAAAATTGGTGTTTGAGACACATTGAAAACTCCACAAACCATGTTTTTAATTATCAAGCATTTAGAAGAAACGTTGGTACCATAATAAATAATAAATGAGAATATTTTTGTTCATTTTTATAAATTCACATGTATGTGTCTTAAAGTGGATGAATATGGACCACCACAAAAAGAGGTTCAGGAGTTCCGAAGCCTGATTGCAATATAAATTTTATGCCGAAATTTTAGTTTTAAGTATATAACCGAGAAATAATATGTAAATTGCCAAACCGTTTGCAAACATGCAAAATTATAAATGTAAAAATATATGTAAATTTTTTATCTAAATTCATATTAAGATATTTAGCATACCAAAAACAATTGATTTCAGTATTGTAGAGGATGGCTATTGTGTGTGTGTGGCATGTCAGTGTTAACTTTTATTTACCATTTATCTAATTTTTTGATTAGTTGAAGTGTTTCTTAAGTGCAAAAAAAAAAAAATTATATAGATTTTTAGTTTCTTAAGGCGTCAAGTACTTTTATATTATCTGAATATACACTCACAAAGCTGCAAAAAAAATTACAGCACACAAATTAAAAACTAGAGTTTTATGAACTTGATCAAAACTGGTAATACAATTGAACAGAGATCAAATAACCAGATTTGCTAAGTTCAGTATTTATCTCTAAAGTGATTGTCTTCATTGAGCATCTAGAAGCTTCTGATATTAGCATGTAAATAATAATAAACTCTTCATTAGGGGAACAATATATAACAATGCATTCTTTCTGTATATCGAAGAATTTTTTACTTAGTTAAGCAAAAAGATGAGGAACATCCAATCTTTTAACTTTGCTAGTTCATTCCCCAAAACATTGCGGACAAAAGTGGCATCATTATGAAAAAATTTTAATAGGTGCACAAATAATGTTTTGTGTTAAAAATGATAAACCTTAATAGATCATTTAATGAAAAACCTTTTAGTCTGAATAAGTTCTGAAAAGGGGGAAATACTGCTTATAAGAGATAGATTATATATAACACATAAGTGCAATAATTATGAATAAATTTTACTTAACTGCAGTCATGCTACAACCACTAATGTGATTACATGCAAAAAGATCATACTTAATATGCTGGAATTAGAGCTTAGTTAGGTATGGTTAAAATGGAAGAAATCAACTTCTCTCTAAATATAATCATGCTTCATTTATTGGTACCAAACAATAATTCTTTCCTACAGTTTAATTTGGGTAACTGGTTTTTTTGCAGTAATTTTAACACCCATTATATGCCAACATTTTTTAAAAGGATTTAGGACTATCCCCCTAGGTCAATGCCAAATTTTTTTTTTTAAAAAAAAAAATTGAAATAGGAAATTGGATTAAAACTGCCTCTATAAAATTAATATAGTAGTCAAAAAATTACAAAAGATGCAAAAATCTCATACATACACTGATCAATGAGTTAGAAGCGTTTGAGATTTGCACTTGAATGCGTGCTAGGGATGAAATATGCATTTTTTTTTTAAAAAAAAAAATGTTGATTACACATGGTTAGAATGGTAGTTCAAATAAGGTGATTGAATGTTTCGCACGATGAATGAAGTAAAATGGGAAAATCGATAGAGAGATCTTTCACCATTTGAAAAAGGTCTTGTTATTAGTGCCCGTTTAGCAGGGCCGCAAATCTCAGTGGGTTCTCAAAAACAGCCATATTAAAGGTCTTCAAAAGTTTGAATCGGAACCCGCAGTCCTAGAAAACGTAACTGCGGCTCTAGCACAGTTTTCCAAGAGCGAGATCGGCGTCGTCTCTGACGAATTGTGCGGCAGAACATAAACTCTTTAACTGAAACAAATCGTCAACCAAGGTTCTTACCAACAGATTTCAACTTGAAACATGAGCAAAGAATTGCAGAAGACAGGAATGTATAGTGTCGGGTGTTTTCGAGAAAACCACTCATATATACCCAAAATGCAAAAATTCGTTTGAAGTGTCATGAAAGGAGACATTGGAAGTCTGAGAACTGGAAACGGGTACTGTGGTCGGATGAGTCACTCTACACCTTTTGTTACACTGATGAAAGACGTCAAATTTGGCAAGAACTCCACGAAGTCAAGAATCCATCTTGCCTTACTCGCACTGTGTAACGGTTTGGTGGGTGTGTCATGATATGGGTTTGTGTTCTGCAGGCGTGGAAATGGTGCTCTGGTGTTCCTCGAGGATAAACAAACAGCTATGAGATATCTAGATATACTGACAGATCAAGTGCACCCTGCAATGTTGCATTTTTACTCTGATGGCGAAGGATATTTCATAGATGATAATGCAACTATATATTTTGCTTGAAGTATTCCAAATTGGTTCGCTGAAAATCAGTCTGACCTCCAACATTTTCCTTGGCCACCACATAGCTCAAATCTTTACCCAATAGAAAATGTGTGGGATATGATGGAAAGACGCATTCGATAGCACTCCCATCTAATTTACAAGATCTAAAAAGCTGCATATCCAATGTATAGTATAGTCAATGCTGGCTGTGAATGCCTTCAAAAACATATGGACTCGCTGCCCAAACGAATCACAGCAGTTACCCGTGCAAAAGGTGGTCCAATAAAATATTGATCTTGGGTTTCAATTTCATTGGCCAGTGTATGTAAACTGCTGTTTTGTAAAAAATATAACACCATGAAGGAATCATCAGAATTAAATGAAATTTAATTCACAAATGACTTGTATTAGTACAAATAAATGACGAAATTTTCAAGGCAAACAAACAATATTAAGTGTCAGAAATCAGTATTTGGTATAGCCACCATGCCCCGATGAGTGCTGCTATACGACGTGGCATGGAGTCAAACAGATTTTGAATGTCTGCTTATGGAAGAGAATTCCATATTGCTTGTATGCGCAGCAAAAGTTTACTTTTGAAGCTGTAGAACGCGGATCATGAGCGAGAGGCCGAACAACCAAATCCCACACGTGCTCAATAGGCGAAATATCCGGTGAATAAGTAGGCCACTGGAAGAAGTAGCATGTGTTTGGTTGAGCAGAAGTCTCGAACATTCTTTGCAACATGTTGGCGAGCATTATCCTGCAGAAAGATAGCTCTAGGGATGCCTTGAAGAAAGGGACGACTTCAGGCTGTAGCACTTCATGGATGTACCTGTTGCTATTGAGATTATCCTCAATTCGTAGCAAATTGGATCGTCCATGATACGAAACCGCACCCTAAACCATAACTCCGGGTGTTAGGCCACTATGCCGTTCGATAACGCACTCTGGAAGGCAGCGTTCACCTGCATAGTATCTAACACGAATGCGGTCATCATGGTCCCACAAATTGAAGCGTTCATCTGAAAAGACAACTTGGTGCTAATCAGCTTGGGCTCTATGTTCATAAGCCCACTGCAGACGCACATGGTTGGCCACGTGCTGCCAACTGCCAGGAATTAGCTGTACGGTCATTCACCGCCATGCGGACCCAGTGTCGATCATCTCGCGCCGACAGCCAGTTTTTCGAGTTGTTCGGTGTTCGTCGGCCCACCGCTTCCAAACTCGCATCACTGTGGAACTGTTCTGATGCACACGAGCTCCAATTGCATGATAGGAAAATCCTTCTTCTCGAAGGCCGATAATTCTTCCCCGTTCAAACTCCGTAAGTTGTTGGAATTTCTCTTTATTTCGTCGTGGAGGCATACTTAGGTCTCACTATACGTTTGCCACTAACAAATGATCACTATTTTCAACGTCCCGCTACAGTCCTCTATTTTTACGCTTTCAGCATCAGTTCAAGAGGGCTCTGCACACGTCACGCATGCGCGGTGGCTCTGAACCTTTACTATTTTACGTAACATCCTATAATTGATATTTGCTGCGAAGTTCACACATTTAATTTTGATGATTCCTTCATGGTGTTGCATTTTTTACAAACATCAGCTTATAAATAAGTTAAATTGTATTTACGAATTTCGGCATATGACAAAGGGTTTAGTTTTGTAGAAAAAAATACTTTTTATGGAAATTTAAAATTATATATCTTGATTATATTAATTATATTTCATGCATCCACATTTCAGTGATGAATTTCTGTTCAACCTTTTGTTGAATATGCTTTGTAGCGGTATCAACTATATAAGCAAATAAAAGTCTCCGGACTGAAGTGATCATTTTGGTCCAGTGGTATGTTACGTGCTTACGGAACCAATGGTCGCATTATCTGTCCTCCGGATTTGCGCGCCACTTTATTGGTGACCCTGGCTGAACTAAGAAAAGCGCAACCTACTGATCTGTCATGGCACCATCTATCCGCAAAAATAGCAACCCAAAACTCGTCAGACTCACTTGATGCAACACCTCCAATTACTGCATTAACTCACACGCTAGCCATAACAACTATTTCGTTCTTTCGCCTGTCCACCGACTCACTGGTGAGGGAGTGTGTAGCGGTATCATCTATGTAAGCCAGTAACAGCCTCAGAACGGAAGTGGTCATTTTGATCCATTGGTATGTTACGTGCTTACGGAACCGTAGGTCGCGGATTCTGTCCTCCGGATTTGTGCTCCACTTCAGCATCCTCAAACTGGTAATTTCACAGTAGGCGACTTAACTCCAACGTAGTGCTTAAATTTTTGTCTTCTAGCATACCAGTTACTGTTAGATCAGCGAAGGTTTATCCTAAAAAAATGACTGCATCCTTCTGAACACTTGTCCATGAAACATCATGTTTATCACCCAATCGAGTCCCTTTTTCTTTATTTTTTTGTATGTAAAAACCTTTTCTTGAATGATAAGCATTACCATTTCATTCCGTAAGCCCACTTCATACACTATTTTAGTCTTAATTTATGTTATGATATTTTTTTTCGTTGCCCGCGATAACACAGGGAAATGTGTAACTAATAATCTAACTTACTAATAATCTAAAAAAGTTAATATAATTTAATCATGGCGAAAAGATATTTTATTACATAATTCGTTATTTTTCTATTTACAATTCAGTAATCAAGGACTTAGTCATTATGTAAATGTTATTCATTTTACAAAGTTATTATCTATCCTATTAACTTAAGTAAGATTGACAAAGTTATGTAAATATACAATTTTAAAGACGTTAAGTGATATACGTATCTACATAAAGCAAAATTCTTTTACGTTATTTACAAAAGCTTTTAAACTTTGAAAGCATTCGCTTTACACAATCGATAAAAGGTTTTGATCAGTAAAAAAAAATTTATTATGCTCCAAAGAGTTTACATGTATCTCGGCAAATTCCAGAGAGAGTAGTCATTTTTTTACAAGCTCAGGTAAGAATCGTTCCTTTTAAAATGTAACGCACATATTTGTGTGCCACTTCATTTCCTTCTCGTAATAATATTGCAATGAAAATAAAAAGCTATTATGTTGATGCATAAAAACTCTTTCTCGGCAGATTTTTACCGATCAATTTACGAGAAAAGCTCCTTTCATACTCAGTAGCAAAACAATGTACGATTCAAATCTGATAAATCTGCTTTATGGACAAGACTCTGGGTGATATCAAATGGAAATGGGAATATTGAATGATATGATGCTATTTGTAAGAGTAAAACATTATTTCTTAAGAAATTTTCTCGAGCATTTATTAGAACTTTTGTATTGGCTTTCTCAGATACAAGTTTTGAAAACATTTTCTAAGTAGAGCCGCGTTTGATGCACATTTTATACTTTTTCTGTGTATTGAATATTTCTTTTATTTGTAGAACTATTCAATATGAATTTAATATTTAATTTTAAATTAAATATTTAATTGCCCTGTTGTTTGTCTTTTTCAATTCCTACTATTAGCTCACACTCTCTCTATATTTATTTATTTATATTCGAGGAATTTTCAATCGTTAATAAAATACATTTTAAAGCGCTCAATTGAGCTGAAATTTTATATACATGATATTGTTTTGCATGACAATACAGTAATTTAATTATAATAAATAAAAATTAATTGTTTAAAACTAATTTCTTAAAGAATTACAAATACACACAGCCACGTTGGTATCATTTTTTGGCGACTTGTGTCAAAACTTGAAAAGGTTTTTTCCCTCACATTTTAAAGCGCTCATTTGAGTTGAATTTTTCTATACACTATTGTTTTGGATACAAAATACGGTAATTTAATTATAATTAATTAAAATTAGATGAATGAAACTAATTATTTAAAGTATTTCAGATACAGCTACGTTGATTTCATTTTTAGCGACTTGGGTCAAAACTTTAAAAGATTTTTTTTTCTCACGTTATAAAGCATTCAGTTGAACTGAAATTTATATACACGATTGTTTTGGATGACAATACGGCACTTTAATGATAATTACTAAAAATTAATTACCACTTAATGCTGTGATTTTGTCTTATGTATATACATATTTATATTAATTGTAACTATTTAATAAAAAGTTGCTAAAATAAAATTTTTCTTTGTTAATTTAAGTAGGAATTGACTTAATTTTTTTTTTAATGTTACTTGTTTAAAAATACGTTTAAATACTTTTATCTGTTGTACTAAAACAAATTATTTTAGTAAAGGTTTTGTGAGTTGTGACGGGCTCACGCGTCTTTTCTTTAACATGACCTCTGGGTTCTTTGGGGGCCAAGATTAATGGCAACTCTTTTCCAACCAAAACCAAAGAAGCGAAATGTGAACAAGAAATGCAAATAAGATAGCTTTTAAATAACAGAAGTTTCAGTAAGTGAGATGGCAATTTGGGGAATGTTATGTGTGAAAGAGATACAAGCGTGAATTGACAGCCAATTGTGAAGTTACTTTGAAGATAAACCATTAGGTCAATGTGCATACCATTGCACGCGCGCCCAGACGCCTCTTCATAAGATTGAATCTAAATTGGGATTAAGGTAGGATTGATTATTTGATATTAGGACTTGTAATATTATTAGAAGTAAGAGTAGGTGGATTAAATATTTATAGTGGTCTAAGTTACGCGATTCGGCTTAACTATTACTGTGTGTTTGTTCATTATAGATTCTCGCTTAAATAATATTATCTAAATTGTTAGACATTTAAGTTCCATTCTTAATAAAGTCATATTAAGAATTAAAAATGCTTATTCCTTTTGCAAACCCTACACCTCTAGCTCACGCTGACAATCAAAGATACGGTCACCCAAGGTGGGCGGTATCACAGAGTACAGTAAAATGTCGAAAACTTGGCACTCGATAACCAGCAATACAGATAACTCGGCAACATCCTTGAAGGTCCAAAAAGCCCCATATAAAGACCCGTTCAACGATACCGAGTTAGGCATGTCTGATGCAGAAAAATTAGCTTTTCTGTTACAGTCATTGAAATAATACCGAAAAATGAGGAAAACGTTAACGCACGCGCTGAGGACACTGTAAAACTCTTAAAACATCACTTAAGGTATCCGATTACGTTTGAACCATGATTTTAAAAAAGCGCATAAATGAATAATTTTCATGATATATAGTGTCACTTAGATTAGAATACATGTATAAAATTGTTTTAAGGACACTTTGACAAAATTATTTTAAATACAATATTTCGGCAAAAAATTAACTTAGAATAACCTTTTTCAAAATGTTCTCTTTTTGTCAAAAATGCTTCTATTATAATAATATTTTGCCTGAATATAGCTCAGATCTCTGTACAGAGGCTCAACCATGATTTTTGAAAAATTCACTTTATTTTCAGAGTTACAATCAATTGAAATAATGATCGGCGTTTTTTCCTTAAAATTTCTCCCCTCTGTTGTCGTAAAATACGGATAAACTCACTTTTAAGTTATATATTTCAAAAATTCTAGTTGGGCCTCTGTACAGAGGTCTGAGCTATATACAGGCAAAATATTATTGTAATAGAAGCATTTTTCATAAAAGGAGAATATTTTGAAAATGGGTCATTCTATGTTCCTGTTTTGTCAAAATATTGTACTTAAATAATTTTTTATTGAAATACAATTCTTAAAAAACAATTTTATATACATTTTCTAATCTAAGTGACACTAAACATCATAAATATTATCCATTTATACGCTTTTGCAAAATCACGATTCCGAACGTAGTCGGATAGCTTAAGGAGGGACTAAAGGATGTCGAAACACCTTTCAGCATTTTGAACAAGAATGTGCGTCTGGGATGGACTTACTGTCCCTTCATCAAGCAGCAGAACGCAGTACGGAAGACAACATGACATTACGCATTTCTTAAAAAGTAGTAGCCAGTTTTTGTTTTGTCGGCTATTTAATTTTCATTACATATAGTCTTCTTACTTTAAAAATTCTATATGTCTTCATAAAGTATTTTTCTGAGATGTGCCTAATCAGGTAAATTACTGTGTTCTATGAATTCCTTTCTTTCCTTTTTCATATTATAAATGCTCTATATTTTCATGAAGTAGATACTATTTCTTACTTAAGAATATTTAGGTAGTTTATTTTTTGTTGTTTTCTCAAGCAAACAATTAATACAAGAGCAGTACAATATTTTCTGAGAAACACTCGTACTTTTTTTTAAATCGAATTAACCCTGCATTTTTACAAACTCAACCACCCTTCATTCCACATTAGGCCGAGTTTTCGGGATTCTACTGTATAATGAAATGTTTTAGCTTATTTAACCCTTGTTATAAACACATAAAAATTTAATTTTTATTCTAGCCTCGATTAAATATACAGTAACTTGTTCTAGTTTAAGAAAATGCCATTCATTTTCATTTCTAAATTTTTGAATAATTTACGTTATAGGAATTCCCCCTAAATGATTATTAAATGTATTTAGAAGGAACTCATTCTTATGTATTGAAATAATTCCATTTGTAATTAACTATAAGCAAAGTTAATAATTAAAATGTTCCATCTTATTTTGCCTCAAAATATTCAATAATACTGACTCGTTTCTTTTCCAACAAAAATGTCTTAGTTGAGTCTTGGATGCTTCTTTCGTTCTGGAGTATATTAGCATGTGAAGTAACTAAATTTTTTTTCTGAAAAAAAAAAAAGAATTAGTGTGAAGAATCAGCTCATAAGACAAATACAAGAACTATACCCTCCCCCATTATCCATGTTTATTTTGAAAAATAAAATTATCATTCGCACTTAGAAAATTATTAAAACTTTTTTCCATTACTTACAGCATAAAATATATTCATGTAATAATATTTTTGGAAATATTTTAGTTATTTATTTAGCATCATTTGTCCATTTTAAAGTTAATGTAGTATGTAATTAACAAGAATATAAGATGTATGACATTATAACAAGAGTTTAAAAAAAAAATACAGATATTATACTGTAGCAAATTTTATAGGATGTGAATTTATTGTTATTTTGAAGAGATGATGTTTCTAAGTATATATTTTCATGGTCAACGTATTAAAATCTCCTAAATTTCAAATCTTAGTTCAGGTGTTCAATGTAATGCAAATAATAATAGTATTCTATCAACAATTAGAATTTCATCAATTGAGAAGTTTATTTTAAAATAAATAAATTGCAAATAATTTTACAATTATTTATGAAACAATCTCAATGACTAAGTAGTGAAGTGAAATATAACAATGTTTCTGAGAAAATTTTTAACCTTCAATATTCTGGAAATACATAATATCTGTTCCGTAAGTAAATGGAAGAACATGATAAAAACAACCAAATTATCTATTTTAAAAGTCATACTCTGTAAAAATATTATAACCAGTAATCGACAAAAATTTCAAAGCTCTTATGTTAAATTTTTTCAAGGAATAATATTAAATTTTTAAAAAAAAATTGTATTTAAAAGTTACTAAGAAATCTTAAATCTGCAGGTTATTATTCAAGTTATAAATTCTTAATTATATGAGGGAATTTATGTTTACAGCTTTCTCATTAAGCACAGAATACGTTCATTTATATTTTAGAAATATATATTTATCAAATTATGCAAATAAATTTATATTCCCTTCATGGTATGAAAAAAACTGATTTAATGTGTACGTTTGGAAATAATCTTCATCTGGTTTCTCCCTAACTACGCAATCGATTCATACAATCGAAATATTTAATATACAACAAATTCAAAAAGTTGATCTTGTCGTATAGGTTTTAACCCCTACGGGAAGAAATTCAATGCCTTACGCATGCAATATATCACAAGAAAAGCGTTATGCTTGTTATATTTTTACGTTAATGAGAGAGAGAAAGCATAAGACTAGAAAGAAACTATCTTTGGAAAAGTAAAAAAAAATCAAGATGGTCATGAAATTCCTGGTACTAGAAAAAATATAAAACAAGAACAGTAGCAAAAATGTTTCTACTTAACTACATCGTTGTGATAATTTTTTTCTTACTACCTTCTAAATTTCTTAATATTAGGAACAGGGAAAAAAGAGTTCGTAAGTATTTAGGTTAGTAGGATTGGCGATAGCTGTGCTGGAGGGGGAAATGGGCACACATAAACGTTACCATATTTTTATACATTTTTTCGGTAAGTTTTACGTACGTATAATTAAATATACATTAAATCTCCATTTTTTAAAGAAGTAAAAATATCTATTAAGAAAAAAATAATCCTGTACATTAAGAGTGTATGATACTCTGGAAAAGTGGCTTTATAAAATTGGATAGTAATCTTTTCATCCATTATATACTTTCTAGTAATGTTACACACAAATCATCACTGAAACTTATTTGTTTCAGACTAGGTTTTTGAACTTTAAATTCCTAATTCTTGTATTCAACTGTAAATGAATATTTGTGATATGCGATACTCATGTATATTTAGATGTATGTTCGATATATTATTTTTAATTTATTTTAATGAGAAATTTGAAGAAGTACTTTTGCGTTGTACACAATGAAAAATCTGTTCTGTTGTTCGTAAAAAAAAAAAAACTTTGATATGGAAAAGTGTTTGGTATATTTAAAATATAATAACTTTCTTTTGAGAATATTACTTCTTCCCAACCCAACCCCCATTTATTTCAAAAATAAAGTCCTCATTACAAAACATAAAATCTTACCAGTGGTGAAATACCAGCTTATTTTAAAGTTGGGTGTAATAAAACAGCTAATTTTGTCATTCCAACAAAATTACCAATAAAAATTTTTATAATTTACTTCTTTTAATAAGAATTAAAATATACTCATGTCCAAAATTAAGGTTTTGAAAAACGGGTAGAATCATATCAACCTTCTCGCTTATAAAAGCGTTGTTCGTGCTTCTTAGCTCTCGGTGAATTACTGGAAAGTTAATGTTAAAATATATGGTATTTTGCCTCCAGTTTTGTGAATATTGTATTAAAAATAGTTTTCAGTGAGAATGACTTCTGATACTCGTTTAGATGATTCCTTGAGATAGAAAGCCGTTGGCAAGCTCAAAGCTGGCCAGTCTCAAGTGGAGGTGGCTTGATGGTTACAAGTGTTTGAAAATAGTCTCCTGGTTAGAGAACAATTCCAAACAAGTGATACTGTCACTAGGAAGGTCGCCATAAAGCATCGACATCTGAACAGGATCGCTACTTGGCATTAAGCGTCAACATTGGCGAGCAATGGCTCCTCAGCTTGCTCCTGAATTTATTGCTGTGTCAGGAAGAATTTCCATGCAAACAGTCTACAGCCGGACTGGTTTTTACGCCCGTCATCCAATCTGGTGCGTCCCTTTGAATTCATCCAGCCGGAAAGACAGGATAATGTGGAGTATGAATGAGTCTTTTGAAATGTGTGGTATAAATCTGGTTATTCTACATTTAACATAAAACAGGAAATAGACTGCAAGACAGACACATAGCCAAGCTGCATCCTGTTACACATATTGAAGATAAAGAGCAAAGTGTGAGCATTCTTTCTTTAATTAAGGTAAAATATTCAGCAGTGTTGTATAAGTTTTTATTCAAATCAAAGAGCAGGAACTCCAAGAAAGAAATGTTAATACTTATAGAAAATATATAAGAAACAAAAAGGAGAAAAGAGAATCACTGAAATTATCTAAGCAAAAATGGTATTATTAAACAATTATTCGACAAAAGCACACGAGTATTATAATTATAAAAATTTAAATCTGCTATAATATACTCAGGGCCAAAACTTCAAGATATTTTTCTGAACTTGTTTTTTTAAATATTAAATATCGAACTGAGCGTAACCAATTTTCTGAACCTTTTGGTGGCGACGGAAAATGTAACTTCAGGAGCGACTTTACCTCTGAAGTTGCTACCTCACCGTCTTGCCTACTTTACAACAATTATTTATTTTAATCAAGTACACTAATCAACAACAGTTTAATCTCTAAGGGAATGCCAAAGGAATGACAGAGAAAAAGCAATAAACACTAAGCAAACAAGCGCAAGTAATTAATTTAGCTCACCCAATCTATTGAAAAATACCAACTCTCAATCACTAATTCAATACTGTGGCAAACCCCACTCTTAATCTTAAGCTGCAAAAATCAACTTTATTTTATCTCACTTGTGTGGCGAATGTAACAGCTTCTCAGCTCCTTTTTTCTTACAATTACAAAAATCTGACTTGATACAGACGACCTAATTTACATATCATGGTTTCTTCTTGAGAGGGATGGCTGTGAATTAAACACGAGTACTAGCCCAAAGATTCCCCAAGAGGATTAGTGTGAAAGTCACGTAAAGATCCGTCACACTTTTTTGTTCTTAAAAATCAATAAAAAAATTCTTTTTCAATCGTCTGAAAAGTAATACAAATTAGCATTACGCGTAATTCACTTCAAAGTAAAATTCTCATTACTATTTTTTATTTGTAAAATTTGCATTTCGGAAAACCGGGAACTTCTCCATGTAGTGTGAAGAATGTACATCTCTATAGTGAAATGAATTATCCTTCAAAAATTAGAAACATTAGAAACTAGAAAACATCCATTTACGTGTTCAATGAGGCTTTTCAGATAACAATTTAATATATTTACATATTTATGTAAGCTTTCACATCTAAATTCAATAGTGTACTGTGAAAATAGTGACAAGGTAAGATTTTTTAAGTATGAACTAAAAACAATCCATTTTAAAAACTTCTTTATACTTTCTTATAGCGTTTTGAAAAAGTCTATTGTAGTATTAATGTGTAAAAATAGATTAAAGTCAATTAACAAAAGAGATTTCTACACAAGTACCACGTACAGAAAGTGTAGAATCTGGTTCATATTAGTGTTTCTTCATCTTCCTTTACACATATTATTTATTTTAATTTAATTAATGTTTTAAGGGATTACAGGTATTGTGCACCCACCCTCACAGTCGTGCCACTGGAACTGTAAGAGATTTGTTTGAGTTTCTCTCTTATTGAATGAGAAGTCCAATTATCTTACAGTAACATTGTTTCTTGACACTTCTGCGGAAGTTATAGATCTTCGTTGTTTCATTTCCCGACGCGTACATCCTCTGACTTATTGTACCCTAGAATTATGTTGACAATTCGTTAATAGACTCGTTCACCTGCGGCTTAAGACCGTTTGCGCCCTGTTACTCTAACGATGGAGTAGGCCTGGATCGATAGAATCTATTAGATTCCCTTGGATAATGCCATTTACAGTTCTATGAAATCATTCTAAGCGATTTTAAAGGCATTTAGTGACAATTAACGGTTCCATCTGAAGGTATTTGCTAATAACGTCATTCCCTGTGCCTTAGCCTATTATTCCTATTCGCATTATTTTGAAATCGATTTCACAGCATTCTAATGACATTGTGAAGTATTTTAGTGTTATCTGCGTGAATCTGTGGAATCCGATCACAGTTTAATCACCACATTAAAAGCACATGGCTAAATATACTGATTTTGATGAAGTATATCAGAAAGTCTTACTGGTAGGGGTTTCGGTTTTAAAAATAAAGCGAACAAATGTCTTGGCAAAAACTTTAAATCAAAATTAGCTTAAAATAGAACGCAAGCCCTTAAAAAGGGCTTCTTCCCCATTTCGTAAAATTGATATCAAATTCACGGAATTATTCTTGATGCATTTTCAACCGCATTATGTATATACACATCTTTATAATTTCGCTTTAAATACCACTATTGGTAAACAAAAAAAAAAAAAAAAAAAAAAGTGCTGATGATTCTTAAAATTTTACTTATTTGTGCACTTTCACACGTTGTAGGAGCCTTAGAATTTTATATCCGGATCATTAAAGAATCAGATTGCAAAAAGCGTGTAGTTGATAAATATTTCATGATATTTAGTGTCACTCTCGAAATATTGTATTCCATATTATAAACTGTTTTGGCGACATTTGATTAAAAAATTATTTAAATGCATTCATTTCTGCAAAAATTAACTCTTGTATTGTTCTTTTCAGCGTTCTTAGAAAATGCTTTTTGTTATCAATATTTTGTTCTGTTTATAGTCTTCAAACATCTACGTAGTGTTCAACTTATGGGTTTTGAAAAATTCTGCATTACCATTTTTCAGAGTTAGCCAAACCAATGGGGCTATACTATTCGCTGCTTTTTCCTTGTACCTTATCCCTCTGCTGTTGGAAGCAGACAATGGATAAACCCCAACTCTAGACAGTGTACCAAAAACTCTAGTTTTGAGCCTGCGCCAAGTATAATCTTGGTTTTACAGGCATCAAAAATATTATTATAATAGAAGTGATTTATCAAGGAAAAGTATGGAAACATTCTTGTGTCTTGGCCTGGTCTCATGTCTATTTTATCAAAAAATACACCAACAATTTTTAATAAAAATACCAATTTTAAAACAATTTTACATGTATTACTTAACCTTAAGTGGATAATTAAATACTCATAAATATTATCCACTTATACGCTTTATAAAATCACGGTTCCGAAACGTAAAATGATCTCTTTAAAAGAAAAGTTACTTCGGTACAAAACTCTAAAATAATGAAAGTAACAAATTCTCCAACGTTGTAAAACCATATTTATAAGCCAAGGAATTAAAAACGATTGAGTAAATACGTGGATGAGTGTCAGCGGAATTTCGAAATTGAAATCTGACGCCCTTCATCAGTAAATGCAAGCGGTAGAAAACCGAATATAATACCGTCTCTCAAAGCCTGATTTAATACCGATGAAAGTAAATAAGTTGACAGGAATACTTTATATTCCCTTACTCAGCATGCCGTTCGATTTTTTGAAGCCATGTAAACGAGCGATTCCAATTTCATCCCCGGAGGTGTTTGTATAAATCAATTGGAGATACATGGCTGTTTAGTCAAACCTATAACACCCTACTGTAATTTAACTCATTTCAGAAATTTATTAGCGTTAACCTCTTTACTAATCTGTGCGTTATTGGTGGCAAATGCGTATCATAATTTCAAAATTTGTTGTGGATTTCTGCTTGCACAAGCCTTAAAAATGAGGTTATAAACTGACCCTCTAAAATACACCCAGTAAGTGTAAAATTATTCCTAAAATAAGATTAAAATCTCTACCATGAGGGATGATGAAATCTCTTGTAATTCACTTTGTTCATGCACATTACTTCACCTAGATGAAGTCAACATCCGCTAATACAAACTCATTAAGAGACATTTAAATGCAAATTTGATGATGGGGCCAATCAATCACCAACACAGAGGTAACTTTCAATTAGAATTTTATTTACCTGCCAATGCAACGTGCTTTATTAGAGTTTATGGAAACTGGAGTTCCATTCCCGTAGACAGCTGATTACCACAGCGTGACAGCTATTTGCATGGGATGGAATGAGAGTTGATTGTTTGTGATTAATAATGCCTCGTACGTGCTGATTGAAAAAATCCTGGTGATCTGCAGCGCGACCAAGGCAAGTCGATATTCGCGGCGGAAGGTGAAGCCGCCAAACAGCGTAAGGAAGAAGCATCGTTTTTCTTGTTGGAAAACACCCCTGAACATTGCCCATGTAATGGAAAGAAGTATTAATATGTTGAATCATCAGAGACTACGCCTTTGCGAAGCGGTGATGTGTGGGGATAACCCACGGAGAGTCTTTGCCGTTAGAAGAAAATCGTTCCACTTCATGAATTCCAGAGAAAGGGTCATGGTACGGCCCAAGTCTGAAGGACGCCGGTTTGTAGATTTGCTTATTTTGTCCTTCAACCAGCAGAGCTATCACTGGAATGATGGCGAACCCTGGGATTTCTACTCAGAAAACCCGGTGTTCCAGGGCAAAATTCCGGCTGTAACCCCGGTGTTGCATTTGATCATTGGTGTACAAACCGCAGGCGGGCTCTCTGGTTTGAAGTGGAAAACACGCCGCCAGGCACCGGAATTATGCTAAAGCAACCGACGGTGTACCAGCTTGTATTGTCACCGTACTGCCACTGGGTTGCAGTTCGAACTTGCTGCAGAAGCAAAGCGGCGCATGCACCACAGCCGGTTTTGAGTTTAAATTCACCATGATATCTTCCTCCCTAATAGTGCCATGGTAGCTCGCAAATACGGTCTTCTTGAGGCGCGCGATTTCTTCCTGACCGTTTCGCCGCCAACAGTCATACCATGCGATACATTCTGCCCTTCGCGCCACGCGAAAAACACCTTCTTAGCGCGCTATTAAACACTTTCGTTCAAACGCGGATGTTAATACCCACCCTCGGGTCTCTTTAAAGACATTCTTGACTTAACATCAACTCACTACGTCATATCAAATGATAAACAAACTTGCAGCGATATTTTGAGTATACACCCCTGATTCTACCCTGTTCTTGCGGCGTGCCGCCAACCGCCATTAGACTTGATTCCTGCCTACGCACCGCAAATGTCATTCCTTGCCTCATATTTTAACAAAACACGCATCTAAATTTCGCTTTATCTAGCATTAACTCTTGAGCTGTGGAATTCCTTTCCCCATCAGTTACTTCAGAATAAGTTTCGTTTAAAACCTGGTCGTTAATGAGACATTGTTAAAAATCCCAAAACCCTAGAAAATTTTTAATAAAATCGGGATATATCAATATGGTATCCCACATGAATATGATTAAGGAAAGGAATCTATATTTCTAAAACAGCATAAGAAAGTGGTTTAAAGTATAACATATAGTTAACGATTCTCCGATACTAGTTTCTCCATCTTATATTTGGCACCTTACCATTAGAACGCCCGCCATTTCCCGCCTTTCGAAATCATTTACATAACCCCAAAAATATGATCACTTACACACAGTAGATCCATTTTGCTTGTAACATCACTACTAGGAGCCTGCAGCCTTGAGAAAAAATGGTGAAAAAGCGGCCCGGCACCTACCTATAGTCGAACAACCGCCCCAGCTATGAGGCGGGTCCACCGCCGTTTAGCGACGGGTTCGATTGAAAGCGGAAATTTATACCGCGGTAAAACAGACGGTCCCCAAAGTGTAAGATTGCTTTTTGATGGGTTTTCACAGCACCGAGTCCACAAACGGCCCCTTGTAAAGTGGCATTCCTTTGGCGAGGTATAGGGATTACGTCGGGTCCAAAAAGATGTGGCCCGCAGTTTGACACGGCGGCAAAATCATGGCGAAAATAGTTACCGATTGTGCCTCTTAAAACAAATTCCTTACTTTAGAAAGATTTCTATCCCGCTGTTTCTTCCCAAACCTTTTTCTTGTTAGTTTCAGGACACACCTCGTATGGTATACTATTAAGAAATTGTAATAAAATGTTTCCTATTATTTCGAAATTATACTCACATCGCGCTTAAGACTTTCGCAGCAAGATCCTTTTCCCTATGTAAGTGCCCCAAAACACATTGTTGTGAAAAATATCTTATCATGCGGAGTAAAAGTTCACGTTAATTGTTTTACGAGTGACGTGTTCTTAATATATATATTGCATGAAATATTTAATTGTTCTCTCTCTGTTCGTGAATATATATGGACTTCGCCGATACATATTTAAACGTAATCATGCAGTTAATTTTACGTATGGAAATCGCATCAAATGTAGAAGGTTGATGTTTGGATTGAATTTTGTGTTCTTAGTTTATTACAATTGTGCTGTTTTTACCATTAATATTAGTTATTTTCGATGTATTATGTGCTTTTGTTTTAGCACCTACTACTCAGCTTCAAAAAGACTCCTTCTTCTTAAACTTTTCGATATTTTCCATTGGAAAATTTTATTTGCACCATCTCTTAATACCGTATCGGTGAAAAGCAGAAGAAATGCCGTTCCAAGAATACGTTACCGCTCATTGTAAATGCAGTTTGAAGTACAGTTAAAACACTGTATAATCGATAGAGGTACACAAATTAAAATTAAAACCCGAAACATAGAAACTCTATGGAGGACTATTTAAAAATTAAATGTAATTAAGTACTTCATGAAATAAGCTCACTTAATTAAAACATATATAAAACTGTTTTAAGGACATTTTGAAAAAAAAATTTAAATGCACTATTTTAAAAAAATTAAACCCCGCTTTTTTTCATTTCCTTTTAGAAAAATGCTTTTTAAATAATATTTTGGTTTATTAAAACATCTATACAGAGGTTCAACCCATGGGTTTTGAAAAATTCACATTATTTTCAGAGTTACAACCCATTGAAATATAATTATCGGCGTTTTTTTTAAAATTTATCCCTCTGTTGTTGTTGACATGGATAAACCACCTTCTAAGATATGTATTTCAAAAACTTCTAGTTGAGCCTCTGTACAGAGAACACTGGCTATAGGCAGAAAAATATTATTTAATAAAAGTTTTATCACAAAGAAAACATTTGAAAATGGGTCATTCTATTTCATTTTTTGTCAAAAATATTGTACTTAAATAATTTATTGCAATATATTCTTAAAACAATTTTTATATACATTTTCTAACCAAGGACACTAAATATCATAAATATTATCCACTTATACCTTTGAAAATCACGGTTCCGAACGTAGTCGGATACCTTAAAAAAAAAAAAGTCATTGCATAAAATTAAAATAATGTAGTAACAATTCTCTACCGTTAAACTCATAGTTATAGTTATGAATTTAAAATGATTTATAAATATGTGATGAGGTGTCAGTGAATTTAAATTTGAAATTCGACGCCCCTTCATCAAATGCAAGCGTGCGTAGAAACTAATAGACAATGTCTCGAAGTTTGATTTAATACATGAAAAGTAAAATAAGCGACAGGAATACTTGTCTTTATCAGTGTTGCTAAAACATTTAGCTATGTAAATGAAAGCGGATCTCCTACTTATCCCTTGAGTAGTGCCAGAGAATTTAATTAGATACAAGGGCTGTTTAGTCAAACGAGAATACTCCTATTTAAATTTAATCTATTTTGTGGAATTATTTAAGTGTTAACTTTTATTAATCTGTATGTGTTGCTAGTGTAAATGTATCATAATTTAAAATCGTCGCTGCATTTTTGCTTTCTGCATAAGTCTAAATGAGGTTATAAACTGACCCCAAAATACACTATAGGAAAAAAATTATTCCAAAAATAAGACAAATTCATCATAGGATGATGAAATTTCGGTAATTCACTTGTCTATGTAACACATTTAATTGATTAAAGTTTCAAGATCTCAAGTAATACAAACTCAATAAGAGACATTTCAAATGTAAATGATGATAAATAATTGACCACACACAGAGTAACCACCAGAATTTATTACTCAAGCATGCAAACGTGCCTTTTATTGTGAGTTTGCGGGAATGGAGTTCCATTCCTGTAGCATTGGCTGATTAATACAGTGACAGTTATTGCTGGATGTGAATGAGAGTCGATTGTTTGTGATTAATAATGCCTCGTACGTGCTCGATTGAAAAAACTTGGTGATCTAGCAGACCAAGGCAAGTCGATATTCTGTAGAGCATGTTGGGTTACAACAGCGGTATGAAGAAGCACGTTTTTCTGTTGGAAAACACCCCCTTGAATGATGTTCATAAATAGCAGCATAATATGTTGAATCATCAGATAGACTTACGCCTTTGCAGTCAGGATGCGTGGGATAACCATGAGAGTTCTGCTGTTAGAGAAAATTGCTCCCCACTTCATAATTCCAGGTGTAGGTCATGTATGTCTTGCCCATAGACGTTGGTTGCAGACGTTTATTTGTCCTTCTTCTAACCAGCACACACAGCCATCACTGGAATGATGGCAGAACTGGATTTCATCAGAAAACCCGGTAGGTCTCCCCTAGGCAATTCAATAAACTCCAGGTTGACATCATTGGCGTTACAAACGGTAGTGGTTTGGTTAGTGGAAAACACGCTACAGGTAGCCGGAATTGGCGTTAAAGTAACCGATTTGCAACAGTTTGTATTGTCACTGTACTGCCAATTGCCGTTCGAACTTCTGCTGCAGAAGCAGTATGATGCACCACAGTCATTTGATGAACATGGAGGTCTTTCCTCTCAATAGTGCCATGTGGTAGCTCAAAATACGGTCTTCTTGAGGCAGTATCTTTCCTGACCACTGCTGCTAACAGTCACACACAGTGGATACATTCCTGCTGTCTTTCTGCAAAGACATGGAAAAAAACACCTTCTCTTAGCGCTATTAAACACTTTCGTTCAAAGTCAGTGGGATGTTAATAATGACTTCGTCTTCTTAAAGACATTCTTGACTAACATCAACTCACTACGTCAAGTATCAATGATAAATAACTCTCGCAAACTTTACAGCGGATATTTCGAGTACACCTGATTCACCTGCTCAAGTGGTGTGCTACAACCGCCACACTTATTCGCCTAACGCAAAATTCAAATGTCATCTTGCTCATATTTAATAAACATGCATTCCAAATTTCGTTTATCTAGCACAACTCCTTCTTGGAGCTGGGAATTTTTCCCCATCAGTTACTTCAGAATGTTTGTTAAACTTAATGGGTTAATGAGACATTAAGTTAAAAATTCCAAAACCCGAAATTCTTTAATAAATTGGATATATATCAATATATCCACATGAATATGATTTATGAAAGGAATTATATGTATTTCTCAAAATTACAGTATAAGCAGTGTTTAGTATAATATAATAACGATTCTCCGATACTTGCTTTCCATCTTATATTGGTACTTTAATATGAATGTCATATTTCTCCAGTTCTTGAAATTATTATAATTCTAAAAAAATAGATCACTTACACACAGTAGATCCATTTTTGCTTAAAATATCACTAGGAGCCTGCAGCCTTGAGAAAAAAATGGTGAAAAAGTGGTTCGAAAATTCAATGATAGGCTCAACAACGTTCATGAAGAAGCATGGAGTAAGCGGTCCACTGTTGTTAGTGATGGTTCGATTGAAAAAGTGAATGAGAAAATTCGTGAAAACAGATGGTTCCCAGTAAGATTGCTTTTTGATGGGTTTTCACAAAGAACAGTTCAGCAATGGCTCTCTTTAGTGGCGGTATCTTTCTTTTATGAGGGTATAGATACGTTGGAACAAAGATGTAACGTATGCCTGAACAATGGTGGTAACTATGTTGTAAAATAGTTACCGACAAGCTCTTTCTTGTAAAAATAAATTTTGTTTTTGAAAAAAGATTTTTTTTTCTTATCTTATGCGAGTTTTTCCCAAACTTTTCTTAGTTTCAGGACACACCTCGTATATACTATTAAGAAATTGTAATAAAATGTTTCTATTATTTCGAAATTATACTCAATATCAAAGTGAGATTTCTTTGGCAAGTAGATCTTTTTTTATGTCAAGTTTTTATAGAAAAGTTCGGGAAATACATTTGTTTAAAAATATTCATTTGCGTGTGGAGTAAAAGTTCACGTGTTAATTGTTTACGAGTGACGTGTTCTTAATATATATATTGCATGAAATATTTAATTGTTTCCTTTCAGCTCGTATATATATGATTGTTGATACATATTTCGAACAATCATGCAGAAAAGATGCATATGAAATCGTATTTCCAAATAATATTGATGTTTTGATTGAATTTTTAAATGAATATTATAATTTCGCTAAAGAAAAAAAATAATAATAGTTATTTTCGATGTATTAGGTGCTTGTTTAGTAGCACTCTAATAAATACTCAGCGTTTTCAAAAGATTCCTTCTTCAAACTTTTCGATATCTACTGGAAATTTTATTCTGCGTGTCCATTCGACACCGTCAGCAAAGCAGTGAAGAAACGTTGTTCAAGAATAATGCCACGTTTCACAAAAAATACAGTTTAGTTACAGTTAAACATACGTATAATCGATAGAGGTACACAAATAAAAATAAAAAAACTGAAATATAAATTATGAGGATCATTTTAAAAATTAACAGTAATTAAGTGCATTTATGTAAAATAAGTTTAACATTTATTATTTAAGTTTAACATTTATTAGAATAGAATTAATTTGGATTATATCACACCGTGCCATCTATTTCGCTTATTCTGAAACAGCTGACAAGTGCAGCCATTTAGTGAGGGAAAATCTCCACTAAAACTGTCCTTTACAGATGTATAATAATGATTCCAAAAAATATATAAATGCCTTCTAACAATTTAAGTTAAAAAATTTCAATTGAATTATAATTCAAAGAAATTTAAATTCTTTTCTGTTTTTAGTTTCAATTTAGTAAGAATGCAGTAAAAACTTATGTATCCGGTTTGTTTTATGTATTATTCTTTAAATCTTCACAACACGTTTAATATACTCATAATTAATGCGTGGTGAAAGGAATCAAATATTCAATAATGCAAAGAAGAAAAATTGATATTTTGGAAAAGGAAAGTGTGAAGCCTAGAAACTGTTGTGAGAATAAATTTAATTTGTGTGGTACTCTTCGATTGACATTTCTTATTTTGAGGATTAAAGTGAGAAACTTAATCTCGAAGTGACTTACTTTCGTAAAGTTACCCACTTGGAAAAACTTGGAAACTAATATTTTCTTTTTTACTTTATTATTAGAAAAGTTCTTCCAAAACTTTCGAGTTAGTAATTTTGAAGTCTGCCTTTTAAATTATCAGATATGTTTTATCAAAAAGTACAAAGAAATGGTTTTTCTTTTAGATTCCATATCATTTTATTTTTCATAAGCTTTGAAATTGAATAAATTAAATTAAGTGTTCAGAAATAAATTGTTATCGATTTTAATAACGAAATAAAATATCTATGAATAATTTTGTCGAAAGCTTGCTTTCAACAAAAGATTTTTACATGTATTTTTTCCCCTGCATTTATTTTTGCCACTCAGAGTTTTACATTGCAGCTTTATAGAGAACTGTATTTTTCTCAGGCAATTTTTCCGTTTTACTATGATTGTGTTTCAATAAAAACGTGAAAAGGAAAAAAAGAGGGAAAAGAAAAACTTTGAACACACACACACACACTATACTTCATTTGAAAACACCTTCGTTATATTCGAAAAAGATAGAATTCGTAATGACATGTTATACTGCTAAATATAAATATCTATTGAGTTAATTGTTGAACATGAGTATTTAGTCTTGATTTCTTTTAATTTTAATTAATTATATGAATACCATTCGATCTAAGTCAACGATATCCATTATGTTATAAATGTCCATTGCTGTTTTGTTTTATGCTTTAAAAAAAACAAATGTGGCGTTTCACGTATCAACATGATAACGTTTCACAATTATTTATAGAAAAATTTTAAAACTCGATACCATTTTACTTTCATTTTGTATGATAAAAGGTTTTTGTCTTTGAACACTTTTACATTTTATTCACATTGAATTATTTGTATTCATGTTAAAATTTTATTTTACAAGCTAAAATACGAAGAACTATGCAGTGACTTTTTAACATAATATGTATATATTTATAAAATTTCAACTTTTAGAGCAACGTTATTACACTGGTCGTGAAATATTCTTTTCTCACAAAAACAATTTCTAAGAAAATTATGACCAATTATTTCGATAATGAAAAGATGTACCGTGAAACAAAGAGATATTCATTGCAATCTGGCTGAATCTACTTAATGGACTCAAATGAAACGGACGTAACGGATATCAAATGAAAATGAAAACAATGAATTCTGTCAATGCTATTTATAGATTTAAGACATTATTTCTGTTGCCTAAAAATATTCTTCCCGATAAATAACAAAAGTTACAATTTTTCAAACTGCATAGAATATGAAGGAAATGATTTTATTTACGATGATATTAAGATAAAATGAATTTTGGTAAGCAGATGAAATGTATACAGAGAGCGGACATCAATGGCGGACTAGCTGCCGGTAAAAATGTAAACAGAACACAATAAATGTTACATCAAAAGTTGAGTAGTTTTTATCCTTCTCCGTAGTGCAAATATTGTTTTTGTAGTATGTCGCCACAAATAATACAATTGACTGCTTTAGGGATTACTACTATTAGGATTTTCTTTTTTTATTGTTTATAAAAAATTTTCATTCATAGAATGTCAAATTTATTTCGCGTGTTTTTTGTCAGTTAATTGTTAAATACTTTTGTATTCTATTTTAAAACGTATTAATCATTTTTATATTATTGGAACTAATGAGAGACACACACACACAATAAATTTTATACAAGGGTTGGGGCATAAGTCATGGCAACTATTTTTTTTCTTGTAGATATGCTAACGGAATGCAAACGTATATGTGTCGTGGGGAAGTTCTGCAGGCATAGTGTGTATGCAGAACATTTGATGGCTTTGTGATAGCTGATAGTAGCTCAGTGAGGCCTGTGAAATCAGTCACTTGGTGTGCCGTGCAAGATGGAAGTAACCCGTGTTGAGCAGCGCTCTTACATCAAAATAGCCGTTCTCCGAGAGAGAAATGCGATTAAATGTCACAGTGAATTAGTGGAAGCTTTTGGGAATAATGCCCTACCATACCGTACAGTAACACGGTTGATAGGAAAGTTTCAGCAAGGACGTGTGTCAACCAGTGATGAGCAACGTTCGGGACGACTGGTCAGAGTGCGGACCGACTTGGAACGTGCCGTCATCGAGCAGCTCATGGAATACATCAAGGGTCATGAACTACCTTAAGAGTCTTTAGGTCATGGTTTGGCATGTCAACTTTATGTGTACTGAGTTTTCATTCTTCTGCACCATGAATGCCATATTGCCTTGTATACTATCGTAATAAATTAGTGTGTGTACGATATTTCAGTGCTATCCATTGTTCACACATGTAGTTAACACCTTGAACTTTCATCTGTATATGTCACATTTTCCAACCAGACTGGTATCTTCAAGGAAAAAAATAGTTGCCATGACTTTTGTCCCAACCCTCACGTACTTAAGATATTTTTTTTCTTTCTCTTCCTTCTTTCGTCGAATCCCTTGTTTATATAAGCGATGTTAAGGACTAATCTATTGGGAAAATAATAAAAACTTTTTAATTACAATTTTATAAGCTTTGCTTTCATTGCTCTTGATACATTCTGTGTGACAAACAACAGTATTTTAGAACAGTCATACATAAAATACATCTCTGTTACGTTTTTTAAGTTCTGTTTTGATCTCATTCTTGTTTGCCCTGTTATTTTAGGTATTCTTTTGTCGATTTTTCTCCCTCTTGCTACAAATCATATTTATCCGTTATAATTAGAGTGTGTGGGTTAATTATTTTTTATCCTAATATTTTTCTGTACACTCAGTTGTTTTCCACGTTTCTCTGGAAAAAAAGACGTTAGAAAATTGGTTTTGAATGCATTAATGTTCGCAGATATAGAAACAACAAACACAGATATTACTGCTAAATCAAAAATATTCGTGTAGTAGAATACACACACATATTATCACCTAGAAAACACACATATTATCACCTAGTTTCTATTTTGCATGCATATGATGAAGCTAGTTTATAATTAGAATCAACTACACACTAAATTTCATTATAAGAAAATTATACTTGATATTGCATCACACCTCATGGTACATATTTGAATGTAGGAATACCCATTTATGTTTTTGGCCTATATGAAACAAAAGTCATATACGATTGAAAAATCTAGATGAAAAGGAAAATGTTTATCATGTGAAATGACTGTTATTCAGATGGAATAATTAGTTTTTTCTGAGTTCCAATGACAATTATTTTTTTCCTAATAAATATTTAAAAAATATATATGTTTGAAAGTATATTTATACTTGAATATTATTCTGAATCGCGAATTTGCCATGTGTAATACATTTCTCTATTAACCTCGTTGACTCTCCGAATACCTTCCTGTATAGGTTTCAGAAACATAAATATCAAAATCTTTTGGCATCAAACATTAACCACAATATATTGTTCTTTTTCCCGTTCTGCAGTAAGGTCAAACTTATTGGGAGTGAAATTGAGAATAAAATTGAAAAATATACCAAACAAGTAGGCATTTTATATGCGTACATTAATATCCGGATGCAATCCATCGAGCATTATTCGAAAAACACACCATCTCAAAAGTACTAAATTTATTTGTATACTAGCTTTTATCCACTCACTTTGCTGGGAATTTCATAATAATGTATACATTTATAAGTTATTTGTATCAAGTCTTAGCAAGTTTTCGATTGTACAATATTCAAACACAATTTTACAGCTCTCACCTTTTGATTTTAAAATAGCTGACTTTATTTTCTTTAACGGAACATATTTATCTTTACATTCCAATAGTCTCACTTTCAAGGTAATTGATTCCTACAAAACTCAATCTGGTCGAATTTCTACTCAACAAAAGAAGTATAAGTCACATTTGTAAATTTCATTAATGCAGGTGAGTAAAGCTCAAACACGTGAATTTTTATTTGTATTTTTTTCCGCACACCTCACTCTTATGTTAGAGTCAAGTTCCAAAAGTCCCGTTTTCCAGCAAATTTCTATTAAATGAAAAGAAGCTACAATGGTAGAAATTGCAAATCTGTAGGGTCTAGTAATTAAAAAAAAATAGAAAGTTTTATATAAAACACCTGCGCGATCCCTCCTTCCCTCCTGGAGTGTCGATTTCTGCAAAAATTGTTCTTAAACGCTGCCAGATTAAAAGATGTCACCAAATGCAGTAATCGTTTTCGACATTAGTGACGGAACAGTTTTTCCCATATTGCTGTGAATATCATATGCATTTGTGACTTCTCAGTCAAACGCAGCCTTAACTCTTTTTAATGTAGCAGGATTTTTATAAAAAAAGTTTCAAAATAAATTTGAAATAATTTTTTGGTGGAAATTCCCCTTACATTTGAAACATCAGCTATGTTCCTTGCAAAATTTTGGAGAGACACTAACAACGGAGATCAAACAAATATACAAGCATTCAAATTTATGAGATTATAGGGTATTTCTAAGCATGTTAGTGATATATGTCAATTATGCCTAGTCAAATTAAAAGTCTTGTATTTTCTTATGTACATAAAACCACACTTAAACATGTCCGAAAAAAACCCACATAAATACTAAATTAAACTCTTTATTTCAAAAAACAGTTTAAAAATGTTTAAAATCGATGGTATTTATTGAAAGATTAATTCCAGAAATTGGGGTTGATTAGATCCATTCAGGTAAAAAGTTTAAGGAAATCTTTTCCCCGGTTACTTCCCTTTAATTCATTTTTTCGAGTCTTTCAACTTATAACTTATACGTGCCTTTTTTCCCAATGGGGCTGCATTTTAGCAACTTAGCCTTTGCCGGCAAGGCAAATCCCCAAATGTAAGAGCTATTTCATAGTGCCCCATCTAGTGACGGCCTCGTTACCAAATTTGGATGATTGAATTAGCCTTTAATTCAAGCTCTCATCAGATGCCAAATACTACTGTGATTTAATTTAGCCGAGAGTACCAGAGAGCCAAATTGATACTCAAGGGATCTTTTACATGCCACATAATCATACGACAAGCGTGCCTACGATTTTCGCATCCAGAAAATGTATCGACTCCAGGCGGGGTCGAACCCACAACACCTTAGGCTTACGAAACAGTAACGCTACCTCTAAGCCTCCGGAGCCAACTGCATGTGTCTTTTATTATATTAAATGATGCATTGCTTAAAATATGTATTAATATGTTATTCCTTTTAAAACCTACTAAATATGTAACTGCATCCTTATTAACAAAGAGAATGAGAGGTAACTATTTGATGGGACAATCGAGTTTCTCAATCGTTACTTTAAAGTATCCGGCTACGTTCTCGGAACCGTGATTTTAAAAAGGCACATAAATGGATAATTTTTGTGATATTTAGTGTCACTTAGATTAGAATACATAGATAAAATTGTTTTAAGGACATTTTGACAAAAGAAATTATTTAAATACAATATTTCGACTAAAAATCAACTTAGAGAGAATAACCTTTTTTCAAAATGTTCTCCTTTTGTGAAAAATGCTTCTATTATATAATAATATTTTGCCTGTATATAGTTCAGACCTCTGTACAGAGGGCTCAACTGGAATTTTTGTAAAATTCACATTATTTTCAGAGTTACAACCCATTAAATTAATTATAGGCGTTTTTTTCTTAAAATTTTTCCCCTCTGTCGTTGTAAAACATGGATAAACTCACTTCTAAGTTACATTATTCAAAAGTTCTAGTTGAGCCTCTGAACAGAGGTCTGAGTTATATACAGGCAAAATATTATTATAATAGAAGAATTTTTCACAAAAGAAGAATATTTTGAAAATGGGTCATTCTATGTTCATTTTTTGTCAAAATATTGTACTTAAATAATTTTTTATTGTAATACTATTCTTGAAACAATTTTATGTACATTTTCTAATCTAAGTGACACTAAATATCATAAATATTAAACATTTATACGCTTTTGCAAAATCACAGTTCCGAACGTAGTCGGATACCTTAAGTTAAACTTATTGTTCACTTAAGCAATTATTTTTGTGAAAAAAAATGCAAATTTCCTACTCTTAATTGCTTTTCATTGGCAAACCTGATTTTCGTTGGTACCATGTGGCGAATTGGGCTATTTTCTCTTAATTAAAAAAAAATGTTTGCTTTTTTGTTATACCCGAAGACTGCAGAGCGATAAAATAAAGTTTGTTTATTATTCCTTAGCATTTGCAAACTTACATTAAACCATTTAATTCAATTTGGTAAATTTTTTATCAGTAACATCTGCATTATAATGGGATTTAAGTAAATACAAGAATTTTTTTCGTTTGTGCAAAAAGTTAATCGATTTACAAGAAAAAGAAATCTTAAATACATGAATTATAAATAAGCATGGTTTCTCTAAAGCTACCAAAGTCTAAAGATTGTGATCAATTCAGTTAATACTTAGAAACCCTTCTTTAAAAAAATATTTAATTACGTATTCTGAAGAAGTGAATAAATAAATTGTAACTTTTCTTAATAGAAATTTTTTACTGTGTTGTGTTGATCTAAAAAAATCAATACCGAATTTAATTAATTTATTTGCCTTGCAAAGAATTATATATTCTATGAATTCCATAATATTTATGTGTAACATTTATTGTTCATTGGACATTTTTTATTGGTTTTTTTTGTTGTGTGCTGGTGAGGCTTGCAGTAAATTTTAGGATAAAATAATTTCCTAGCAGGATTATATAAGGTTATAATAGGTCTATCTCATTTGATATCAGGATTTTTTGTTTGGTTAAGTTGAAATTATGGAGAACAAATTTAGTTAGAAGTTTCCCTAACTGATAAAAACAAAAAAACATTCATATTGAAATAAATTTAAAACCATTAATAAATTTGATGAAATTTTTACTGTTTCGGATTTACTAATGCAAACTATATGATGAAATGCAATAGTTACTGGATATGGAATGCTTTTATTTCTATAATAATTATAAATGAAGTTAATTCGAATTTTAATTGGTGCTAAGAAATGCACATGCATCAAAGGAGCATTTTAAAAAACAAACTATATTAACGCTCTGTGCATTAGTTTATCAATACTGAGAACGATTAAAGGAAATTATAATTAAAACTCATGTTCTAGAAAAAAAATAGGAGAATTATAATAAATTTCTTGAAAACTGGTTTATTTTACATAGTTTTTTTTATTACATTTGGTAAAAAATATTCATATCTATATATAAGTTTTTAAATTTATAAAAATATTAACAAGCATTATAGTTAATTGCGTACTAGTGAACTTTTAATTTTTAAAATAAACTTGCTTATGATGAAATTTTATTAAAATTATAGGATAAGTGCTGAGAAAAAATAATTTAATTTTATAAGGTAGTGTTGATGAGAAAAGTCGGAATTCCTAATTTCAAATAACATTATAAAAATTTGTTAGCACATGTTTTAAAAAGAAATTTATCATGGATTGCGTTAACAAATGCATCCAATGACTAGATGTGACCCTGTATGCCACTTCGGCACTTGGAGGACATACTTGATTTTTTATATGGACTGGAACCGTTACCCATTGATTGGTTGCTAATGACCTGTACTCGTGGCATTCGTTAAGATTGTCTTTGATCTCATAACACGGACGATTCCATTTGCAATGATTTTGGGCTAAAATTACGAAGACTTATGTGGTTTTATTGTCAGATGAGCCATGCTTCTGTTTTTCTAATGATAGTCACTGTGTACGAGTTGGACACTGATGTTGTGACAGGTTCGATTCTGTCGTATTTGCTCAACGCACGACTACGCAGCATCTTAATTTGTAGAAACATAGGTATGATAGTAGGTCCCTTCTGGTTTTTATTCAGGGCACTAAGCTGGTACATTAAGACGTGGAGGATATATTGTGGCCGGTGATACAACTTTTTCTTCAGGGAGTACTCAATCTACTTTCCTGCAGGATTACACTCAGTCACATTCGTTTGCATTAGCCTATCTTCTCTACAAGATATATAAATATGTTTTCTATCGGCAATCATTCTCTCCTAATCTATCATCTATTAAAGTCGAATGGGACGTTATTAGACACCGCTTGCATAGGGTCAGGTGGGGGAAGTGGGGGTAAAATCAAGCTTTTTTTAGAGAAGGCCCTTAAATCAAACTATTAAATTAATTTTAGTGAAACTTTTGATGCATTTTATATACATTGGATTCATACAGATTAAACATGAAACATAGCCATTCAATTTTGTTAGATTGTTTTCTCACAGGTATACATTTGAAAGAGCATGTTTTGATACCCCCAGTTTACCCCATGGAGAGGAAAGGGGTAGTTCTAAAATTTGTGCATATTTAAATAAAAATATGTAGATATTCTTTTTGAAACAAGAATACGTTGAAATAAATGTGCCTTGATTATATTTAATGGTACAAATGGGCCAAAAAAAATTTTTTTTTTACAAATTATTTAATTAAAGAAACAATGACTTCGGCAATCAAAATTAGGTTCACATAGTATGCAGCATATATCAATGAACTTTACACAACCTTCATCATCAATAGCAGGAAAAGTGTAATAGTTCCCAATGGTGACTTGGTCAGATATTTTCTGTGGTAGAACTCCTTAATTTCTATCACTTGTCCAAGGAATTTAGATAATTGACTTCTTGACCAGTACTCAACCTTTCTACCCTTGATCCTTGCTTTACTTTAAAACTTTCTGTATCTTTTACATCCTTCTTTATATTTACTTGATGGAATTTGTTCTTACGGTCACTTTTTCTTCAGCGGCCAACCTTTCCAAAACATTTTCGTTCGTTAAAACCTCACCAGTCTTGTTCTGTACTCTTTTTCGCTTTTTCTTTGAATTCTCAATGGCTAAAATTATTTTTACAGATGGAGTGGGAGAGAGAGTTTGTATTATTGGTTTCTTTAAATCTTTTAAAGGTGAGTTGAGCGACACAGAGCTTCAGAAGATACAACGGTTGTGGAAGAATCTGTTCTTGTACTATGTGCTCTTGGTTGTTTTCCTTATCCTTTATGTTCAGAGGATAAAGTTCTGATCCTTTAAATCCATTAACTGCATTTTACGGCTTCAATTTTTTCAAACAACTTTTTCAAGAGAAATGGAAATGATGATGTAGAAACATTTTGTAATTTGCTTTCTCTAAAGCAATGTTTCAAAATCTCCTTCCAAGCTTTTATCCTAGCAGAAACACTCCAACATCTAATGGTTGAAAATGTTTTTCAGTATTAAAATTACTACCTAGTGAATAAATACTAAGAAGTTTAATTGTTTTAGTCCTTTTATTTCAAAACATAGAGCACATTAGACATTTTCTAGAGGTAAAAAATGTCCCTATCATAGAACACTTAGTTAAACTTACCAATACCCCTAAATTACCCTACCTAAAAACAACTCATGATAAACAGATTATAAAATTTATTCTTAACTTTTTTATGTAGATGTGTTTCCTTAGGTATTGCTCTACAAGTCTGAACTAAAATTAATAGTTTTTGCCAGTTAATATTGATTTCAGAAGAAAGTTCAGTAGCTGCCTAAACTAATAAACCATTTGCTAATAGCATATCAAGAAACTTAATAAACATCAAATTTGTTGAAAACTGCAGAAACTAAAATGAGAATATTTACTATAATCTCAATATATGTCTCTAAAAAAGAATTAACTAAATATCTTTATTTAAAAAGAGAAAACAGGTGTTTTTCAATATACCCCACTTCACCCCATGGGCTTACTTTCCCCACCTGACCCTACCCATTACCAACCGGATTAAAAAAATGAATTGTGGCGTGAGTGAGTGTTTATAACGTCACACACTACAAAGGAACGCAAGGGGTACTTTTGAGACTTCGTAATATTGAACCAAGGTCAAGTGGTCAGGATGACATCTGAAATGGCACCTGTTCTCCGAACTTCCACACCATGCAAGTGGGAAGATTTTGAGACTCGACAGTTTTAAAGTGCATCAGCCTCTCTACACGGTTGGTTTTCAGTAGCATAAAGGCTTGAAATCATAGCAAAATGTGGCTACAAGTCCTTGACCAAGATTACTAGGCTACCAAAGACCAACGTACTGTGGCAAATTGCTAACAAGGAAGAGAACCCTTCTATTTAGGAAGCTTTCATTGACTCACAACCTACTGAGCTAAAGTTTTGGTCGATCTGTGTTATGAGTATTGTTTCAAAATGGAACATAATTGCTGTCTTTCTCAGTTTGCCGAATTACTTTTTGACAGCTATTTTTTGTATTGTATTGTTAGTATCATGTAATGTATCTGGACTTTTTTTTGATTGCATCCAGATTATCATAAGAAAAGTAGCAAAATTAGAATCGACTATTTAAAATCAGATATGTGTTGATATTCTAGTTTTTCAGAATAAACTAATACAAGTGATAAAAATATACGTTCACGGTTATAAAAATACCTGTTGCTAGTAGTTTGACACTACATATATAACAAATTTTGGTTTGAATATTTTAAATAATTTGATACAAAAACATAACAAAGGCTTAATTGCAGAAAACTAAAGCACGCCAGGAAAGAGTGCAAAATACTTGAATTCACATTTCAGTTCGACCTTCGAAGATAAATATGCATATATATATATGATGTGTATCTATCTATCTAGAAAAGATATTTTCCATTTATTAATTATTATCTATGCATTTTTGAATGTATTTTCAGCTAACTTACCCTTTTATTTATAATCGATTTAGAACTTACCCATCAGTTTTCATAAGATATTTCTCAGTGTTATAAATACGAAGAGAAGGATGTATAGTCTTAAAACTGGTTAAAACTCACTTTTATGTAAATTTTAATTCTGTGTTCAGTCGGCACTTTTTGTAATACAGCAATATCTCTCTTTTAAGTTTCCAAAATCTCAATGATATTTTTATCTTTAACTTTCAAGCACAATTTCAGTTACTCAAATAAAATTAAGAAAATCTGTCTACCATTTTTGTCTATCTATTTATGCTCTAGTTCAGCGGTTCTTAAACTGTAGTCCTCGTACTCCGGATGTCCGTAGTGCTTTTTTAGGAGGTCCGCTAAGGTCTTTCTCAATCTAATGTTACGATTTCCATCGTTTAATGTCCCTGAAGAGCCTCGTGAAAAAACTGAAAGATTTGCTATCTAGACTATATCACTAAACTGCCCCCAATAAAAATATTTGCTAGAACTTTTATTTCGATCAAGAATATTAATTACGTTTTTTATTGCTTGCAACTACAAAGCCATTTCTAAAATGTAATATTTTTCAAAAAAACATGTAGAAACACATGTGCGAAGATCAAGAATAAAATTCACATAGCGCGTCAGTACGAAAACAATTGCATCCTTCTTGATTTTCTTATGAAATTGCAGCCTACATTACTTATTTATTTGAAGCTAGTATTTTGTAATATTTTTATATACATATATAATTAGATGTTCACTGTTTTCTTAAAGTAGAAAAAAGAAGTGTTAAAAAAGTAAGTATGAATAGAAGAGGTAGTCTTAGAATTATTGAGGAAAATTTAAATCACTCAGCCATGTGTTGAGGATCAAGGATGAGTATTCAAACTTTTGAGGGTCCGAAATGTCAGGCTGATGCATAAAGGAGGGGGCGGGGATCGCGGTGATCGGAAGTCTAAAAATTACTGCTCTATATGATATAATAAATGTATAATTAAAACTGTGAATATAAGACAAAGATCCTTCAGTGTTTACCCATCTATATTTTTTGTTGAAGTTTAGTAGATAATTATTAATGCAGCGTTTCTCAAACTGTGGGGAGTGCCCCCTTGGGGGGCGTGATAACTCTACGAAGGGGCGCGAGCATATTGAAAAGTCGAAAACAAAAGCTTATTTAAAAAATTACTAACTTACTGAAAGTAAACAAACAAAAAATATATTCTGACATAATAAAAAAACAGAATACACATTTACAATGATATAATACACTTATAATAGTATCAGTACTGCACAATGTATTTCATAATTAATTTAACAATACTAAATTCAGAATAAATATAATAATTACCAGTGATCCCATGGTTTTGTGTCATATATAAAACCATATAAAAAATTAATACTTATCTTGATAATTTTTTGTGCCGTTTATAATTAATCCATTAACTACCGATTAAAAGCTATGCGATTCGCTCCCCAATGCCATCGTTTTTGACATAGGGGTGCTTATGTGATGTATTAGGGAAGAAAAGGAATAAATAAGCAAATCCTCTGAAATAAGTACATCCTTCGCAAACACTGTCCTTTTATTGTACTCCAAAGCCTTCGGAATAATTTTATGGATAGTAGTGCACAGAAAAGATC
Source organism: Trichonephila inaurata madagascariensis (assembly GCA_019973955.1). Classification (NCBI taxonomy): domain Eukaryota; kingdom Metazoa; phylum Arthropoda; class Arachnida; order Araneae; family Nephilidae; genus Trichonephila; species Trichonephila inaurata. The sequence goes on along the minus strand of BMAV01014231.1, from coordinate 345,445 downwards.
GTACTTTTGACAGGCGTATAAATACGTTCGGGGAAAATAACGTCTTAGCTGAGCGAGACGTTTAAATGCGCGGGTGGAACTTAAGAGACTTAAATCCTATTGTAGCTTTAGCATCAAAGTATCGTGTTTTTAAATTCAATACATCGTTATTGTATGGAGGGGGGCGCGATGAAAATTGTAATTGAATATTGGGTCGCAAGTATATTGAAAGTTTTAGAACCACTTTATTAATGTGCTAAAATTGAATCATTGGAGTACTATTTTTAACAGATTGTAAAAGCTTGATCCTATATGTTGCACTGTGTACTTCTAGATCCATGGTTTGTTTTTCAATAACATTTGACTACTTTACTGTCTTGGAGAAATGACTCATCTTCTTTATGAAAGGGATAAGTAGAGAAAAATGATCCCTTCACGAAAGAATCCCGTTTTAGATTATCTTCGGATTCATAAGACGGTTTATAGTCGGGTAAGATCATAACCCTGAGAATAATACTGCATCTGTTATATGACTTTATTAATGATAGTACTTTTCTCTGCATCTTAAGGAGTGCATCCCTGATATTTTGGGGATACATTTCTTCTCATAGTCAATAACGCATTGTTAGGGTAATTACTTTCACCATTCTATTCAATGAGCAAATCTTTTGCTTTGGTACACGCCAACGTATAAATTATGCAGGCTAGAACTCAAATGGGAGTTTTGGGATTATTTCTATAAAAGAACATATTACCCCAGAAACAATTCAATAAATCAGAAGCTTTTTTCTAAAAAATTGAGAAAAAACATGCCTTTATTCTTTAATAATTTCCTCTTATCAGGGAAATCGTCTTTAATATTGAATTTTATTTTTAATGAGAAATCATATGATTTTGTTTATTTTTCGAATATGTACAAAATGAACATTTTGGCTAATCTATAAATAGGCTGAGTGTTAATTGAGCGTGTTTTGTTCAAAGAATTTTCTCATTTCTCATATCGTACAACACAGCCATAATCATGTATCAATTAATAACTGTTTTGATCGGAAGATTTTATTTGTACTTACAATAGCCTTTTTGATTAATGAAAGATGAATTAAAGGATATTAGTTTTTTAAAAACATGTTAGGAAATGTTTAAACTCTGCATGAGTAAAAATAAAGAAGCAAGTTCAGAGACAAAAGAAAAGCCGTAAGGCACTTACATTCAAGGATAAGATTTATGAATGCATTTACAACAAAAATAGATTTTCTTTTATCGCTTAAGTTCTCATTTAAAATGCAAGATTCTTTTACCACATTTTAGTCTCATAGGTATTAATATTAGCCTCATAATCATCGATTATTTTTCCTTTCATTAAAGAAAAGTATTTTTATCCTTTCTAAAACTGCAAAGACATTTAAGATGATATATTTAAACAATTATGGTAATCAATATTAGGATAATAAATTGTTGTGGAAAAATAGGACATCGGTTCCTAAATTAGCGACACGATTAAACATGGACTTTTTATTTTTTATTTGAATGTTAATCAGAATTTTCAAAAGAAGTGTCGTTTAATTGAACTGCAAATAAGCAAAACTTTCATAAAAAATGAAAGCAGGGTTTTTAACTATTTTTTTTTTAAATTCTGTATCAATATTTAGCAATTATTGTTGGTTATTTGTTGTCTTGAACCATGTTCTTTAGATTAGAGGCTTTACACAAGGAGGAAAGTTTTGTCCATAAAAATATTAAAGGTTAATGAGGGAGGAGTTTCGGACTATTATTCAGTAATGTATGATGTCCGTAGATTTTTTTTTAAAGTATCGTAGTTTGTATTTATTTATTTTATGTGCGACATTTTTATAAAGCTCGTGGAAGCACATTCAATGAATAAGTCATAAATAACTAATCTACAATACCAAAGTATTTATAAATTAATATGCGTTTTCACAATTACAACAGAAAAATATTTTTATCTTTCTTTTTTTTTTCTATATAGTACAAAAATATTCCTTCTTCAACTTATTTCTTAAAAGAAATTCTTTGTTGCCTTTGTCGAAAAATTAAAATATTAATTTTAGATGATTTTATGGGAATATGAATATATATTGAAGCATCAAGAGAAGCTTATTTGAAAATAAATAAATGGGCGTGTGAGAATGAGCATATAATCTTATTATTTTATATAATAATAAATAATACAAATAATGTAGATCCCTAAATTCAATAACTTTTTAATATGCATTTAAATTTAAAACTTAATTTTAATGCAAGAATTGTATAAGTATCAAAGGGTTAAAATAAAGTAGAATAAATTTTTATTTTTGTGCAAAAAAAAAAAATTTTTTTTTTTCGTAAAACACACAACTGTATAATGTTAGATCTTATCTCTGAAAAGACTTATGAAATAATAAGCTATATAGACAATAATGGAGGTGTGCCATATTAAAAGATTACAGTTATAATAAACCAAAAATAAAAATAACACATTATTAAAATAACATGTTGTGTTTAGAGTTTGATGCTCCCGATTTAATCGCATGATAATATTTTGAATTCAAAAGCATTATAAAAATTTTCTTCCATAAAACTAACAATGTATATTAGAAACATAAATAATTCTCAACATTTTGATTGTTTTTATAAGAACTAATTAGATGTTAAACGCAAGCATTTTCTTGAAAACTTAATGATAGGCTTTATTTTGAATAAAATAAAACATGAGAGAGATTATTGGTAGTACAATTTTTCTTTTAATATTACCCTCTAGTTAATATTTATGAGATGAGTAAAAAAATCTAGGAAAAATATTCTTTGGGTCAATTTTTTTTCTTTTATAAAACGTTTTGATTATTGTAATTTTTTTTCTATTATTCCCTTTTTTTCCGTCCCTAATCTTTTTATTTTTTGTACAATTTCTATGTACTTACTATAACTCTTACATTTAACGATATTTCATTTTCTTTTTGAATTGCAAAATGTCTGTGACAACCGTGTATCATACACCAATTAACTTTTAACAAGGAGTTATTATAGACTAAAAAGTAAGTGTTAGAAAATAAAAAGAGATAGAAAAAGATTCAAACTCTCATCATAAAGAACTACTGCTGGAAATGTTCGATCTCGAGTTTTGATATTGACTTTGTAAAATGCACATAATAAATCATATAACTCAGTATGATATTCTTTTTGGTAATGATATATGGGGGAAGATGATAAATTACAAAGTAAACCAGGTGTAAAATTATATAAAGAGAAATATATGTAAGTTATTTTGAATTTTAAGAAATATTTAAACTTTTCTTAAAAATATTTAATTAGTTTTGAGAAATAATAAAACCAGTTTAAAAATTACAATAATTCCTTTACAAATAGCAAAACCTTATTCTTTTATTAACATCTCTATATTCACCACTTGGTACAGTTATGTTTTTTCATTTAAGTGTACTCGTATTCATGTTTTTGATTCATATATAATATGCAAAATTCAACGGTTAAATAACTTCGAAAAATTCTTGGAAAAGAAACTAAAGAGGGTAGTCTAAGAAAATATGAAACAACATAACAGGTACGCAATTTTTGAGAAATAACACTAGAGAAATACCTTATACAAAGTAACTTTGCAGAGAATTTTTGACTTTTATACTCATTCCTGTTGAAGGGAAATTGTGGCCAAACAGATGGTTTGCAGGCAAAGAGAGAACACTCATCTCAATAACGCTGAATGGACAGAGGTGAACTTAGCGTAAAATTGGATTCCAAATATAGTCAAGTTACAGAACTGGACGATAAAAATAGATGCTCCGAGAAAAGTCTAGAAGGGTTATTTGAAGTAATATCTCTAAAAGCCTCTTTAGAATACACTTCACGGTCTATTAAGCCATTGAAGCGAAGCAAAATTTAATGCTTCAGAATTTTTTTTGCGAATGGGCTTTTCATTTGAAATCATGGAATATTGTGTCTATTGATCTATATTACTATATTCTATGCTTGTATAAACTATGAATTAAGGTCATTGGAGGTTTATACCTGTTAAAAGTAAATCTGTCATATTTATTAGATGGTTACGATTTGTTTTTCCTGTTTTTGAAATTCATTCAATCACATAAACGCATTATTTAAGTTCGAATGCTAAATACTTAAAAAAAAATTTTGCAGTAAAAAAACCCCTACATTTTCATACAAAATATGCACCTCTGCTTTCTTCAGTGAATAAAAATATGAAATAATTTGTACGAGTAACAACATGTAAACTAGTCTATTCTTTTCTATGCACAAATTATTTTAAAAGTAAGATTACGTTTTCCCATAACAAGCATTTTAAATATAATTTTGAATTTTATTTATACACAACACGTTATTAAAAGTAATTCAAACACCAAGTTAACTTCAATTTAAGAATCTCTCCACATTATTAGGAGAATTCTTGAATATAAAATAACTAAATAATGAGATAAACATAATAATGAAAAAAAATTGTGTGAGTCAGCTCTGACGCACGATTGATTGTGTTTGATTATATAGTAGACAAACAGGGTAAATAAAAGTACTACATATAATGCTGAAACCCTGCATGTATTTTCTTTATTCTACTCACATTTTTGAATAGATTCGGTAAAATAATATATATATAAAAAAATATACATCAATTTTGAAAGAAAAATATTTACTCATAGTACATATACTGGAAAAATATCTATAATAAAAACAAATTTCAAAAATATATCTATGAATAAGAAATAATTGCATAAAATATATCTATGAATAAGAAATAATTGCATAGCATATATCTATGAATAATTACCAAGGCAGTTGATTTACTTCACAATTAATATCACCGTGAGTATTAATTATATTCTCTCGCCATTATAATTTACTGTGACAAGAGGCTTGTGGTAACTAAAGTATGATACGTGAACGTTGATAGATACGTGATTTTTTTACGAATCATGAAAACATCGCATCATTGATTGTACCATACTACCAAGTCATCTCCAGTGCTTTAAAAGAAACAAAATCCAAATTAAGCTTTGATTTTAAAAAAAATTTTCTAATCCAATCCCCAAAACTTCATCACGAAATCAATATTAAAACCCAAAAAAAATATAGCGGAAGTACATGATACCGTTTTTTCAATAGTTTAGAACCACCTTCTGTATATGCTAATAATGTCTCGTGGATGTAATGTATAATGTCAGTAACAATTTGATTGACAGAAATATAAACTGGGATGACAACAATGGATTTACCGTTAGGTAAAGTGCATCTCGAGGCACATATATCTCCCAAATTATATTTAATTTGATTAACGTACTGGGTATTTCTCCCAAAATCATCAAGATTGCCTATAAACTTATATTGCGAATCACGTACGTTTTAAAAGATGGCGACTCCGCCTCCATGATTAATACTTCTTCGTCTATACTGTGTTATGCATTTAAAATTTTCAATTTCAACTGCCGTAAAATCCGGCGTATAACGCGCAATTTTAACACAAAAAATAAGATGGAAATTTAAGGGTGCGCGTTATACGCCGGGTATAAGAACGATACCTTAAAAAAAAACAAAAAAGATGAGCATAAAAATTTTTTTTCTATTTGTATCGAAATACGTTTATTTAAAAAAAAAGGGGCTTGCTTTTTGAGCGGGGGATGAATTCTAGAATTACTAATTTTTTTTTAAAAAAATTTGGGAAAAATACCTCGAATAAATGACTTCAAAACATAAGAGCAATGTATACTAATGTGTCAAATTTCTTCATAAAACAGGGGGTGCGCGTTATACGGCGAATATACCTAAAAATTAAAAAATGCAGCTTGAAAATATGGGTGTACGTTATACACTGATGCGCGTTATATTCCGGATTTTACGGTAATTCCTCATTGCGAAGCTATGTTTCTGATAACATCAAAATGTGTGATTTTTGCACAATATTACCACATAGATCACATGTATATGCCCGGAAACATTGGCAATTGAGAAAAAAGAGAATCATATCCCCCGCCCCATTTATTTTATTGATCACAATTTGATCAACCGTTGTAAGATGAACAGTAGAAAGCCTGGTAAACTCATTTCGTAATGGAAGCATCACTTCGTTGTTTCGTCTGCCGTAGTAAAAATGTTGACGTCCATTGGTAGGTACAATATAAGTCCTTCTTGAACCATGACCCTGGATAAGGCTACGCAGACCAAAGGTTATGAATGTGACTTGCTGTATTTGTAATAATTTCATCAAATGTCCCTTCTTGCGAGTTGCGAATTGTCAAGGAATAGGCTGGTTTCAATGGGAAATGATTTTTTTTAGCATTAATCGATCTTTTTCAGTTAAGAGGAACTGTTGCAGATCTACGGTTGAAAGGAACCATTTCTCTACTGAAAAATGTCTTCTGGTATTTCTTCTGTCTTCCAAGAATTCCTCTCTGATGAAGGTGTAGCGGTATCTTCATAAGCCAGTAAGATCCTCCAGCCAGAGGTGGTCACTTTTGTATACTGTAGCGTTTCTCAAATTGTGGGGCGCGCCCCCTAGGGGGCATGATAACTCTACGAGGGGGTCACGAGCATATTGAAAAGGCGAAAACAAAAGATTATTAAAATAATTATTAATTTACTGAAAGTAAACAAACAAAATACATTCTGACATAATAAAAAATAAAATATACATTTATACTGATGTAAAACACTTATAAATGTATCAGCACTGGAAACTTTATTTTATAATTAATTTAACAATACTAAGTTAAGAACAACATTAATAATTACCAATGATACTATGGGCTTGTCATATATAAAAAAATTAACACTTATCTTGATAATTTCTATAGTTTATAATTAATACCTTAATTGTCGATTAACAGTTACGCGATTCTCTCCCGAATGCCACCGTTTTCCACTTAAGCACGCGTATGTGATGTATTGGGGGGGAAAAGGATAAATAAGTCCTCAGAAATAAGTAAATCCTTCGCAAACACTGTCAAACACTTTGTATTACATTCCAAAGCTAAGAATTTTATGGATAGCAGTGCAAAGAAAAGATCCTACTTCATAAAGACGTATGTATACGCCCGGAGCAATTAACGCTTTGATTGAGTGAGACATTTAATAAACGCCGGTGGTGCTTAAGAGGTTATACTAGCTTAATCATCAAAGTGTATTATGAAATATATTGTTATTGTATTGAGAGGGGCGCGATTAAATTTATGATTGAATATTGGGCAGCAAAAATTGAAGCTTTGAGAAGCGCTGGTCTACTGTCCAGACATTTTGTCCGGAAGCTGTTACTGACTTATGAAGAAAAAACTACAAAGGGAATATTCTAACGGTGTATATTGGTTGTGTTGTTGAAATAAAGTTTATTTTTGATAATCGTGCTTCGTTACTTTGCTATTTAACGCACCAAAACGGTATTAAATATATAAAGCCAACTTTAGTGATTTTTAGCTGTTATAGTCAACTTTGTCAAAAAAACTAAAGCATTAAGTGTAGCTTGGCTTGAAAAATGGTTTTCGACTTCAATTATTTTAAAATGCTAGTAAACGTAGTTTGCGAATATTTTTTTTAAACTTTCAATTTTTTCTTAGGGCTTAGTTTTTAAAATATGCTTTCTAAATTTTCCACATAGATAACAAATAACGGTAATTTTTAAACAAAAATAGTAAAAAAAAACCCTTCTTTAAATGATTTGTTATAAAAAAGGTATTAGAAGAAAAACACAAAAACTGTTTTTAAATCCTTAATTTTTAAGCAATTTTTTCAATCTTTGAACAAAACACCGATAACAACATTGGACACTTGAAAAAAAAGTTAGTTTGATTAGTTTGATTTGATTTTGTCTGTTAAAATTTAACAGACAAAATTAAGAACCAGATATAATCAATATAATTTTGATTTAATAAATTTTAAATCTAAATTTACATGCTATTAAGTCTGAATTTTACACAATCGTCAATGCAGGATTTTGTGATAAAAAATAACTAATCCGAGGATAGATATAATTAATTGAAAACTATCTAATCTCATTTTTCTCGTTCATAAATACCACTACATAACAGAAAATTTATTTATTTCTGCATTAATCTCTCGTATTTCTATAAACATCTTCATGACATGTATATTGGATAAGAGAAGAAGTATGATCAATATAACAGTGTAAAACTGTACTTACAAAATGCAGTCATTAAAAATGAGATTTAAATGCACACATTCTCTAATTTATATTTCTGATTTGAAATGGATTATTAATATATATTATCGATAATGAATCTTTTAAAGTATTTGCAATTTCTATAACTATTGAAGAGTATGTTCTGCGAATCGGCTTTTGAGTCAGTCGGTTCAAATTAAAGTTTACTTCTTAAAATTTATTTCAATCTTTAAATACAAAAATACTTAATATTACAAAATATGTCTTGCCCTAAATATGTGCAATCATTACAAATTGGTTTTCTACATCACAGACACTCTGGTTATTTCAATTCTATTAATACGTAAGTATTTTGTCATCTTGTGTGTTGTTCTATCACACAAAGAAGCTTTTCTTTTTTGAAGGACTATTTCAGTACGTGTTTGTGATGAATTTTTCAACTGGTCTTGTAAAATGTGAATTACAAATAAACATAATTCTTCTTGGTGAAATTTTGCAGTTATATTTCGCATGTTTTTTTATAAGCTTGAAAGCGAATAATTTCACAAACATATACCTTTTTTTTAAGTTTCTGATTTACCCTGTTTTTTAAATCTTTTATAAACTTAAATTTCTCCTTTACTTCGACACATCTAAAACTATTACAATGGTAAAGGCTACTTGGATGTGTGATGATTTGAGGAGTTGCTCGTTCAGACTGTCTATTACTCCATTATTTCCTCCCACCATGTATAGAGATCAAAGCACTTTAAATCAGTCGAGGTTCAAAATCCTTCCAAAGGTGGAGTGTGGAAGTTAAGAGGGGATGAACCAGTCTCAAAATTATGAAGTTCATCGCTAGTTACCCTCTCGTGTGGCTTCAGAGTATATAAACTTAAAATCAAATCAAACTAATATTCTTTATTTGCATTAAAATATGCGATGACTTCAGCTTTATGAGTTTTAACATCTGAGTAAACTCAATTAGTAATTAAGAAAGACTATTACTACACTATATATATAATATATATTTATAAACAAGAGATAAACATCCAACAATCACATTCGAAAAACCCATAGACAGTAGAAAATCACACAATGAAGGACACATGAGCAACCGAGATTAAAATTATAAAATGGATGCTGCAGTATTATAAACATTTCTGACTTAGGACAGCTAATATATAAAATAATTTATATAAAAGTGGGGTTGAACATGTTTTTTGGCCAGCCAACCTTCCCCATTTATATAAATAATACTGAGCTAAAACCTATTGAAAGTAATGGATAGGAATATCTAAATCATAGAGGTAACTTACCTAAAAATGTGCACTTGAAAATGCAGAGCCCGCGCTAAATCTGAGTGCAATAAGTAAATTATTGCCAGATTCTAGACCCTAATTCAGATTCAAAGCATGTGAATGGCTGAAATGTAGCACTTAACAAAAGTATAATAGGAATAGAAACAAAAATTAATAAGAGAGTTACAAATTACCATAACTTTAGAGACACTAGAGTATATATGAATTAATTAATAATAAGTAATTTTAACTAATTTGGCCAGTCAACCCTTCCCCTTTATATATATATATATATATATATGCTGACGTACTGGTTTAAAATTATACCCCCCCTTCCCTGTGGGAATGCTTCTTTGAAAAAATAATACTAACAGACACGCATTGTTTGGTAGACTGCCCTGATTGTAAAATGCTTCTTTTTTTAAGATACTAAGAATAGGTAAATGTTTTAAATTAACAGTGAAGAAGCTGATTAACTGTTTGAGGATTAAATGGACTGAAAAGAGTGCGGAGGAGTTTCTTTTGTTGTAAGGGGCAGATTCGTATATGCAGCAGTCGCATAAAAAGTATGCTATCACTTAAGAGTTAATCAAAGTCAAATAAAGAAAACGGATTTGTTTAAATTTCCTCCTAATTTTCTTCTCCACATGGAGACTTGAAAACAATTTAATGTACATCAGTTTGAATTGCTTAAATTGAATCAGAACTTGAATCACAATTCAATTCGACTCGATCATTGTCGACTTTCAGTTCAGGAATCTGGCTACATGACCATGACTTCGTTAACATAATGTAATTATTATGTGTTAGAGAATAACGTAATTTGATTCATTTTTATTCTGTAAAGTGCACCATTTTTTGGAAATCAAGTTTTTAATGTACTATTTTAGATAATAATCAATGAATCTATTAATTATAATCTGTTTTATTATTGGAACTTTTTCTTTCATTTCCCTTATGTCTTACTTAATTCAATGTTTAACTTTCTTCTTTCAGAATTGTATTTGTATTTAATTGTATTTAAATTGGAAAACAATCTTCTAAATTGGGTCTTATTAATTTATATAAATTAGTACTGAATTAACAACAAAAGTCTTTTCTGCATTATGCAATAAATATCATCAGATGCAGTATCACTAAAATTCTTTTGTAAATATATTTGAAATTTATATTGATTAACTTCTTCCATTCCGAATTTGTAATGTTTACCGTGCTTTTAATTTTGCAACATCGCGTACTAGAATCAACTAATTTACTCTTAACATTTTCTATCTTGAAAAAACATGAAAACAAAATTATTGAAACTGAAATACAATCACATGGGGATTTATTCACTTAAATTTATTTTCTGAAAAGTAGCAGAACAAGGATTTTTTTGAGGTTTGGGTTTTTTAAAAGATGAACTGGAACTATTTTTATATATTTAATCAGCTCCATAATTGCCTTTTTAACATTGAAAAAGCTACAAGAGAACTGAGGGACTTTCTGTTAACTTTCTTTAAAATACTCATTTTTACTCAGAATAAATAAACCGAATGTTTATTCATATTCCTATTACATAACTAATTATCGTACGAATGAGGAATGATGTTCATGCTTTTAAAAAGTAGTTGGAAATCTTTTCAACGTTTATTATATATTTATAAAGACTGTTCCTTAAAATATTATTCAAACAGCAGTATTTTTTGAGGTAATTGTAATTTGTCTTCAGATGTTTTTTCTTGAGAAATGTTTAATTTAAGTGCAAATAACAAAGAAAGAAACCAAGCACAAATTATTTTGTAAAAACATGTTATACGGGATAAAAAAAAATAATTATTCCAAAATTATTTATAGCATCCTATTTAATTCAGTATATTATTGATTTTAATAAATTAAGTGTACTTAATTAACAAAAAATTATAAAAAACGATTTTTCTTAGAAAATATTATAAATATAAAACAACCTTTTAAAAAATATTTACTTTAAAAATTTATTTCTAATTTAATATGTTAACATACATTCCAAAAATAAAATGCATTTTTTTATTACTGCATCATATTACACAATCTTTTTGTAGTAACTTTGTCGACTTAATGATCAATTTTTTAAAAAAAATAAATGAATATTGCATTTTAATTCTTAAGAGAAATTTGAATGAACAATTTAATTTAATTATTATTTTTTTACTTATTTGCAAGGTCTGGAAAACAATGTTAAATAAAAGGAAGCGCACAAAAAATATTCTTATAAATTGTGATTTAATACAATTAAAACAAACATTGTAAAACAACATAACTTATAAGGAAAAGAAAAGTATAAAGATTAATCGATAAACTTAATGAAAAAAGAAAAATTATATAAAAACTGCTTTAATTTGGATTAAGAATATATATTGCATTGATGCGATTATATTTGAATGTTAAAATCATAAAATTTAAGTTTTTTTCTTCAACAGAATCTTAATTGTATTACATAACCTGCTGAATAATTACAGCAGATTCTTTAGATAACACAAAACTAAATATTTGTCAAAGAAAGTTGAAACTTTGTTAAATAAATGCTAATTATTATTATAGTTAAACATGGACGTGTATGTATTTCCGAATTGTGGATGCTATAAAATTTATATTAAATCTCTCTCTCTCAGTACGATGCAACATTTATTAACATGTATTTAAACTAAAGCTGTTGTTTAATCAGAAATATTAGATGAGGAATATTAACATGATGTGTGATAAAAAAAAGCTTATATAACATATTAAATTTTAATAAAATGGGAATTATGATACGTCAATATTATTCTGGAAAGCTTTCCAAGAATCCAGATAAAATGATTAACTGATATCCAAGACTTCACAAAATTCTTAGTTAAATGTATTTTTGTAAATATTTAGGAATAAATCAAAATGGGCATATTATGTTCTTAAAAACGAATTCCTACAAAATGAATTTAATTTATTGACACCAATTACTAATCAAATCTGCTAATTTTAATTCATTTAGGTTTTTTTCGAAGAAATCATTCAGACAAAATTAAATAATCTTGACTGTAGTCTGAATTATTTTCATTCGCGAGGGAAGTAGGATTATTACTATTATTTTTACTAAATAATTTTTATTATTTTGAAATATTTTATACATTATTCTCTAAATTTGTAGTGTATATGCAGTGGTGGTCAAAGCCATGGACCCTTTTTTAAAATTGTTATGTATGCTTATAGAAATTGTTATGTTGCACAAAATGTGCAAAGTCCTTTACATCATTTGAAATAAAATTTAATACTGAATTTAATACAAAAAATAAAATTCAAAAGAAAAAAATTTATGTTGCAATAACTATCGATATACATTAGATGATAGCAGTTAGTTATGAGTGGAGTTGCCATTATTTTTTTATTACAGCTTCACATAGATGTCTTATTGAGCTGAACATAGTTTTAAGCTCTTCCTTTATTATTATATGATGAAAGGAAACAATTATATCCTCATTGGTTCCTTTTTATTTAATAGGTACCTCATTTGGGCAAGAGTTTTCAAAAGATGCCACAGGTTTTCGATAGGATTGAGGTCAGGACTGTTTTCTGGCCATGACAACACCTTAGAGATCTTAGAACGATGCCAGTATTTCGATTACTTTACTGTGTGGCAAGGAGCAGAATCTTTTGAAAAATAAATGAAGCATTGTTGGTAAGTTGGTAAACAGATCCCTGATGGAAAGAAGAACTTTGGGCTCTAAAATGGTGTCAATGTATTTTCTGACGTTCAGTACCCCACCGGTGATATGAAGACGCCTTATACCATCTGAACAAATCATTTAACTGTGTGGGTATTTCATAGTCGCCCGGATGCAGTCAGGATGCTGCATTTCTCCTATTCTATGTCTTACATATTTTCGGCCATCACCACCAAATAACGATATATTAGTTTCATCGCTCGATATAGCTTGTAACCACCAACCATTTGTCCAATTAATGTGTTTCTTTGACCACTGTAGTCTTTTTTAGCTCTGCTATAAATTGAGATACGGCTTTTTTGGTGGAATTCTATCTTTTAGTCTTACATCTGCTAATCTACTCCTGATTGTTTTTGAACTGACAGAAACACCAGAATCATTCGAAAACTTCTGATCACTTCTGATGGATGTCCATGAAATTCTTTTATCTTGGACATAGTATTTTTGTCATCAACAGATGTGGTGCGCCTTTTTCAGCCTTTTCTTGCTTTTTTTATTATATTGGTTCCTGATATCTTAAACATAACTTTAGGTCTCCAGATGTTGTCACTTGAATCCTTCCCCTCAACTCTCTAGTAATTTTCACATAGGAAAGATCATTTTCTTGTCACACATCTCTTTCTAGGTTCCAAGCAACTCTTTTATTTGATGTCATTGCTTTTTCACTAAATATAATTTTTATCCTGGCCAAGAAACAGTCCTTACCTCAATCCTATCGGAGACTTGGGACACCGTTTGAAAACTCTTGTCCAAATGAGGTACCCATGAAATAAAAAGGAACTAATTGAGAGTATAATTGTTTCCTGACATCATGTAATAATAAAGGAAAAACTATTTTCAGCTCAATGAAACATCGATAAGAATCTGTAATAAAAAATAAAGGCAACCTCACTAAGCACTAATAACTAACTGCTATCACCAGTATCTAATGTATATCGATATTTGTTGCAGCATAGCTTTTTTGCTCTGTAAATATTTGAATTTTGTCTTTTGTATTGAATTTAGTATTAAAAAATTCCCTTAATATGATATGAAAGACTTTGCAGTTTGTGAAACGTAACAATTTCTATAAGTATACAAACTTGAAAAACATAACAATTTTAAAAAGTGGCCGCAAATTTGGCCACCACTGTATACCAAGGATGCTTATTACTATTTCTTGCCTCATATTTTCAAGATTTTACACACGTAATACTTGATAAATTAATTTATTTATATCACAATTTAATATAAAAAATTATATATCTAAAGCTTTGAATAAATATTTTATAATGTTCTTGTGAAATCCATTTTTTTGAAGAAAGATAAATAATTTTCCGAGTATTAATTATGTAAACATGACTCAGAAACTCACTACATACTGAACAATTCAAATCTTTTGATTTCAGTATATATCATTAAAGAAAATAATTTAAAAAATGTTTTTTACAACTCTATTACCTATTATAAGATTTTTATATTAATTCAAAATCTTTTTTATTCTGAGATTCTGTATTTTGGTCGAAAGAATGCATTTTTTTGAATATAAAACTATGTTTTAAAGAGCACTTACAAGGGAAAATGCTTTAATATTTTTTATGCATAAAACTACAGAAGCATTTTGTTATTCGTATGAGACATATGTATTATAACAACTTTGCTTTTTTAAGAGTTCTACGGAAATAATAAACAAATGTTCTAAAGGTAATAATCAAATATACAGTAAAGTATTTTTAATATTTTGTTACTTTATGAACTTAAATATATTATATAAATTTCATAAATATTATCATTTATATTTGGGACAGCTTGGGAACAGCTTTAAATTGGAACAATTAAAATTTCAAAAAAAAAAAATGTGTTTTCAAAGAATACCTACATTTAAAAACCTTATTTTTGGTTCTTAAAGATATTTTTTATGATGAAATGAAAATACATTGCATATTTTGATATTCTTCTTAGAGCTTGGACCATGAAATAATAGGTTAAAATAAAATGAACTTCAGAATGAGAATAATATTTCGTAACAGTAGATAATGGTACAGATGAAAATGTTGGGTAATAGACCTAAATAACTAAAAGGTCCAGTCCTGAAACTTGTTGAATTCCTTTTACAAAGATTATTACAGATGTAACTAGAAACTTAAGGGAAAGGAAGTGCAAAGAAGTTTATTTATATGTGCCTGTTCATGATATTACCCATCTACACCTTTTACTATATGCCTAACCGTGGCATAAATTACGAACTGACATTTTGACTCAACATTATTCGAAAAACTTGGGATAAAGAAATTTGCAAGGCTTGATTTCAAACTCAGTCATATTATCAGGTTTACTTTTGAATAATTGATATTCTCAAAATGTCCATCTTCATATTTTAGCAAAATTACTTATTTATCTAAGTTTTTCTTAATATAATTAAAAGTAAATTGAATTAATTTAAAATTGTATTAAAATTATTTTTATAACGAATCATTGGATGAACCATTAATCTTATTGCTTGAGCAAATGAAGAATTTTTAAAAATAAAATATATCAACATGATCCCTTTACATTTGGAATTTAATTCAAATTTTCCTTTATTCCATTGAAAAATGTATTAAAAATAATAGATATGTGTTTGCTATTCATCCGGTCTGGGAAATAATTATTCAATACCTTTATAATAGTAATTTAATTTCATAATAATATGTGTATTTTAATTATTCGATAATATTAAAAACAAGAAACTATGTGTTGAATTTGACAAGGGATTGATTTTTATTAACTGTTTTACTTTATAAGCTTATGCATAAATTGAAAGTATGAATGAACGGAATAAGTCAAAGAAAAATGTATAAATCATGTTAAATTTGCATGACAAAGGTCAAATGTACAAAAATATCGTTAGGAGGTCAGTAGGAGTCTATGAGAACAATTATACGTTTACGTTAGTAATTTGGATTAAATAAATATACAGATGCAGAGAATTCTGTAAAACATTCATCCCCAAAAGACTGAAGTTAGAAAAAAAATTAAATAAATATTTAAAAATTGCGCAGAGTATTAATAGTTAAATAACGCTGTAGTGCTATAGAGCAGTGATCCGCAATCCCCGGTCCGTGAATCAAATGGTGCCAGGCCACCTAAAGAACATTAAACTATTGCCATTTTATTTAAAGTGGTAAGTTTCTGTCAGATTTGCCCAACTTTTCACGGAAATCACTTTATATTTCACGTTATATCACTTTTATTCATTTTGGTGTAACTATATTTTATTCTGAAGGCATATTTAAATGTAACTAAATTAAAATTGTTTAATCAAAACAATCTAAAATATAAACAATCAATGTAACCCACCCTCAGCGGAACGCGGTAAAATTTTCAAACGTTGACCGCTCTGCAGCGATAAAATGGTTGCGGAGCACTGCTATAGAGGTACAAATGTAACAACTTTATTCTTCAGAAAGCAACTAAGGTATGGAAAATATTCGTCCTTTTATTTTGACAAAATAAACGTTACTAAAACATTTAAAATTCTATTATTCAAGTCAATCAATAATTGTTGGGCCTGAAAACATTATTTCATATTTCTTTTTTCCTGAAAGCTCCTCATACCAAATTAAGTTTGATTGGAAAAGAAAATTACAATTATAAGGCAATTAAGGTAAAATTTTTGTTACATAATTTCGTAGATTTCAGAATCGGAAATAAAATTTAAATCCGAGTTTAAAAAAAGTAAAGATTGTAGCCTTTTAGCTCTTTCCACTGAAACACATGCTTACATTTATTGCCCTTTTTCAAACCCATTGTGTTGTAAGATATGGACATTTTGTAAGGATAGGGGTATTAAATTACTTCATATTGTTCTTTTCATTTTGTCTTGTTAGAGATGAAGTAAATTCCATTTAAATCAACTTATTATTCTAGAAACAAAGAATTGATTAAAACTCGATTTTAATCAACCTTCATTCG
This sequence comes from Trichonephila inaurata madagascariensis, assembly GCA_019973955.1. Taxonomy (NCBI): domain Eukaryota; kingdom Metazoa; phylum Arthropoda; class Arachnida; order Araneae; family Nephilidae; genus Trichonephila; species Trichonephila inaurata. The sequence goes on along the minus strand of BMAV01014231.1, from coordinate 328,406 downwards.
ATTTCTAATGAAAGGATACACACACCCTCAAAATAGAGGTGTCAATTAGAACGTATTATTTGCATATCTAAGTACCGTATAATCCAGCGTATCACACACACTTTTAAGACGAAAAATAAGATCGAAATTTACAGGTGCATGTTATACTCTAGGTATAAATATGATATCTTTAAAAATAAAAAAGCGAAAACAGAAAAAAATTAGGCATCTACATATATCGAAATACTATTTATTTAAAGAAATGATATGCCTTATGAATTTAAACGGTCGCAGTTTTAGAAGTACACTATTTTTAAAAAAGCCTTGGATAATGCCTCGAATTAAAAACATAACCCTGACTTCATCACATATATAAGAGCATTCCATACCTACATTTCAGGTTTTCGTAAAAAAGAGGATGCGCGTTACATGGTCAATATACCTAAAAATTAATAACTACTCCTTAAAAGTATAGATGCGCATTATACGCCAGATTTTATGGTAGTTTGGTTCTGAGTTTAAAATTCGATGTAACGCCTTTTTTTCTTCTTAACATCCTGAGGCAATAAAAATATTAGTATGTTAATTTGGGGTTGATATAATAATGCCTTGAAAACGAAACAGTTAATCTTTTGAATTCTAAGCTATGCAAATTCTTTCCAGTGAGAAAAATAATTTTGTGCAGCGATGAGTTATAAGTATTTAAATTTAAGGGTTTATATATTTTTATCCAAAGGTAAACTTATTATGATCTCTATGATAAAAGTTTACTGTTCAGCATTATAAATGTTTTTAAACATCTGCAGATTATCTTAACATAAAGACTTCAAAAAATCGTTAACACGAAAGCTTAATAACAGTTCAGCATGAAGGCACAACACTAATTTGGCAATCAAATCATTTCGGATGATTACCTCTCATTATCTACTGCCTTTAGTAATATACCTCTTATATTTATTGGCTACCTGAATTTCTTCCAATAATTTTTTCAGTATTAGAAGAATGCTTTGAAAGTTTTATTTCATGATTACCTTTATTCGAAATATTTTCAGTTAATTATCTTTCCGGTGAGTATTAATGAGTATAATATTAATGAATGTTTTGTGTTTTAGCGTTTGCGAAGTTAATGCTTCCGTGAAGTTAATTAATAGCAAATTAACATTTACTCTTATAGAAATAAGTACCTACGATAATAACTTGTGAGAAAAATGTTTATATTATGAAGAGTAGTGACTAGATATTTATTAATACGAGTTGGTGATTTCTTAATTTTCGTATGAAAATAATGCTTTAACATATACTATCATTATAATTTGCATACCAAATTTTTGTTTATTTGCATACCTCGTTTCCCAGTTAATAAACGTAATCTGCAGGTATGTATAACTTCTTTTTTTACGAAAATTATGAGGTTAATTTTTCACGGAGTTTACTGCTTTGGGCAATGAGATGTTTGTTATCTATGAATAATGCGTAAGGGATATTTTAAGCACAATACATGACCATGAATATCTGATACATTTTTCTGTTGTTAAATAAACCTTCAAAAACTGTTGATGATGCCTAGGTTTTTATTCATTTTCTTTTTGACTGCGCACATTATCTGGCTGAAATAACTTAAGGTATCCGACTACGTTCGGAACCGTGATTTTGTAAAAGCGTGTAAATGGATAATATTTATGATATTTAATGTCACTTAGATTAGAAAATGTATATAAAATTGTTTTAAGAATAGTATTACAATAAAAAATTATTTAAGTACAATATTTTGACAAAAATGAACATAGAATGACGTATTTTCAAAATATTCTCCTTTTGTGAAAAATGCTTCTATTATACTAATATTTTGCCTGTATATAGCTCAAACCTCTGTACAGAGGCTCAACTAGAATTTTTGAAATATATAACTTAGAAGTGGGTTTATCCATGTTTTACGACAACAGAGGGGAGAGATTTTAAGAAAAAAACGCCGAAAATTATTTCAATGGTTGTAACTCTGAAAATAATGAATGCGAATTTTTCAAAAATCATAGCTGAGCCTCTGTATAGAGATCTGAGCTATATACAGGCAAAATATTATTATAATAGAAGCATTTTTCACAAAAAGAGAACATTTTCAAAAAAGGTTATTCTAAGTTAATTTTTTGCCAAAATATTGTATTTAAATAACTTTTTTTGTCAAAATGTCTTTAAAACAATTTTATATATTTATTCTAATCTAAGTGACACTAAACATCACGAAAATTATCCATTTATGCGCTTTTTTAAAATGACGGTTCCGAACGTAGTCGGATACCTTAACTAAGTTTTATTTAAACTAATAAGTAAATTTCTAAATGTGTTTGTTTGCTAATATTTTGTTGTTACTGACTATATTTTCTTTATCATTTAAAAATTTACTTTTTTGATGTAAAAAAGTACTTAATTGTAAGTTTGCTACTTAAATTTAGAAATCAATATTTCTAGTTGTTTTCCATCTATCTTGGATTGATTTAGATTGAGCTAATTTTTTTTCTTTTATTTCCCATACATTACTGTAATTTCTTAACAAACATCATATCAATTGAAATGCAGTGAATGAACCGACAAGTTACAGTTTGTTGAAGCGTATGTATGAAAGAAAATTATTTCAACTCCTCTAATGAAGTAAAAATAGATTACAGATTCAAACCGAAACCTTAATCTTTAATTTAAAAGAAAAATTAAGGAATTTAAAAGTTGAATTAAGATTTAGTCTAGATAAATTAGGTACAAAATAAAATTTTTGTTTTATATTAAATATTTAGTAAAAATTACACACTCACATGAAAATATTGCAAGATAAATTTAAAAGACTTTTCGGAGAATTTTCAATAAGCAATAAAAAAAGAATTAGTCCTTTTATGAATTGAAGAATGAAAATACAATTTCATTTTATTTTTACATGAAAAAAAAATCGATGTATTAGTTTTTGCATTAGCAAATTTTAAATATAGTCTGAAATTAAAAATTTGAGGCATCTATTATAATTTTAATTAAGTCTATCAGTTTTGAAGTTAACTACTTATGGGGAATATTTTTACAGCAAATTTGTAGAAATTAATTCTCTAAATATCATTCTAATTAAGGTTTACATTGAACACAAAAATATTTGTACATATTATAATTATCAAGAAGTATTGAAAAAAAATATCTCTATTGATAACAATGAACATTTGTTTATGAAATTGGTATAATTATTTATGTAATAAATTTTATTTCTCTTCTAATGCGTGTGTACATGAGAACTTATAAAATTTGATATTGTACACTGAGAAAAATTCACAGTGCATTCTTTGAAAGGAACATAATTGTAATGCTGATTCAATTACTTATTATTTCTTAAAAAGAAAGAAAGTACTATAACAAGTGAATCTGCTCTAAAAAGTTAAAACTAAATTGAAGTTATGAAGTTTGGAATCATTTCAATGCATATAAAATCTAATCATAAGCTAAACCTAGTATAATATCCATTTGGAAATCATAGCAAATTAATGCGCGAGTTGCAATAATTCCCTTTTAAGAGAACATATACATTTGGAATTTTCGAGAGCTTATATTCTCTTAAATTTTAAAGATAATTAACGATGATACTTAAGTGAGTTTATCGAGTCTAAAGTTAGTAATTATGAGATAAATATCGATGAGGAAATGGGAATTTAAAAATAATAATTGATTTCTGAAATACTTCAGAGATCCAGCAACTTGGTAATGAAGTTCTCATGATTCAAGATGGGAGCTTCAAGATCTCTCATAGGACGAATTGCGGCAGAGATTTCAAGAGATGACTCCTTGAGTAATTCTTTCACAATTAATTTTGCATTGTATTAAATTATTATAATTTTTCAATATGGGTTACGTGAGAGAGTTTACACTTTATTTATGCTTTCTGAAAACAACAAAGCCACAATTAAAAGTAATAGTGATCGTTATTATTTTAACAAATGTACGTAGTTAAGCAATAATCATTTTGTTCTGTTTGGAGGTGTTTTGATGAACTGAATAGCTATACTAAGATCATTAAGCATTTGATCTTTTGTCTTTTCAGAGGTATAGTTTCGAGAATATATTTGGTATTTTTTAGTAACGTAATTTTAAATAATTTTCTCATTTTATCACTTGAAATATGATAAAATACAGGGATTATAATTAAAGTTTTGATTTCAAAACGCTTTAACTGTAAAATCACTGATTGACGATTTAATATTTTACCAGAATATTAGTGAAGCAATGGGAGTGTGTTTTGCGAATGGAAATAAAATACAGTCGGACCTCTATATAACGTTCGTTATATGAAAAATTCGTTATATAGAGGTTCACCTTTCAATATACCTTATAAACCACATAAAACAAATTTTAAGTTCATAACCACTCTATATTAAAATAAGTAATTATTCATACCTATTTGTAAATTAATATATATTTATTTTATATATCTTAACTATCAAAAGAAAGACAAATCGCAAGGAAAGTTTCTTGACACTTTAATCCACTTCCTGAAGAACAAAATGTATTTCTTTGATGCTCAAGTACTTAAGTTTTAACGTTTTCGATCTACAAGAAACAAAGTTGCCAGCAAGACTGATCAACACTACAAATGAACAGAGACTAGACGGAACTTCTTGGATGAAACGCCCAGAGTTATACTTCTCTGGGTGAATTAGGTATCTAATAAAACCATTTCAAAATTTATGACCACTATAAAATGTGTTAAAACAGAGAATAACTTGTAATCTCCAAAAATACTTTAAAGATAGGGAGAAAAAAAATTGAATCAGAAGAGAAAAAGTTCATTATATATAAAATGCACTTCGTGATAGATAGGTTATTTTACGAAAAAAATTGTTAAATGTTCTTGGTTCCAGCAAAAAAACTTCGCTATATAGAAAAATTCGCAGTAAAGAGGTTCGTTACATAAAGGTTGGACTGTAGTTCAAAATGTGCCGCTAAGTGGTGCTGTCAGCAGAAAATCCATAATAGATTTGTTAATTAAATAAATGTAGTTAGTCGAATGAAGACATATTCCAAGGGTTAATGACAAATTTACTAAAGAAAAGACAATAACATAGGTTTACAGCAAAAACAGAGATAGTGAATAGAGAAAAAGAGGAACTTCATGAAATAAACACCGTAAGGATGATTAATGCGTAAATAGTTCGCTATGTCCTCCATCTTGTTCCACTGTCAGTTAAAAGCACAAAACAGCCTGTTATGTGATGGTATTATGGATGTGGTACACGATGTTTGATTTACTGTTGGTCAGATTCACAATCCATCCGCTGTGTGCAACATTCTTCAATTATCCTCAATATAAAAATCGAGGAGTTTTAGTTGAGGTACGTGGTGTCCAGGCTGTTGGGAAGCAGTAGCTTATGATTGTATCTTTTCCGAAAGGAGAGATCAGAAGTTGCTTCACATGGGTAGTTATGAGTGGCGAAGCACTACCTTGCATGAGTATTGTGTGATCTACACAGTGACGCTGTTGAAGTGCCGGAAGGACATTGTTATTCAAAAAATTCTTCTTCCTGCTTGGCAGTAACGGTGATTGTAACGGGATTTGCAGGTGCGATTTCCTAGAAGAAGAACAGACCGACGACAAACTTTGATATTATTCGGCACCACACAATAACTTTTTTCAGAATGTAGCGGTAATGACTGCAGTAGAAGCGGATTCTCATGTAGTTATACGTATTTACAAAATCCTAAAAATGGAAATAGGCTTCATCAGACCACAGGATGTTCCATGGACATCCAATATCCCCTTCCAACCGGATTATTCCCCTTTTTTTTGGGTCAGCAGGTAGAACCAGCCCAGAACGCGCCATGGCTTCTTGCGCGAATAACAAAAAGATTTCCCAGGGCTTACGTGACGGGTAGGCATATCCAGCAGTCGTTTATCTTCATATAACCTGATTACTCTGTACTATTGTTCCTCTGTTCTTGTAAGGTAACATTCATCCTGTTGAAGTTGTTTCTGTCAGTTTATACGTTTGATTATATAAATGTTACTGAAGACCCATTATGTTCTTGGGATGTTGCTAGTTTAATCTGATAAGGCTCAATCCTCATTTGATGGAGAAGTTTGGAGAGTGGGGTGCTAGTTCAAGTGTCGTTTTCGTCATCTGACAATCATTCAGAATTTCAAGGTCTGTTGACAGTAGCCATCGTATTGCTTTAGAGAGAACGACGTTAGAAAGCCACCAATCAATTTTGAAGGGCTTTAATATACAATAGCACTTACAGTCATTTACATTATTTACATTTATGAAATTCCTCTCGAGTCTTTCTTGTTTCCCTAAAGGTGGTGAAAGGATCCCCTATGCGGAATGGGTGAAGTACGTTGGGAGTTTTCTCCTGGTAGGGTCACCCAAGGCGTGAAGACCATTATATTATGCCCAGCTAAAATCAGTAGGCAAAGGAGCTAGGATAATCTTCTACCCTATTAGTGCTGCAGTCCCTGGACTAATTGAAGCTGCGTATCACCTCCTGTTTATGACTTCGTTGATGACTGATCAGTTATGAAAATTTATGTTATCCTTGGCTATATATGTATAGCATCCTAAATAGTACTATTCTAAGTTTGAGAGACAAAACATTTCATTATTTTATAAAGAAAATACTTATTTTGAGTAACATTTTTCTTGATTTTTTGTATAATTCTTTGCAACAATTTAAACTATTCGATATAGTGAGATAATGCAATATATATTATTGTACGAGTTATAAAATTATTTTGAACTATTATTAGAATTCATTTCATTAGTCTTAAATTTTCATCATATTTCAGATTATCATTTGCAATTCAAATAATAATTGCATAATGAAGACAGATAATTTTTATCAACATTTAACTATAAATTTTTTTACACTACATATCTCTATAAAATTATCACCACTATGCTTATTATTACAGTAAATTAAGCAAGGAATACTTTAATTAAGAACTTACACTCAAAATTGTTATTTTATATTTTATAAAAACTGTTTTGAGAAAAATGGATACCCTAAATTACTGATATCTTAAAAAATATCGTTATCATAACATAATTTTCTCTTCCTTATCTGCTTTCAGCATTCGTATTGTTCATTCAATTCAAGAAATTCTTTCGTAATTTATCTTTTATTGTCGTATTCCATTTCTTGAAAAAATATCAGAAAGGTACAGACTTTTAATTGGAATTTTGAGAACAAATGCCTGCGTGTGTTATAAAAACTGCGAGAGTTGTTGATCCAAATTTTAATTGGGAGAAAAAATTGAATGCACAAGGTTTTTGAATGTTTTGTTCAACGAATGAATAATACTAGATAAGAAATAATAATGCGATAACGAGGGTATTTTCCAATAAAATCATTAATGGTAGGAAAAATGAAAAGGATGCGTAATTTAACTTGCAGAACAATAAAATGTAAATTATTGTAATTTCATAAAATGTAATTTTAAACATAGATATAATTTATAGGAACGTACTTTTTATATGGAATATAGTGTCTACCTGAAACATTGTATGTGGGCACAAAAGTTTTGTTTAATTGTAGTTTTTCTTTTAAATTTAACAGATAAAAACATATATATAAGCATATTTATGTTTTTACTAATTTAATTTTAAAACATAAATATTTTAAAGATTTTTTATAGGAAATAAGAAATGCAAAACTTATTGATGGCATTATTACTTATTATTATTTAAATTGATATATAAATTGAAGGAATATTGAAAGTAGTGTCAAAAATAAAAATGAAATCTAAAGATATCTGCAGATATTTTAAGCCTGTATTTTAACTCTTATAAACGTTTTCCATTCCAAAGAAATTTAAAAAAATATTTTTATTGAAAAAACTTAATTTATAAAAGATTGTGAAATAATTAAACACAAACGCTAAACTGATTTAATTAGTTCTAATCACTTAATTTCTATTAATGCCCCACAATTGTTTATGTAATTAATATACCATAACCATTAATCTATAAACATTTTATAACTAACCTTGTTTTTCTGATTCTCTATTTGGCTTCAAAGCGGGCAAAATTTCTTTCCTACAAAATTTTGATGTCTTCATTTTTCCCAAGATCAATTAATGAGCTAATCTCATGATAAATATCGAAAAAATTATGAGAAACTATATACGTAAGACGATTTTGTTGAACAGTTTTTGTATTGCTTCAGATCTGCTTTGAAGTGAATTTATGTCAAATATTTGATTGAAATGGCTCTACAATGTCTAATGAATTAAACTTAATACGTTTGCTCTTAAAATGTCTTGTCATGTATTGTATTGATGTAGATTTCTAGTAGATAATAATTTAAAATTACTATGGGGAATTTTTTTATTTTTTATTCGCGTAATGTGGGCAAGTTATTATTTTCTTAAGATCTTAATTAATGTTGTATAAAGATTTAATAAAAAATCATAACTTGTAAGAAAAAGAATATGAAGAAAACAGAGTTTATACTTTCATAAAAGGAAAGGTGCTCATATTAAAACGAATTAAAAGTATTTTTTATTGGATTAAAAAATCTATTGAATGAAGTTGATGTGGATGAATATTATGACACTATGTAGAGTTTTTATATATTCTGCTAAATTGATTAGTAAAGTTGAATGGCAATTACAAATTAGTGAGCCGTAACTTCTGGCTCTGTGTCAGTATGAATATTATTCGCAACGTAATTAAAATTAAGAATATAGTCATATATACATATATATATATATAAAGAAAAACAATAAAAATTTATTACCAAAACTTTTTTCGAGTTAATTGATGCCATAAATATTTAATCTTTAACTGTAACTAAATATGTGTTTTATGATCTGTTTAAATACATACAAAATTACATTTAAGAAGTTTTTAAAATTGTGATAGATAAATGTTCTCTAAACATTGCAACAAAATCCATAAATATGTCCTAAAAAGAAAATTATGCTATGAATCATAACATCTAAACTATCATTTAAATGCACATTTACGTATTCCGAGTCACGCTTCTAAGATTTAATATTCAGTCAAAATACAATAGAATAATGAGGAATAATGAATGGAACAGGCAATTTAGTAAATCCCCTCTGGTTATGTTATTGAAAATTTACAGTATCAATTCTGCTCTTTTTAAACAAACAATAGCTTCTTTTCGAATTCTTGATGGAAGGTATTGTTTGAGCTAGAAAGGCTGGTCGTAGTGTTAAAGAATAATATGAGCCCAAAGTACTTCACAGACGCTAAGTAAATAATCGGAATAAAACCGGAGTAACAAAATAGTATAATTAAACTCTATTCAGACCGAAATGAGGGGTATGCCATGCTCATTGTGAAGACTGTACATTTTAGAATGGAATAAAATAATTATGGATATCATTTGATCGGCTTTTGTTTACAAATATGTTTACGTCACTTAAAAGGAAATTAAATTTTTCCTATCTTAAAAGTAACTATTCCTGCCGAAGCGAAAAGAGATGTGAGAAAGTAATCTTTTGAAATTATAGTTTGTGGTTTGTGCTTTATTAAAAATTCTTAGTAATAAAACCAAAATTTTTTCATATCTTTAAAAATATGTTATTTAAAAAATGTTTGTATTGATAAAAACGTGATAAGATTTAAGGTAAATTATACCAATGAAATTTAAAATTTATAACTCTTGTAATTAAGTTCTCTAAGAAGTTCTTATGTTTCTTTGGAGTTAAATGTTTTAAAAAATTTCCTCACCGAATTACGTACCTTACATTAAGTTTTGTGAGGTGATGCATATAAGAATTTTAGAATATTGATGTTACATTTTAGATTGTTCTTTCTTATGTTGTAAAAATGTAATGAATGAATATGTCTGTAAATGTATAAATAAAGTAGGTACATCAGTTTTTTGTAGTTCCTCTGATTTATTTTCGCCTACTTTTATTCTTTTATACAATAGTCAATTTCCTGAAAAAATATTACTCCTGCCAATGCAATCCAGAGTCCTGTTTAATTATACTGGAGATTAAAATTAAAAAAGAACTCTCTTTTATATTTACTGATTGTTTCGAAAAGTACTGAACAAGGTTTAATACAATTAGATATGTTCATAGGTTTGCATAGTACAGAAAACTAATGCTCAGCACTTGTACACTTTCATGATAGTGTGTATGCACATCAGCGTAGCGGGAGTGAGTGTTGATTAACAGTACACTATGAAGCAATGTGAGGGCTGTTGACGACGAGAACCATAATTTTGAAACATGGCAAGTGACGAGGGGACCTCTGATGTGGCATCTCCCCTATTACAAAATGCAAACGGGCTGCAGCAAGGCAAATCCACCGAAGCTCAGTGGATTTGCCTTGCAGCAGCCACTCTACACGGCGAGTCGGGAGTGACATTAGGGCTTGAACTAATGACACAACACGATGGCTACGAGTTTGTGACCATGACTCCTACGCTATGGTGGCAATTCAGTGCAAGAAAAATTAAGAGGAAGTTTATAAGATGAAGTAAAAAAATTGGGCTAATAGGTGCTTTTAATGCGTCAAAATGAATTAAGTTCTCCTATAACAATTATACAATTTTCAGAGCCTGAATTCATGCTGAAATTAAGACAACTTATTAGTGCTTATGGTAATCGGTCTCACATCTTAGAAACAAGCGTGCGAAAGGAATTTGTAATTACCATTCTCAGAGCATCTTAATTAGGTTGTTAACGATTGAGCTCTACAGATGTGTCTAGTCAATTATGTCAGAACATATTTCCACTTTCTAAAATATCGACGGGCATCTGAGTCGCATGTGCATAAATGTTTTTATCTATAAAATAGAAATAGAGACCAAATGCTTTAAAAAAAAAGGTGAACAGTGAACTTAGGGTACCAAGATTGAATCCATCTCTATATCTCACAACAACCAGAAAGGTACGAATGTCTGTACCACCCGATATAATTATATACCTAGATAATCAAACTTCCATTTCAATATAATTTTCTATTTTGGAAGATGATTAGGGGTTCATGTTCTTTCTAGAGTGTAAGTTAAAGTCCACAAAAAAATTAGCATTTAGATTGATTGATTCATAGAGTTTTATTCAAAAATAGATTATTCAGTTGTTTTTTATATACGAAACTACTCCTTATATACAATATCATAGTTTATCGTAATTGGTTTATAGGAATTAAGCTTTTGCGCTATGTTGTTGTATTCAAAATTTTGAAAATTGAAAGCAACAAAATGAATGCAAAATAACTTATACATATGTACTTAAATATAAAAACAAAGCTAATTCTTTTTAAAGTAAACAGCCGCTATTTTTGAAATAAAAAAAAATCAAGAATTTAATGCATCATTATGGAAATTGCTACATGAAATGGATGCAATCAGTGGATACCTGGTTATTTTTAAAATTATTATGCACAAAGGTTATTTTAATTTTTAACCCAATACATTCTTCTCATTCTTCAAGAAAGATCAAAATTAATTTAGCTAGACAACGGAACATTGAAAAACTTAAGTAATTACTTTTATTATCATCATTCGTTAGGGAAATTAAAAATACCAAGAAAACTAATAAGTGTTTCGAATAATTTTTTCTCCTAGGTCTTTTTGTATACTAAAGAAACGAAATGGTTTTGTGAGAAAAAAATTCAAGACTGAAAATATTCAATTGAACAGGACCAAAGAAAATAATTCGATTAGACATGAAACAAATTAGTTCCATATTTTATGTTCTGAGGAAAATGGCATAAAACATGAAGTATTTCCTTTGATAACTCTCTTAGAATAAGCGGAATTACTTCATTTATTTTTCCTTCCAGTGATGATTTGCAGCATTGGTATATACATTTCAATTATCATTAATACACTAATTTTCTGCTTGTTCACATTTCCTCCTCAAATCTTTTGGTGAGTTATGATCCTTTGAACTGACTTACTTTTTTACCAGCTTTTGATTCCTTTGTGCATGCACCCCTTTTCGGGTAAGCTTCATTTTTATTCAGCCATTGCCTCTAGCATTAAATTTTACAAATGCACTTCTGTTGGTTCTACATATTTGAATAATAGCTTTTAATTATTATTTTTTCACTGAAGTTAATAACAAGAAAGCATATTACATAAAATTACTAAATTATTCTTTAAAAAAATACAAAAGTCGTATAGTATAAGGTATAAGCTTGTAAAAAGAATATAATATAAGCTGTTATGATTTAAAATATATATATATAAAAAAAAGAAAAGTAACATGATTAACAATATGAGCTTATGATTAAGCAACCGTTTTACAAAAATTAAACGAAGGATTTTGAACAATTTATTTTCTAGAAAAGTAATGCCTTAGGCTTCATTGTTTTTGTTTCAAATGTGTGTTTTTCAAAAAATAAAAGTTGTTCTAAATAACAAATAAAAATTAGAATTTCATTTCAACCTTATTTTAAACTTGTTTAGAACATTAAAGTGATTGAAAAAAATAACTCATAAGTACTATGGATTAACATACTTCATTAATGTAACTAAAATGTACTTGAATTTATGAGAAATTTCGTAATATTATTTAACTAAAGCATATTGATGCGATTCTTGTTAGAAATTTTATAACAAACTGCATATTCAATTTTTATTACAAAACTTTTAATTGATATTTTTATTCTTACTGGTATTTCTTTTAAAAATGTGTTGGTATTTTTTCAGAAATATATGAAATCTTAAAAAAGTAATTCCATAAAAACTTGTTTTTTCATAGATTTAAATGATTATACTGGAGAGTTCTTTCAAATTAAAATATTTTTCATAAATTGTTAGAAATTTGCATACTTAGTTCATGAAAGTCGTAACACATTAAAAAGTAATAATTATCCTTTAGCTGAAAAACATCTAGAATATTATATATAATTACTAGGAAAAAACTAATTACACACTTTTTTCCGATAGCATTTTTTTCAAGGATATATTCTGTGACATTTTCGGAGCAAAGAATCGGAAAAAAGGAGTTCATTTAGAAAATATTATTATGTAAGAGATATTTATAAAAAATTATTTCTTCGTTTACCAAATTTTAAAAAATAAAAGTAAGTATCAGGTATCTAGTTACTTTTTTCTAAATATATTTAAAAAAGGCCGTAGTTTTTTAATTTATTTAGTTTCTCGATACTTTTCTCGATATGTTAATGAGATACATTAAAAAAAACAGTGATTAAAATCTTTTAATGATTACACCAAATAAAGATAAGAGTTACATAATTCACGTGTCGCGAATATTCTTGTAGAATTTTTTGAATTGTACAACAGGGCAACTAAAGAATACAAAGGTATTCAGTGGCGCTTTAAGACGTCACGTATCTGAGTTAATAAATTAGCTCAAGAATACTCAAGAGAAAACGTACTGATTAGTTAAATTAATAATTGAAGCAATGTTTTTTACTGACATTTAAGCAAAACATCGAAGGAGTGATTAACAAATATAAGAAATAAGGATTTTAAAAATTCTGTTCAAATATTTGTTATTGTGAAACAAACTTAATAACTTAAGACGAATACAAACCTTAAGGAATTTTTTTTCTTCTAAGTTGTAATTTTAAAACAATAAAAAATTAAAGGAAACAATGAGACAAAGAAATAAGCAACTATACAAAATTTGAAGAAAGACGAATATGATTGCACTTGTTGATGTATGTTATTAAAAGCCCTTCCTTATTCTTTTCATGTGCACAGAGAACTTCCAACAATGTGATAATGTAAACGTAAAATATGGAAAAAAGTAATAAATTCAGAAGTTGTATTAGGTATTTTATTTCTTTTTTGTCATACTAACAGAATTATCCCATATTTTTATTTCAAAGTCTATTTCCCTGTTCTTTTCCATACTCATGATTAAATACTGGGAAGTGAGTAAACTCCGTTGTAGAACATTTTCATTTGTGAATTAATGTCAGCAATTTTTTGTATTAATTTCATACTAACCATAAGGCGTAGAACGTCAGAAATGTTTGAGACATTTATGCTGTGGGCTTATGTTATGCTGTGAATAATGATCTCTATTTTATCATGATTTTTTCGAAAATATTATTACTTAATACTCTACCTGATTGTCAGGAGGCAAGAAAACATTTATATACATATTTATACCCCTACACCTGTTGAAAAATGCCTCCGGGGAGCAGGCATGAGTGGCAACACATGTGGCTGAAGATTGTCATGAACGCATCTCTGGGCTGTCTTGGTGCCTTGAATCAATATCAGGGGTGACCGTATGTCGTATGCGATTGCACCCCATACCATCACACCAGTTGTGGAAGCGGATCACCGCCTTACAGCAAAAGCAGGATTAAGATGTTGTTCACAGGGCTTCCACACTCACAAGCGACTGACATCACTGTCCAAATTGAAATTGGATTCGTAGCTGAAGACATCCTGATTCCATTCGGTTGCAATCTATTCGAGTGTGACGCCGCAAAAGGGAGGCGACATTGAATGGGTGTCTATTATAATACACGTAATGGGCGCCACGTTAACAACTGGGCACGTTCTCTAAATAAACATTGCTAAAGATTTTTTCAAATTAATTAATATACATGCATAGTTATGGATATACTTGTGGAATTGCATTGGAGGTATTAATGTAATGAAAAATACATTGGGGGATCAATTGTAAATAATTACTCAATAATTCTAAGTAATACTATAGTGCAATTGCAATGAAACATATGCATTACTGTAAAGAATATGATTGTTTGATATAAAAAATCATAATGACATGACTCCAGCTTTATGTAAATTTCTGGGTAACAAGACGGATGTCATTGCTTAAGTAAAATTAGCTTTTTAATTACAATCATATATCATAAATTAACAACTTTAAAATGGTATCCATCTGTACGAAAATTTATACATCTAGCTATCAGTTGCTTTCATCTTGGTCAGTTGGGCTCTTTCTCGTGGTCTGAAACTGGATATCGAGATGCCCACGAACCACCAAAATAGTGAGGTAAAATTTCTAGAAGGTTCCCCTCATCAGTGGATGAATTCCCTTATATCACTGAACTTGCCGGGATCAATCTTTTGTTGCCTTGCAATTTTACCTCATATCAATGATCTAATACCTCTGATCCGCTGTCTCGTAGAGTTCGCTGTTATCGTAAGATCTAGCTGATCTCACTGCCTCATTTAAATAAATTCCATTTTTTTTAAGTTTTAGCTCTTACCAATTTCTTCATTACTAAATCAGTGATATTTATCACTTTTATATTTAATTTCAATTTTGTAAAACGTGTATCAGTTTTATTTAAATAATATATAGCGGATAACTTATTTAAATATTTACATAATGTTTGTGTTTCTTCTAATTCATATTTTCTATTCTTATTATTTACCTTACAAATAATTATAATATTTCTGAAGTGCTTATACCATTTAATTTATTTAGGAAAAACTTTTTCTTGAAAAATAAATAAAAGACTGCGAAAAGTAAATTTGTTCCGAATTTATTATTACATAAGTGATTTTTTTTTCTTGTCAGGTGTATTCAATATATATATATATAAATACTTTTATTTTTTCATTTTCCCTTTCTTATCTAAAATAAAATAAGTTGAAAAGTAGGAAACTTCTACTTCAGTAATCATTTATTACAAGAGCTTTGATTTTTTTTTATTTTTTTTTCAAATCAAATAGAGGTGAATTCTTTTTCTCAAAAATATGTGCTTATTCAATATCGTTCGATCTGAATACATAACATATTTCGATTGACATAAACCACACTTCCATTTGTAGAATCCAAAATCTGTTCCCTTAAAATTGTTTATATTTATTATTTAGATTGTGCATGTGATTTTATTTTACCTTATCTGAAGAATTTACCTTGAAAGGTTTGAGATCAAGTTTGTACATTCGCCATTTGGGATATTCCCACAGGAAAGGCAGGTGCGCGTATGCTTTTCGAGAAGTTAAAGGTGGAATGATTTGTTCAACATTTTTACATTTCTTATTTTTCTTGAAAGAAGAATGAAGTTCTTGGTATTCTGTCTATGTGTGGTCCTCGCCACTCAGTGTAAGGAATTTTTAAAATATTCAAATATTGATGATATTTTTCATTTTTAGCCCATACAGTTTTTCGAATTTATAAGAATATATATATAAAACTGTTCATAAGCTAAGAGAAAAGTAATTGAGAAAGTGATGGGGTACTTGTGCTCTTTATTTGTATAATGTATGCTCTTGCAGAAAATATCATATAACATATATATATAAGTTAAGATTTATGAGCGTTTGGCTGCGACATAAATTTTGTGGCACCATATTTATCGTAAGTTCTTAAGCGTCTCGACGATGACCTAAATTGTTTGTTGTTATGTCTATCGATTTGCAATTAAGAGACAAATAGCCGCATATTAAAATCTCTGCTTTTACAAGGACAAGATTTTGGTGTAGCTTTAGATAAATATATATGTGATTTAACTTCCTTTGTTCTAATTTACTAAAAAGAGAAACCTTTGACAACAATTCTTATAAGGTTTGTAAAAGAAGATTTTCAACATAGTCAATACTACATAGGATTTTTAGTTTTTATGGCTAGACATTTAAAAAAATATGTAATAACAACAAAATACAAAAATGTTTTTTTTTTGGCAAAAATTTTATTTAATAATTAAAAATTTGTGACAACATTCTCTTTTATTTAAACAGCTCTTCTTAGGACTGATTTACGGATTAAATATTAGTGTACAGATTGTAGTTTTTTCTTTTTTCATCAAAGTAATGTTTATTTAAAGTGCACATTTACTTAACTGAAGTAATGTGACAACATATTGCAGGTTTATCTATTTATCATATATATATATATATATATATATATATATATATATATATATATATATAATTTTTCTGCTTATTTACCATAACTTAGAGCAGTGGTTCCCAAAGAGGTCCATATGTTGCCCCAGGGGACCCCGATAATACTTAGGAGTTTGAGGAAAATTAAAATTGATTGGGGGTCCCCTGACATTGTTCAGGGAACCCCAAATCAGTACCACAATATAAAGTAAAGTTTAATATAAAATAAACAAAAATTTGACTATTTTTTATCATTTTTTATTTTTATGGAAATTAAATAAATAACTATAATTCACTTGGATATTAAACCCTTTTGCACGTAGACTATCTCAGATCCCAAACACAGATGAATCCATACTAATACAGGATCATCTTATTGAAATGTCCGTAAATGAGGGACTTAAGCCAATTTTTGAACATGGATACCACAAGTTCAGGTTACAAAAGCAGATCCCAATTTTATATCCTGCATTATGGGTTATTGTACTGAAGATGTTGACAACTTTCCCGTCTTCCAGTTTGGTAGAACATAGATTGAGTGCCGTCATAAACCTCAATCTCCCCTCAAAAAACACGACTAAAATCGCAAACATTAAGATAGACATAAATGCACTCATAGCCATTCATCAAATTCATCCAAGTGCTTAATTTGCTTTGTTTTATTTTAAAGAAAAGTTATAATTTTAATAAATTATATTCTTCAGCAAGAGGTTGTTTTTTTTAAATTATTTTATTTTTATTATATGCATTTATATAGCTTTTTCACTATAGTAAGTATCTAAATTTTATAAAAGAGGGGATTACTTCAAATGAACTACGACTCCAAGCGTCACTTTGACCATTAACGAAAATAAGTAAAAGTTTAATAATATTCTATATAGCCAACTCGAACTACTTAAATCACAAATTTAAAACTGAAAATGTTTATCTAGTTTCTTTTATAAAGTTTAGCCTGTATTATTTCTTTTACCATTGAAATGAACTGCACTCTATATCAATTTCTGCCAAAGTGGAGAAATAGAAAATTGGAAACCTTATTGAGACGGGTTAAGATATGCGTTTGAAATATAAAAAAACATTAACAATAAACTTCTAATTCTATTTAATTTTCTTACAGGACAGTTTAAAAAATGTACATAAAATGCAAATGTATTATTAAAAACCTTCTTAAGCAAAAACAAATAACTTTAATTAGTTTTTGCTTAAGAAACTCAACTGTTAATTCGGCTGAATGGGAAGATACATCGCCATGGTTAAGCATTAATCCACCTGACATTTACTTCTTGGAGAGTTTCTGGAAGCTTTTTAGTGGTATAGGAGTTTGATGTTATTGTCTTCTGTCCTTCCAACTTGATGGCTTTGACCAATCCCCGTAATTCTGAAGAAAATGGCATACATTACTTTTTTCATTGCTCGTTGTCTTTTCACGATTGTTGACTTGGGATCATCTTCAAAGACCCATACTTTGCTTTCTTGACGTGTTAGAACATAAAAAAAAAACGATATGTACGCTTCATCATGCATTATAATTTTACAAATGATGCGGTGGCCACCATCATTTCGAAATTTAAGAGTTTCTTTACTGATTCTGACACGCACCTATTTTTGGTGCTCAGTTAGATTATTGAGAAACTAACGGCAAAGTACATTTTTCATATGTAATTCTTCATGGATGATTTTGTGTGTGGCTGCAGATTCAATGTTAAGTTCCTTCTGTATCATTGGGTAGATACATCGATTATCATGCATCAATATTTTTGGCATGGCGTGAGTAAGTAAGTGAGTGAATATTAACATCGCACTGTTCAGCTGCACGAGGGCTTTTGGTGACGGACCTAGTAATTTTGAACCATGGTCAAGTGACGAGGACAACACCTGAACTGGCATCCCTTTCTCCTAACTACCACACCACATCAACGGGAGGACGTTTGAGCTCTCAAAAAAATTTAACGTGTATCGCTCCCCTACACGGCGGATCTTCAGCGGCACTGAGCTCTAACTCATAGCATGCTGGCCACGAGTTCGTTACCTTGACCACTAGGCTACCACTCCCATCAAATGGACGACAGTTAAACGGGATGATTAGGGCAGTATCAGGGACGATTTAAACTGCTACGAACGTGCCATATTCATGACGGTCAAATGATAAATGTAACCACGGGTCTTTAGTGGTACTGGGCTCGAACTCATGACATGTCTGCCATGATCCGATACCTTGACCACTGGGCTACCGCAGCCCCATTTTTCGTATGGCAGACATATCCGGGATTACTGCCAAACGGGGTCTACCTGTGTGTTTTTCATCCGGAAGTGAATTGTAACCTCTGCAAATTTTTTTTAAACTATCTGAATACAGTAACTCGACATGGAGACTCATCACCAAATGCTAATTGCAGCAGTTGAACTCATTCGTCTTGATTTAATCCGGCGTTAAAACCATAGCACGATAACGTTATCGAGTCAGCTCCATTTTCTCTTCTGTCTAATATGTATTCTACGCTAAACAACTTGAAATAAGCCAGTAAAAAAGTCGTCTGTTGGGTTAAAATATTTTGTATTTTCAAATTAAACCATTTTTTTTAATAATTTCTCGTCTTTGCATATCTTAAAAAATTCAGAGTTATCTCCTTAAGGCTATACAGTACTCTTTTGCTAAAAAAAAGTTTTGGAGATAGCAACAATAAAAGTAATTTGTGTTCTATATTCAGATTACATTATTAAAATGATTCTGACAGGAAAAAATCAGTCTGACCAGCTATTGTCTTACAATTTTAAAAAATTAAGAATTTTTGAAGTTTTTTCAAACTTTTATAAAAAAAAAAAGCTCAATTTTTAAACTGTTTTAGTCATTTTAAGTTATCTATGTCCCTTATATCATTTCAAACCAAAGTAAGTATGGATTTGAAAATCTATTCCATTGTTGGTTTTTAATAATTATTTTTCTAAAAAAACCTGGAAAAAACAAGAGCACTTTTAATAAATTTTAGCATTTTTTTAAAAAAAAATAACTAGAGATCTTAGCCCTAAATACATTCTAACTTTTATAGAATATTCGTTTGGGAGTATATACAAAAATTACAAGGCTCTATGATGAACGGAAAGAAAAGCCGTCGACATTAGAAGACACTTTTACCTTCAAAATTAAAAGTCTGAGAAAGAAACTTTTAAAATTTGTAAAGGCATAAAACGAAAACTTATGATGCCTTTAAATGTATAATTTTTTAATATGTTTTTTCCAATGTATATTTATACATTAAAACACTATTTTAATTAAATATGACTGAAAATAATTTTTTTAATTCAAAATATATTTTTTTCATAATATTGATAGCGTTTGTTGCGACGACAATTTATTCAGCTTAATCTTTACCTAATATTTTGAAACACAAAGCATTTATGTACAAAATAATAATGATTCTGACTTAAGGTAATAATATCCAGGTTTATTCATAAAATTAAATTTTTTTTTCAGTTTTAATTCGGGCAGTTTATGAAGTTTTAGCTTCTTGTACGATTTTAAAATACTAAAATATAGTACTACAATATGTTTAGTATAATGTAGTTTGGTACATCATGAAACATTCCGTTTTATCTGCAATATTTGAATTCAGAATACTTGTATTTGAAAGTCTAATTGCAATATCAGTTGAGGATAATAGCAATAAGAGAATGCTTTGGCCATGGCATTTTCTCAACATAAAAAATGAATGATAAGACTTCTAAGTTATATAAACTATTCCTTAAAGCAAAAATTTGCCTTGAAATCAATTTTAATTAATTAATTTATGAGAATTCAAAAAACTCAAAATATGATTAAGAAGAAATGATTTTAGCAAGAAAAATTGGAATTAATAATCATTCCACACTAAAAGTGTTGATTGTGCTCAGAAATATTTTTAATTAATTCAATTTAAGAGTGGAAAAATGTTTTTAAGTGAAACCATAACCAAAACCTAATACCTAAGCCAGGAAACTTCAAATATATAGTATCTGAAAAACTAATTTGTTATCAGATCTGAAATTTGGTGGCAATATGCACAATGATATGGGCCTTAAGAAAATGAAAAAAAAACCATTTTCAGTTATTATGAAATTTTTAGGGTACTGCTTTAAAACAATTTGGTATGCTTAACTATTCATTTTAAAAAGAGAAAATGTCAGAGGTACAGTTCCAGAAGCAGTAAATGCGCCTCAGTCATATAACTCCCCCCATGAAAGTTCCCTTTAAAAATGCTTTTTATTCCAGTTCATATCATATCAGTATAACTTAAATCAATCCGAAACATCGAGACTAAATTTTTGCATTCCTGAGCACAAAGTGCAAACAAAAGATAATTCCTTAAGTAATCAGAAGTATATACAGAATATTGCAATTGTATAAAAGAACTTACCTTACAACAGACTTCTAAAGTTTAGTATTAAAAACATGGTTATCAAGATAAATGTTAAGTTTTGTATATAATTTGTATATGACGAGCCCATGCGAGCTGTTAGTAATAATAAAACTTGTTAATTTAGAATTGATAAATTATTTAACAAATACATTGATACTGATACATCTGTAAGCATATTATATCAGTGTAAATTTGCGTTTTATTTTTTATCATGTCAGAATGTATTTTGTTTTACTTCCTTTTAGTAAATTAATAATGTTTAAATAATCTTTTATTTTCAACTTTTCGATATGCTGGCACCCCTTCTCAGCAGGGTTATCACGCACCCCATGGAGATGCGCCCCACAGTTTGAGAATCACTGAGTTAAACATTTCTAAAATAATATACCGTATCTACAAGCTGTTTTGGTGAGAAAATGAAATGTGCACTTACAATTATGTGCCGCATAGAAGCATCGTAATAATTTTGCAATTACTAGAGTGGATGTACGTAATGTATAATACATGTATGTACTTTTTATAAACTCAACTAGCTCAACGATTATTTCAACATATTCAAATCTGTGGATCTACTTTTGTGTATATACTTTAAATATGTATATCCTTTTATAAACTTTAATTTTAAGAGTTTTACAGCATTTTTGGTGGATTCATAATTGTGTACAGCATTGTAATAACATTAACAATCACGAACCACCAAAATATTATTCTGCAAAGATCAAATAACTTTATTTTAAATATAGATAAATGCTTTGTAAAGATTTATTCGTGGGCATAAGCAATTAGGGAAAAGAGAAAACAGTATTCTTGTTTGTTGGCATTTACATTTATTTTGTTATTGAAACATGTCAAAAATTAATTAATCTCCCATTTACACACAGAAAAAGTGCACTTTTCTCTAATTAAAATTTCTAAATTTTTAAGCCGTCTGTTTTTTTAAAAAGTGATAATTGATTTAAAAAAAAATAGTTTTGTAACTTTAAGTATAATATTAAAACATTTTTAATTGCTAAAAATATTTGAAGCATATCTAATGAAAACATATTTTTTATAAAAGAATATGTTATGATTTTTAATACTCAGGGAAACTTTCCAAATTTCTTTCAGGATTCTTTCTTTTTTTCTTCTAACCTAAATTACTTTTCTAAAGAAGTAGTCATCAACTCTTCGCTACAAGTTTCATTTGCTTAGTTCTTTGTTGGTGATACTTTACCTTTCGGAATATTTTTTTCTCGTTAACTTTGTTTGGTAACATTAAGGTTCTTTCCTCAGAATTTGAAAGAAAGTCTTTTTTCATGAGGCATGACTCGTAATATCTTGAGGTAGCTTTATTGTGGCTTCCATAGTTTTTCTTTCATTGTTTGACCTCTAAAAATAATATATGTTAAGATAAGGGACAGTTTTCCTCCACCATTACACATGTATTTTCTAAGAACTGATAAACTGTACAGTTTTTACTGCAAATATGAAAAGTATTTTTTGTGTGGAGTTTTGCTCTATTTTCAAATAAAAGTTATACTTAGACATATGTGTGTGTGTGTATTTTTCTAAAAAGTCCAAAACAGGGCCAATTTTACCTCTAGAAATCCTTAGCATATCTTTCAGCTCTTATTTCTCAAAATTGGGCAGAAATAAATTTATGAAACACATCATTACTTCAATGTATAAACGTGCAAAATCACTTACAACATCACTTCCTTACGAAAATCTAACCATATATATGCATACATACATGTAAACACATACTTTTTTTTAAGACAACTTCGCTTCCAATCAATAATGATGGAACAACAGGAAAATTTATTTTATTATATTTACAATAAAAACATTTATTTTAATATAATTTCAGTAACATTAAAATAACCTTTGGATACACATATTCCAAATTAGACATAATATGCGCAGGTGCAAGGAACTACTAACTCATTATTAGGTCTAATTTGGAATACTGCTGTTTCGATTCTTATAGGACCTTCAGCAGTAATCTTACTGTTTGAGAATTGAATGTTGATTTAATCCCAGCAGTACATATTTGTCAAGAAACGTTTTTAAAATGGTTAACAAGACACATTAAATTTCAACACATAATTTGACAACTACTTCTTTCAATTTGCACTCAATAATTCGACATAAATTGTGTGAAGATCGTACAATGCATCACAGGTATCCAATTACGTATTATCTTATTAAAGTTATTCTATTTGAAGAATTCGCTTGTACATACTTCTTTTATGTGAGGGATTTATTTAAAAAACACATAGCAGACACACATAGGCATAATTATTGTGAAGAAAATAAAAATTCTGTTTGTTTTTGAAAGAGTTTTCTCTCCTCTTTTGTGCAAGCCATTGATTTGAAGTAAATAGTTTATATATTTTTTTTTAAAATAAAGAAGTCTAGTTTGCTTACTTAAAGAAGAATAACATTTGTTTTGATATAGTTATGTAAGACAAATGACATTATCCTTGGAAAAGTATTTAAAACTTTAAAATGTTTACTAAGAGTATAAGAGGTTTCTTTCTCTGAAAATATTCTTTCTTAGTTTGAAAAGTTAATATGAATTTATTTAATTGTATGAATACAGCAAGAAAGTTACGTAGACTTTAATATATAGTACATATGTATGTGTGCATACAATTTCTTTCTTGTAGTAGTTGTTGCAAAGTGTATTTAAGCTTGTTTTGTTTTCGAATGGCAAACATTTGTCAGCAAAATTTAGCATTTAATGATATATTTGTAAGAGAATATGTGCATAAAGAGAGTGATATTCCTTTATATCCTGCTAAATTTCCTACATGGATGTAATACTGGACAATATGAAACAGAAATGAAAGCACTGAGATTTTCTTCAGTGCATTTGCGAAAATAAGATATTCTTTGAATACGGGGAAAATTTTCTTTTCGTTGCTACATAATTTTTTTTTAAAAAAGAAATATCTTTATAAAACACAATTTTAGAATAGTGTAGTTGTTTTTTTTTATTTGAATATTCTTTTTTTTTAGTTGCTTATTTAGTTTTCTATCGTAACGGCTTATTTGTATTTCAAAACTCAATGATATGCAAGCTTCTTTAATGACCAATTTTATATTTTATTAAGAGTTTCATGAATTATATTTACTGTTTTTCTGTTGAACATCATTTGTTCTTCTGTTATTTCAGTTGAAAAGTTTTGAAAAGTTTAAAGAGAAAAATTTAACTTTCCTAAGACCATCTTTTTTTCTTATGAAATACTCATTCTAAGCCCCAATAATTTTCTTGAGGACTCCTTACTTAAAAATTCTTTTTCTTGAAAAAAACATTGAAATTCCGTCATAAAATTCTCATATTTATTATTTGAAATTGGAATCTAAATTCATTATTATTCTAATGTTTAATTCCTTGCCTTCTTGGAACTGATATCATTATTTTGAAGTCCAGTTACTGGTCAAAATGATCGTTGCAGATTTAATATTCGTTAAATATAAATGTACATATGGTAAAATAACTCATGTCTTACGTTCAAATTGTTTTCGTGAACATGAATACTTTTTTTTCATTGTGAATGATAATAATAATTGTTCAAAAGAAAGTGAATATGGAAGAGGAGGAAACATTTATTGGAGGAAACATTTTATATGGATATATATTTTTTAATTTTTTTAATGAAAGATTATTAGAATTGTTAATATATTGAGAACAGATGTGAATTTCAAATTTCTTAATATTCAGAAAGACAAATTGTTCGAAAATTGTGATAAAAATTATTTCTTTTAGTAAACTATTAGAAGCTAAAATGTTCTTTAAATAAGTCATTTATTTTCTTAATTTTGTTTTACTTCTTGTAATTTATACGTATGTAAACAAAAGTGCATTAAGTCTCCAATGGACAGACGATAATTTTAAATTTGGGAATAAAAAAAAACTAGGCAAAATACGAGTGCATAACAATAAATGATTGATTCAGTGAAGAAATAACATTTTGAAAAATATAAAGTGTAATATTTTTTAGATAACATATTCCTGTTATATATGCATCTTCTGTTAATATCTACTGTACCTGATGATGTATTTCAGGAGAAATACTTTGATTCCGGTATACATTAGAATATTTTTATAAATTTATAAAATACTAAATTGTGAAATTTTGCTGAATATTCGAAGTACTTTTATGTGGTTGGTCTTAAAATATTTTTAGAAATATTTAATCACAGCTAATTTAATTGTACCGAACTTCAATTGTAAAATTTTTGTTTTAGCTGCTATGGCAGAAGAATGTACATATACAATGGAAAAGATGTGTTCATTGGTACCAAATGCTAAATATACTGTGGTATGTTAGTTTTCCTAAAATAGTTCTTAATGTCTAATATATAATATTATTTAATTAAAATGAAAGATAAAACTGCATGTTATATGTAAAGTTACTGATATAGTTCTTATTCCATATAATGTGAAGCAATGAGTTTCCTGTTAATATTAATTGTTGGCTTTTTTCAGTCGTGTAATATATGAAAATAATTTATTAGAAAATCAGTTTTTCTCTTAAAAGTAATAAATAAAGCCTTTCCTTATAACTAATTTTTAGAATTATTTACTTCTTATTTTAAAAAAAAGTAATGTTTTCTTCTTTTGATGTATTCTGAATGTTTCCTATAAATATTTCTTTATTGCTTAAGTTCAGTTGGAGGTGTAAGGAAACTACAAACATATTTGATTTTAAACTATTCCTTTTTGCTCCATTTATATATTTGCCAACACTTTGTACTATATATGTATTTTATTGAGAGAATTTAATCATGCAGGTAAAATACATATATTAGAAGCGAATTTATGAGTAATATGTATATTATAATAAAGGCAATTTATGCTACACGAAAACGAAGATTTTTAAATGAAACTGTTTTGGTTTATTTTTATGAATAATCTGACTTAAATCATACGAAATTTTTGTCATTGTGTGGAAATTGACATCGCACTTTTCAGCTGCTGTAAGGTTTTGGTGACGGACCTCGTAATTTGAATCATCGTCAAGTGACAAGGACGATATATGAGATGGCAACCTATCTCTCCTAACTTCCACACCATACTAACAGGAGGATGTTTGAGCCTCCCTACATGGGGGAGGAATTTAGGTGTCCAGAATTGAACTCATGAGATGTTGGCCATGAGTTCGTTATCTTAATTACTAGCCTACGCGACCATGAAGTTTTTGTCAGAAAGAGATTTTTAAAAAACTTAAGTACACACAGTTTCTTAGAAACACGCAGTTATTTTCAATTACTACTTTTACATTCGAACCAAGCCATGCCTCACATATCTACCGCAGATAATAACTGCAGCATAAAAAGTATTTTAGAAGTTAAATGGTCTTTAATAAGTCTAATATATGGTAATGGGGAATACTTGGTTGTTTGAGAGATTTTAACATAACAATATTTAGATATTTTACGATACATTTAAAGCATATAAAATTACACACACACACACACACACAATCCTTTAACGCTTTAACACTAAGCAACCAACTACAATTTTCTTAAATTTAGGAAACTGTATCATTTGCAAAATTAAATATTCATATCATCCTTAACGATCGTACAAACAAGAATAGCCTAAAATTTGTACCTGGTTTGACTGCTTACTAAGTTGCAATAAGAAGCAACACAAAAGATATTGGTATTGAACCACATAATTTAAAGTTATGTTCAGGTGACTAAGATGACGCTGGAATTGGCACCCCACTCTTCTAACATGCACACCATCAGACCCTCTACACAAACAGTCTTCTGGGGCACCTGGAATAAAACACATGACGGGATAGAATCAACGCTAGCTTGAATTTGAAATATGACCACGTGTTTACCGTGGCAACTAAAAGTTATGAATAACAACAAAGACTAAGCAATTGTATTAGTATTTTAAAATTTTCTATTTAGTAACCTGAAAGATAATGTTTTTCTGAGAAATGGGACATAATATATTTGCATATTAATTGAATGTATTTCTAAACAACATTTAGAAGAAGATTTTATATTAAATGATAATTCTTTACTATTGTGTTGGAAAAATAAAAATAATTCTCTAAGTATTCTATCAGTAATGTTTTTATTTATAACAAAATTTACTCATATTTAGTAACTTACTCAAGAAATTAGTGTATATTTGTAAAATCTTTGTTCTATAATATTACTTTTGTTTTCAATGATAGTACTTTTTTGATAACTAATAAAATAAATTTCTTAAAATCGCATTTAAGTATAATAAAAAAAATATCCTTATTGTCTTAAAAATTTATGTTTATTATACATTATTTTTTGTAATTAAATATTATTTAAAAGCCTGTACAGAAATTCGAATTCTTTTTCCCCAAATGTTATGTTTTATTGAATACCAGAAACATTATCCCATTTCCTCGTTAACTTGGTAAAAATCTAGATTATCTTGTAACAATGAATCTTGACGCTTTTACGAGCATAACAGATTTCCTTTGTTTATTTTTCAATCTGTTCGTGATCCAACTTATTGCTTTCGAGAGTTACATTGATAATTAGTTAACAGATTCGTTCCACTGCTTTCAAACCTACAGAATCAGCCAATCATAACGGGAATAATTTGAGTCGATAACAGCTGTTACATTCCCTTTGAAAATGCCAATTACGATTCTGTTGCCTTGTTATGAATGATTCTAAAATAATTTAGTGTAAATTAACAATTCTCTTTGAAGCTATTTACTCATTCTAATGTCATTTCTTGAAGCTCTGCGTACTATTCCTACATTTTAAAATTATTATCACAGTAAACTGATGTCATTGTGAAATATTTTAGCATAATCTGCATGAATTAGATTAGTTTAATCTAATTTGAATTATCACATTAAAAACACAATAATACAAACACAAATGTTAAACTGTTATTACTAAAGTATATCAGAGTATTCCATTGATCACACACACACACACACACACACACACACACACACACACACACACACACACACACACACACACACACACACACACACACACACACACACACACACACACACACACACACACACACACACACACACACACACACCCCCCGCCCCCGCACGCACACACGCACAAATACTTTTATATTTCCCGGCATTTTGAAGATTTTGTTAGACTATTGAAACAAAAACACTTTGATTACACTTTGTATACAAAATCCATGACATAAAATATTAATACACACTTTGAATTTTAAAAAAAATAACAAGTAAAAAATCAAAATTTTATTTTAGAGTTCATGCTTACCACATCTGTTTTAAATACAGCATGGTACACTTGATTTTTTTAAAGAGAAATTTAAGAGAAATAAATTGGAAAAACATCAATCTGAAAAAAATGTTTCAGTTTTTAATTTCCCATTTATAAAATACAGTCAACTTGAGGAAATTAGGGAAGAATAAAACTTTTTGTTGTGCTGTTTTGCTATAAAAGGTGGGCATTAATTTAAGAATTTATTTCCCAAATGATAGGCAAACATGCCGTATTCCTTGTTAAAAATGCTTATAATGTTTGGTTTCAAATTCAATAATTTTTTTTCATTAGAGAGGATGCTGGTACTATTGCAGAATCAAGGCTGAGTTTGAAGTCTTCACTGGAACTAAATTGGACGGAGAATCATGCTCATCTATAAATGGTGGTGTTGATGGAGTAAGTTTGAATTTTGTTCGTTTTTAAATCTAAAACTTTCAACCGAACATATAGCAGTAAATGATTTTTAATATTTATTGAAATATTAATAGTATACTCAACTCCTTCTTTTACATGACAAATACGTTTATCAGAAAATCGTGCAAAAGCAAACCATGTAAAAAAATACACGTGACATATGGTAAAGTTGGAGATATGTTCTACTACTTTTAAAAACTATGTAAGAATCCATGTTACATATTTATAAACAAAAAACAATTAGTTTTTATTAAAAAAACTTTAATTAGTGCACAGTGAAAATTCAGACTAAAACTACATACAACGTATAAGAATTCAAATTGAAATAGGAAAAAACTATTATAACTATATATATATATACACAACAACTATTCATCTCTACTGGATAACAAGCGTTCACGTTTGCTACGAACTGGATCAAAAATGCTATCACCAAGAGATGTGTCAGAGATATCTTTGATTCAGATGAAGAATTTCATTCGTTATTAATGGCTTCTATTTGTTGTTGTTGTTACAAAGTCCTGTTATAAGAGGTAGTTTTTTTGTTCTCAATGTTGCTTATATAATTATTAATATCTTGTTTCGCAAAATATAAGTTTAAGCGGAAATTTCAATAACGACCGCCTTCTGATTACATTGTCAAAATTATAATTAAAATAAAATTGAGGGGGGAGGGGTGCTAGCTAGAACAAAACATTTGTGTTAATAGCATGAATGTATTACAATTGTTAAAACTGAATCGGGCTATATTTCAAAACCTTTTAAAAATTACCATTTTAAAAAGAGTAGGGTGTAACATGTAATTGTTTACTGTGTCACATCTGAGTGATTTCTTTCATTAAAATTTGCTTAATTTCAAATGCTTTATCATTTCCTATTTGTCCATGATTGAAACTAAGATGCATAACAATCTTAAAATTTACACTTGAGCTCAAAATATATTTGATAGAAATTTATGAAACTAAAAATAAATATGTCTCTTCCATATACAAAAAAAATTAATTTTTATGCTTGTAAATGCTAAATTTTTCCTTGATAAAATGTCAATTCATTGCATTAATGTTGTTGCATTAATCACTATTGATTTGAATTTCTGAATAAATAATAACGAGACTTTCCTCACAGAAAGGCATATTCTTCATCAAATCTCTGATATTTCAAGTTAGGCTGCTACTTATGTAAACAAAAATGCAGACTCGTAATTATTCCTAATATATTTAATGCATTAGCGCATTTTTCACAAAACTTTTTGACTGCTAATTTTTCTAAATTGTATTGTATGGAAAAATATTTTGAATATTGTTCGTGACGTAAAATACGAACTTGCAAATAATTAGAAAAATATATTAAGCAATCAAGTACATTAAGTAGTATTATGACAGATATGTGTGAAAGTAATCAAATGTCAGAACAATAGAAACTTATGAAAACTGAAAAAAAAAAAGATTGATTACATATAAAGTCATTTTGCAACGAAGCAAAATACTATTTAAATGTGAAAACAAAATATACTGATAAAGATGATAAATATATTTTTGGTATTTTATTTATATTTTGCCTACCGAGAAAACAAATGTTTTACATAGTTTCATCACTATTAAACATAGCTATTAATCTAAGAATTTTTAAATTGGAATATATTTGAATTCTCGTATGAAATACATATTGTTATATAATGACTAATCAAACAATAATATAAAATATTTTTATTACAGATTTGCAAGCATGGTTTGTGCTTTCCCAATCAGTAAAATGGAGTTTTTATCATTCTTCTTTTATAAGACATAATTTAACACCTTTTAATAATAATAAAACATGTTCAAATATTCCTGTTTTTTATTTGTCCCTTTTATTTCGATTCACTGAACTGAAAACACTAAGTAATTTAAGTATTCTTGAAAAAGATATATATTTCAAAAAATGTTTTAAAATAAAATTTAATTGAATTAAATTTGAAGAGAATACATGTAAATATCAGTAAATATGTATTTCAGTTATTCAAATTCACAAATTAGTATTTAAAAACAGATTTTTAATAGCTTTTAAAATAAGTTTTTTTATTATGTATAATAATATTAAAAAAAATGCTGCAATTTTGATATCTTAGATTCAATTCAGGTATAATCAGGTATATTCTAATTAAATTTTTAAATAATTGCAAATTTTTAAAATAAATTTAATCTTGTAAATTAAAATGTAAATTGTCAAAAACACAACGTTTTCGTAAATTTTTCTTTCATAAAATTGAATTTCATATTTCAAAAAATTGTCTTTTTAAAATTTTATCTCTTTAGTAATAGCATTGGCTATTTGAAGAATTTATTTTTATTAGTAATAAATATTATAAATTTTTTAATTATTTAATTTTTGCAAAAAATCCAATTAATTAACATTGAAAGAAATTCAGCAATATTCGGAATTTCATTCAGTTTATAAGAAATTCTTTTCTTCTTTTCTTATCTTTTCATAGCAAAAAAATAACTTTATTGTTCGTGATATACTTAATAATCTGGAATAAACCCTCATATTTTGAATCTAATGCTTTGTGTGAAATAAAAGTTATTTATCTGAAAAAATACATTACCATAGTGTAATATATTTAATTATATTTCAAATCTCTTTTATGGTCATTAATCCTATTTATATTTTTTATAAATGTATACAGCTTCATATTATTTCTTTGCTATATTTGATTATATGAAAAATTTTATCAACTGAATTGATGTAATTCAGATGATAATAGTTCTTTGTAAAACGAAATAGATTTATGGGTCTTCAATTGGTGTAGATCTTTACAATAAAGTGAAGAAATGCAGTAAAGTAAATGTGTTACCCTTTTAAAATTGTCCTTATATGGCCTTGAATTATAGACAAATATACAAAACACACAAGCTTTATTTCTACAGTTAATAATATAATTTCTGATGATTGAGTTATTGGCTTAAAATCATTGAGATTTAAAATCCTAATTTAAATGTTGTTTTTTTTCCTGTAACAATGCATTTAATGATATTAAAGTTCTCATTTTTATACAATGCCTTAGATTAAGCTAAGGAACGTTCTACGTTTGGAACAGCAATTTAAGCAAAGCGTTTACACTAATACATTTTTTTAACATTTAGTGTAACATATTTAATTCAAGTATAAAATTGCTTTAAGAATATTATTATAATGAAAAATTATTTAAATGCAATTTGGTAAAAAATGAAAGAATTACCTATTATGAAAACACACACACATTCTCCTTTTATGAAAAATGCTTCTATAATAAGGTGACAAATTTTCCTCCTTTATGGAGGAACAGTCCTTATTTTATAGGTTTCGTCCTTCCCTACTTCTCCTTTCAATATTTTAAAACTAATCTGTTAATCTCCGTATTCAGACATGCCAGGCCGATCTGTTTCGCTTCGCTTCATCGGAAGTAAATTGGAGAAAGTTTGGAGCGTGGAGTTTTTACTGAAAGAAATACCTGATATTAAAATTAATGACAATTGTCTTTTTGAAGGAGGTAGGAGACTGAATGTATGAAATTTTGATAATTAGAAAAATGGGAAAACCAATATGTTGAAATTGATAAAAGATGGACGGAAATATTTAATCATTTCAAAATTGAACACATTACATTTGAAAATTTAGTTATTCTTGTTGAATTTACATTGTACTGTTTTGGAATTAATGCAGAAGTTGAAAGAGTTTTTTTTCAATTGGTAATGATTATTGGACATGTGACAAATCAAGATTGAATGTTGATACTTTATATATAGCTGCAGCATTTACCGTAAAATTCAATATGAAGGATTGTTCTTGATCGGAAATTTCCGGAATATTATAAAATAATGCATACATTTATAAAAAAAATCATCAATGGAAAAATACTTGTTAAAAAATATTTAAAAGGGATTTAAATGTAATTAGTGTATTTTTGTTTGAATTAATGAAGTGTTTCACAAATTGAGTCTAAATTTTTTTCTTAAATTTTTCGTCCTCATTTTCATTGTAAAAAAAAAACTGGTCACTTTATCAATAATGATAATATTTTGTTTATAAATAATTATAAATATTATATATGCCTGTATATAGCTCAAACCTCTGTATAGAGCCTGAACTACGATTTTTGAAATATATAACTTAAAAGTGGATTTCAGAGGGAATACAATTTAACAACAACACCGATAGTTATTATAATTTGTAGTATCGCAGAAAATAAAGAGAATTTTTCAAAATCCCTTCTTCAGACTCTCTAGAAAAGAATGTTTTGAAAATAAAGAATTCCAAGTTAATGTTTTATCAAAATATTGCATTTAAATAACTTATATATATATAATGATATATTATTAATAATACTATATATATATTAATAACATTATATATATAATATAATAATATCATATATATATATATATCATAATATATATTTATATATATATATATATATATATATATATATACATATATATATATATATATATATATATATATATATATAATTAAAATAATAATTATTAAAATAAAATTATTTTAATAATATTATTAAAATAATTTTATACGTGTATTCTAATCTAAGTGACACTAAATATTAAAAAAATCGTTTGTAAACTTTTGTAAAATCATGGTTCCAAGCACAGTCGGATACTTTAAATTTGAACTAGCAAACAAGTATACTATTTTTATCTTAATAAGCTCGAATTCAACACGAGAATCAATTTATAGCTTAGTTTTTATAATTGTGGTCATTATGTTTTAAGTTAAGAAAATGCTATATAGTTTTGAAAAAATGATATGTACAACTAGATTTTAATTTGAATGAAAACTAGAAACAAACAGTTACGAAAATTGATAAAAATGTTCTTAATGAAATGTAGCTGAACAAAATAAAATACTCACAGTTCATTTTAAAAGTAAAAGAGTTAACGTGAAATGAAATGCAGAATTATCCAATTATTTAACTTTAATTTTATTTGCAGTTATTTTTCGGTGTTGAACACACACACATAAAATGTATTTATACATTTAATTAAGTAAATAAATGTTGCAATGATTATTATTCATTTAATGAAATGTACAAATTAAATGAAATATTTTATCCCTGATTTGAATATTTTCTTGAGTCAGTTCCAACCTGTCAAACTATGAAAAAAAAAAATGCTCGCAATTCAATTTAACATAATTTTTTCCAAATCTCCCGCACATTAGAATCATCGGGGAAATAAATCAAATCTATGATTCTTGAAAAGAGTACCGAAGAAAACTGATCCACAGAAAAGATAAGGAAAGTAATCTAAAAAATCTGTAAGAACAAATTAAATTTGTATGTTACCGTTCGATTGACATTTCTCATTTTAAGGATTAAAGTGAAGGAAAAGATGCATCAATACGCAATTTTATAAAAAGTCATCCGCTCGGAAAGATTGGAAATAAAAGTTTTTTTGAAGACTTCATTAGTATGAAGTATTTTTCAAAACTTTGAAGCTGGTAATTTCACAATTTTTTCTTTTAAGTCAGGAGACTTTTTTTTTTACAAAGAAATGAGCGCATTTGTTCTTCTGAAGTCTCCTACCGTTTTGACGTCTTTTTTTGATTTATATCTTGGAATCGAGTGTCAGAAATGTTTCTCTGGAACTTATGGCAGATTCTAATTAAAAGGATGATACATGAACCATTTTACATAAAATTCTTTCTAAATATAGATTCATAAATATGCTTATTTGTTCTGTTTACTTATAATTTTTTTTATGTTAAAATATGCCTCGGGTTACTTGTTTAGAAATATTTGCCTTAAGTTTTTAAAAATCATTCTTTGGTATTTTTTCTTTCTTAATGTATCAGATTAAAAATTTGAAATATGCAGAAAGAGAAATTCTGTAAAGTAAACTGTTTGATAATTTTTTTACAGTTTATTTGGAGTCTTAAGAATAAGCTAATCATTAAAAATACATTCTGAAAAAATGTTGAACTTGGAAATTTTTTTCGGGGAATCCTTTTTATAAGTGGTTAATTGTAAAAATAAATTTTTTAAAAAAATTCTTAAATTAATGCTTCTGTTTGAAAAAAACACATTTAAATTGATATAAAAAGTGTTAACTTGCTCTGAGCAAATAAATTTTTTCGGGATATATTAGGAGTTTTTCAATTACTTTGTCCAGATTAAAAGCTACTTACATTTAATCTTGAAAAAATGCACCCTGAAAGAATCTGTGTTTAATCTTCGCTTAGAATTCAAAATATAAACGAAGCAATTACATTTAGTTTTCTATTCCTTCACAATATAACAGAATTCATGAATTAGCGTTTGGATAAGCAGAGATTTAATGAGAAAAAAATAAGTTTTACAGAAAAAAAATAGGTTTTTGAATTATAAATAAATAGAAGGAATCTCAAACTACTTAAGTGTACAAATCTTACTACTCTCTTATTTAATTATTAAAAGCGTTCTGAGGCAAAATTCAGTGATTATTTAATAAGGTATAAAGAGAAGAACAGATCACCACATGTAACTTCTATTAGCATGAAAATTGCTTTGTGAGAAACAGAAGAATAACAGATTTTATTTTGTTTTGTATTGTGATGTGGTTATTTTTTCTTGTATATTTGGAATACGTGACTGTGGTATTATATAAATAAACACATTCTTAAATTTTCTTTTTCAATCAAATCTTTCAAGAATTGCAACATATTTGATCCTAGTATTATTTTCATAGTAGCGTATCTTAGCTATTAAATGAAATTTTGTGGAGTTAATTTTTTTTATTTTTAGAATAATGCAAATAAAAAAAATTAGAGAAATACGTTTTCTTTTTACCTTTCTAGCCTTTAAAAAGAACAGCCAGAACAATTGAAATTAAGTTTGAAAATGCATGAATTTTATTTCCATTTTTTAAATATATTTAATGGGTTGAGTTGAGTTTGGTGTTTTATGGCGCAAGAGCCAGTTTATGGCTATACTGCGCCAAACATTCATAGGTCTGTGGTCTGACGGGAAAAGAAGAAAAAAAAAAATTGGATGACAAGATGAAGGGGTCGAAAATAGAGGAACTGGGGTACCCTGGTTCGTGACACCCGTGTTTCCCAAAGATAGTAAACCCTTGGAAAAAAGCAAAAGATCACTAGGGTACCTTGGGATTGTGAAACCCGTACCCGCCTAAAGAAGGTGAGCCCCCTGAGGGGAAATATATTTAATGACTTAATCCATTCATTTTACACATATATATATATGTGTGTGTGTACTCGATTTGAACTTCAAAAATAATTTTATGTTAAAATTAATGACTTTTAATGACATATTCTAATTTTATGCATACACGTAATTTTAAACATACATTTTTTTTATAACCAGTCATTTTAAATATACATTACCACTTTCATCCTTAAATTTATTACTGGTAAAGTACGCTATTTTTGTTTAATTTTTTTTTCTTTGGAAAAAATGTGTTCTCTTATAATACGCCTCACAATATCACCAAAAGTGCAGTTCACTAAGACCTCCTTCAGGCGTATTTTGTTCTCATGCGTCATCCGCGTCAAATTCAAATGATTTTATATTTCATTGTGTGAAGTCAATAAATATTTTAAAAATAGGTACCAAATAATTGAATCGCAAGAGTAAAAGTTGGTTTAATAGAAAATACACTTCGCTATTTGGAGTTTTGTTTGCGAAGAATTTCTTAAAATGTTATTAATTCGTGGAAAAAGTTCCCAAAATTGAGATTCGTAAAATGGAGGTCCAACTGTATAGATAACTTTTATATTTAGTTAAAAGCTGCCCCCAATCACAGTTTTGTTTATAATACTGCTGAATCCCTCTTTTAATGTTTCCAAAAGTTCTATCATGCTTTTATCTTAAATATTCAAATCTCTCTCTCTCTCTCTCAGTCTTTCCATTAGTTTATTAAGACTATGTACATATATATATATATCGAAAAGTATTGATTGATAGAGTTAATAGATGATATTCAGTTATTTTATCAATAAAAAATATACAGATTTGAAACAGCGAACATGAATCAACCTTCACAAAAACAATAAATTGAATAAAAACTAAAACTAAAAATATTTAGACTTTGAACTATAATCATAATACCACTTAACCCAACACATCTTACACCCACACTTTTAACAAGAGATAAACTTTGGAAAGTTTAATGATGCTAAAATAATTTATTATTTTTGCTTAGATCATGGCTATCTTACTTTTTTGCATTTATTTGTAATAAGTTCAAGATTATTAATTAGGTTTAAGGGGATGTTTTTTTAGTATTTATTTTATTTTCCACACTTTTCATTTTACTTTCGCTAGATATTACTTCCGGTTATTGCTTGGGAAATTTTATATACTTTTACTTCTTAATTGTATAGATTCTTTCTTTCCAATAAAATATTTTGAAATTTTTATATGGTTTTAAAGTCTTTTTCCAGCTAAATTAATATTTTGTTTTCTTGAAGTATTTTTTACAATTTTTACTTAAATATGGTCTTATTGAAGGGGAGTATGAATTGGTGGACTACTGTTTAGGTATTCACTTAATGTGTTGCTGTTCAGAATTTATTTTTTATAATTTTCTATTTTTGCTTCCTTGTGTTTTCCTTAATTTTTTGGTTTATTTTTGCTTTCATATATGACATAGATTAAAGCTATTTTTTAATCATATTTAAGTTTAGTGTTTTAAAAACTTTTTGATTATTCATAAATTGTTTCTCTTCTTTCAGTTCAGTGATATAGTCAAATTTAGGGAAAGATTGGAAGCCTTGAAAAATTTGCTGAACTGTACAATCTTAATTCCTAATACTATAAGAGTTTGCTGTTATATTACAATATTCATCTTATTCTTACCCATACTGTCTTGTTGTATTGTTTTTGGTATTTTTTTAATTAGATTTATGACAATTTAGTATATGATTAATAACTATATATATACAGTCGAACTTCTACATAACGAACCTCTTTATTGCGAATTTTTCTATATAGTGAACTTTTTCCTGGAACCTCCATTTTACGATTTTCTTCGTAAAATAACCTCTATATAGCAAAGTGAATTTTCTATATAACGAACTTTTTCTTTTGTGACTCAACTTTTGTTCTCTCTTTTTTAAAAGTATTACTGAAAAATACATGTTTAATACATTTTATGTGGTCATGAATCTTGAACTGGTTTTATTAGATCCTAACTCGCCGAGAGTAAGTTCTAGACGTTTCATCCTAGAAGTGCAACTTTTAACCCCCATTACCCAGTTCACTAGAAACATCTTCGATGTCCTCCTTCCCCCTCAGTGGGGTTGTCCCGTGTCCCCATT
Source organism: Trichonephila inaurata madagascariensis (assembly GCA_019973955.1). NCBI lineage: Eukaryota > Metazoa > Arthropoda > Arachnida > Araneae > Nephilidae > Trichonephila > Trichonephila inaurata. The sequence goes on along the minus strand of BMAV01014231.1, from coordinate 290,271 downwards.
ATAAAAAGTACATGTTTAATTCTACTTGTATGCTTTAAATTATAAAATGTCCTTAAAATTCATTAGTTTTAGTATAAAATTATTTTCTTAACATTGAAAGTACAGTGAATTCTTCGACATTCTTTTTTCTTATTTTCCTTGCAGTTTTCTTCATTTCTTCTTTTTTTTTATGGGTAAGATAATAAAATAAACATATATTAATTTAAAAAAAGGCGTGAATACTTATTTTTTTTACTATATAGTGCTTATGAATTTAAAATTTGTTTTATGTGGTTTATAAAGTAGTATATTAAAAGATGAACTTCAATATAACGAACTTTTTTCCGTGATTTAGCGACTTCGTTATATAGAGGTCCAACTGTATATATAGATATGTATATATGTACTCCTTGCCATAAAAATTTGCCCCCGAAGAAATAATTGTGGGATCGTAACGAAATTTGGCATGAAGGTACATGTTAGGCAGATGTGCAAATTTTTAGAAATGCAGCGTTATTGCGCATTGCATAATGCCAGTAGAGGACATTGAACGTTTTCTTTGGAGTAAAAGACAGGTAAACAGAGCTTGAATGTAAACTAAAACTTTCGCAAAGGAAATCGTGTGGTAGACACTCCGTTACATCACCATGAGCAACGTGATACCGATAATATGAGCAGCTGTCTGAGTTCGAAAGGAAAAGGATCATCGGGATGATGGAGGCTGGGTAGTCAGCTCGACGAGTAGCTCGTCAAGTAGGCTGCTCTGATCTGACTGTGAGGAGTTGTTGGGACCAGATGACAGAAGAGACATCATTTACACGACGACCAGGCTCTGGACACCTTCCACAGATCAATCTTTGAGAAGACCATTATATCATACGGCACACACACGTAGAGTCAACGGCCTCATCTGTTACTGTTCAAACACCGGTAGCGCCTTCAGTATGGACTCTGCGTCTTCCCTAATCATCGCAAGGTGCCTGGATGAAGGGCATCTGGTATCGTGGTGCCCCTTACGTGTGCTGTCAATGACATCAACCACCGAAGCCTCCATTTAGAGTGGTCGCGTGTACGACGAGATTGGCCTGAAACGAAATGGAACTTATTCGTCTTTAGTGATGAATCTATATTCAATTCGAGTAGTGATGACGATCGTGTACGTGTATGGAGGACACGCGGTGAATGCCTCAATTCTGACATCGTTTTACAGTGACATACCTCTCCAACACAGCTGGTGTGATGGTATGGAGTGTCATTGCTTACGATACACGGTCACCTCTAATATTGATACATTGCACATTGTCAGCCTAGTGTTACTTCCATGATATTCTTCCGCCACATCTGTTGCCACTTATGGCTGTGCTTCCGGGAAAAACATTTTCAACAAGACAATGCTTGGCTACACACAGCAAGGATGTCTTAAGACTGCCTCCACCACATTGCTACCCTTTCCTGGCCTTCTCGATCTCCAGACTTGCCACCAGTCGAGCATATCTGAGATCATTTGGGATGGCAAGTTGGACAGTCGATGAGTTTGTCGTATCAGAGAAACGTTTACAGCACTGGAGAAATGGACATTCTCAGATATCATATGGAACTTGTATGCTCCTTAATACCCCCAATTTAGCCAGGCTGAGCTGTATGTATTTGTATTTTCTAATCACTTATATCAAAGTAATACTTTGCAAAATGCCGTTTTACTAATTTTTCTAAAATGTTTATGGTAATGTAATATATATATATATAGTAGTAGTATATATATATATATATATATATATATATATATATATATATATATATATATATATATATGTTGTTATATATATATATATATATATATATATATATATATGTATATATAGTATATATAGCAGGTATATATATATATATGTATATATATATATATATATATATATATATATATATATATATATTGTTGTTATTGTTATGGTTATTGGTTATATATATGTGTGTGTGTGTGTATAAATTCGAGAAGAATGTATTTTGAGTATAAAATACTAGTTTTGCATTGAAATCTCTGAAATTTGCTTTCATTGCATAACATCTACCGCAATGAATCTATATTTATCTCATATATTATATAAAAGGGAGCTAATGAGTTGCAATTTTCTAACTTATTGTGCTGTTGTGAAGAAGTTTCTGCATAAAAGCACATTAACAATTTATCCCTTCCTTAATTTATTTAATATTAAGTCTTTTAACTTTAAAAAAATATTTATTATTTAAATTTTTTTATAAACTTAGACAAAAATAGGATTTATCAGAAAATGAAAGTTTGTATGACAATATATATATATGTAGTAACGGCCGCTATTTCCAAGCCACACTACCAATTCTATTCCTTATGCCTACGAGCATGCTCAGTGTGTTGGGAGCCTGCCAGTCGTTAGACGCTCGATGATGAGGAACAAGAGACGACGCCATATTGGTAAAGATGAGAAGCAAAGACAATGACGCTTCGTGATTGTTATAAGACCTTGACGGACATTAAAGATGTGACACTGTATAAATAGCTGTATGTAAATAGTTTGTAAATAATTATGAGTAATTAAATAGAATATTGCAACGACGTACCATCTCTTATCAGCCTCGCCCACTAATATATATATATATATATATATATATATATATATATATATATATATCCACAAAGCTACCACAGTATAACTATGTTGTCTATTATATTTCTGATTGTTAACATAATATACTTAATATTATAAATTTAATAAATATCGTCCAAATTTACTTTTTCCATAATCAAGAAGGGATATATTCTCTTTAAGTATTATTGACTTTCATAAACATAAAATAGGATGTTTCCCTATATAAAATTAATAATACCAAAAATAACTCAATCTTTAATAGTTCTTAAATTATTTATGGTCCAGTCCTTCAGGACAACAGTTTAATTATTTTAATTTGTCATCCGCCTAACGAGTGTATCTTGAACTACATCCTTCCACCACTCAAATCATGTGATGTCCCGCTGGGTATAAATACGCATGGCATTGGAAATCCCACTGTCTTCTGTCTTATGTCTTTGTCCTTAATCATGTATTCGGCTGCACTGCGCGTTGTGTGTTTTTTCTTTGTTCTGTGTAATGTCATCCATTCCTTACGTTTATAATAAGCCTATGTGTTTCAAGATGTGCTATAAACTGGACTTAATAATCACAAGACTGCCTCATCAGTAACATTGAATACAGACAACATCAATTAGTATAGAAAATGTATCACTTCCAATGGCCACGCCCTATCCTTTCGTTTGTTACAGTATCATCCATTCGCCACGTACTACAGTTATATTTACTAACGTCAGAACTATTAAAGAAGCATTTCATATATATGTTGGTGTGTGTGCATTTATACACTCTAAGACTTTTTGGGTGGTGGTCCACTGCGCTCTGAACCGTGATTATGTGCTTATAAATGGATAATACTTATGTTATTTATATTATGTTATTCTTTTAAGATTATTATTACAATAAAAATGATTTAAGTACAATATTTTGACAAAAATGAACATAGAATGACCACTCTTTCAAAACATTCTCCTTTAAGTGAAAATGCTTCATTTATAATAATATTTTCCTGTATATAGCTCAGACTCCCAGCCAGTCTGAACTAGAATTTTGGAAATATATAACTTAGATATAGATTTATTCACACATTTTTACCAAACAGAGGAGAAATTTTAAGAAAACGCCGATAATTATTTCCAGTTTGAAAATACTTAAATTTTTCAAAATTTCAGCTCAGATTCTCTGAGAAATCTTTACTTTTATATAAGTATATATATATATATATATATATATATATATATATATATATATATATATATATATATATATATATACATATATATATATATATATATAAATACTATTATAGAAGCAATTTTGGGCAAAAAGGAGAACGTTTGAAAGTGTTGTCAAAATAATTTTTGTCAAAGCATTGTATTTTAAATAATTATTTTTTCATAAATGCCCTTAAAAACCATTTTATACATGTATTGTAATCTAAGTGACACTAAATATCATGAAAATTATCCATTTATGCAATTTTAAAATCACGGTTCCGAATGTAGTCGGATACCTTAAGACAAAAAAGCATCAGAAAACAATTCTTAAAACTCAATGGAATTTAAAAGGTTGGTAAAATGCTTAGGGAAGAGAAAATGTTTAAATTTTGGACGAAATATGCAAAATTTATTGAGAAAGTCCAAAGTTATATTAACCATCAGTAGGACATATGACCATCATCATTTCTAATACAACATTCCTATAGTTATGGTAGTAACTTTAGATGTTCTCTATGTTGTCCTGCGACAATCCTTTTAATGCTGAACTCTGTAGCCATTCAAATATAGCTCCTGCAGTTTACAGGGGGAGTGATGTCCTCTCGTCCTATATTCGTACACATTCTTCATCTGAGACAGATAGATCTGGTGAAAATGCCCCATTCGTGGTAAGATATCAATAAGAGACAAATATTAAAGGCGGTGCAACAAGTTTGGTTTTGCATTGTATTGGTGGAAAAAGGTTGAAACGGGGAATTGAGGGATGGGAGCACAAATGGTTGCATAATGTATTAAATGTAATGTTGATCTATTAAATAGCCAGTAATGAGCACCGAAGGTAATTAAGTATTATACGCATTTGTGCCCCTACCATTACACTAGATCTTCCACAGTTTCGTTCAACGAACCGGGGATTTAGTGTTGCCCCACTCAAGAATATGACTGTCGTATTCACCAAGATACAGGTGTCACTCGTCGGTAAATGCAACTTGATGTCTTTCGACTGTCCATGTCAGTTTGACACAACACTATTTCGATCTTTGACGACGATACAATGTTGTTAAAGACAGTCGTCAAAATGGACAACACGTGTGATAAGAAACCCTTGACAAATGGAGCAATTATTTACAATCGACACTAGTTTTCCCTGTTTCTGGATGTTTACTTGCAGTAAGGCTAATATTTAAACTATTAAATGTCCTTGACGTTGCAAGGAAGAAAAAATATATTTTTTTGAATTTAGGACAGACTACAGTTAAAAATACTAAAAATCAAAGCTTTAGAAAATCTCGATGTGCTATTCTATAAGAATAAATAAATTTCTCAAGAAAAAAATAAAATGATCATCTTAATAAAATAACAAATTTCAATTATTTCACTCAAAGAAAAATTTCAAATCATATAATATTTAATTTAAATCATAAACATATCAATTTACTAAACGGTGTAGCAATTGTAGTCGTCTTTGAATGCTTTTGTGACTATTCTCTAAATCTAAATATAAAAGAAATATCACATGAAAAAAACATGACAACATGGAGACTTTATTTGATCTACTACATATTACATTGAAAAGAGAATTCTACTTTACAAATATTTTTCTAACACGACACAATTTACAAAACACTAAATAAAACAAATGCATACACAACTTCTTAATACTATTCAATTGAAACACTTTTCAGATAGCTTATCTATGTGATACGTAAGGGATATATACACAACTGATATTGAAATTTTAATTACTAGAAAATTTATTATTCTTTTTAAGGGCAGTACAATAAAGTAACTTGATTATATTGTATTTTTTTCAGAGAGCTGATTTTTTAAATACGGTGGAATATTCAACGTTTGGTCCCTATGAATTTTTATACAATCAATTAATAAGAAATTAATAAAACATTAAATAAAAATAGTTTTTCACTTTTAAAAACATAGTACTTAACATATGAAAGAACTTTAAAATTAGAATTACTTTAAGAATTTAATTCTAATTATTTCATACTTATTCCTTCACACTCCATCATAATATGTGTTTGTTAAGCTATTTTTTTTCCCAATAAAATTTAAACAAAAAAATTCTTTAAAAAAAATTTTTTTCACCCCATTTTTTAAAAAAAAAGCTTTGTGTAAGAGATACGAACCCCATGAACGAATTAAAAAAAAAAATTAAAAATTTTTATCGTTCATAATGGATTTCTTCAAAACAAGAGCTTCATTATCGGGATCAGCATCCTTGTTTATATTTATCTGGAATTTTTTTTTATAAACTCGCTGCTCGTTAAAATCACTTTTGTCAATGCTGTCATCCACATTCAGCTGAATTGAATCTTATTAATATTCAGCCTGAACTATGAAATCCGGAAATATTTTTTACTGTCGCAATACTGTTGACAAGGTAGGAATGAAGTTTTAGAATGGTGCATATGACCTTGAAACCCTTCTTTTGATGAAATACGAAGTTGAAATTTATGGCAAAGAATTAAATAAAAAGCAAAAACTGCCATCATTTGAATTGAGGAAAGTCACAGTTTTTGTATTTCATTGATAGTATCTTTAAGCGAATAGAATTCAGAAATTTTTTTTCTCTCTGCTGTCATTGACATTCTTGTTTCCTTTAGATCCTCCAATCCTTGGTCCGCTGATCAGTATCGATTCATGGATCAAATGGTTTCGGGCTGCCTAAGGAACATTAAATTATGGCTATTCTATTTACTGTGGAGTGTTTCTTTAGGGTTAGCACGACTTTCCTTGGAAATCACTTTATATTCCATATTGAATCACTTTAGATTCTTTTTTTGGGAGTAACTATGTTTCATTCCGAAAGCATGTTTAAAAAATTAAATGAAAAGTATTGGATTAATACGATCTAAAATATAAACAATCAACGTCAAACTCTCAGTGGGACGAGGTAAAATTATCAAATGTTTACCAATCCGCGGAGATAAAAAGGTTAGTTGAGTTAGCCTTAGAGTATAAATATAAAAACAACACATGTTTCGAGGATTCACAAAATATGTCCTATTCTAAGGCTGATATATATTTCAGATGACATTATTATTTAGTTAGTCTCGTAAAGGTACATATATTTTGCCTTTTTCTCAAAATCACGAAAGATACATATTTCTTCAATATACATTGATATAAATTTATGTATTCAATCTTAGTATTATTTAATAATTAATTACCGAAATTTGATGCAAAGGATTAGATTTATGGCTATACAAAAAGTAAACTTTTCAGGAATTTATTAATATTCAACTGTTATAGTTACATAAAGTGAATATGATAGAATGAAAATGATTTATTTGAAAATTTCTAAGAATATACATTAACATATATATAAACTACAAAACAAGGCAAGCAAAAAACTGTACACATTGACATAGTTATTACATTTACTCTACAAATCTTTCTTTTCTTACTCTCCATTCTGATTTAATCGCAGTTCTTCCATAAAAGCGGAGCTTACCACTGACATAACATTAACAACACTTTACATCGATTACAGTTCTTTTGCTCTAATGACAGCCATTTTTATTATTTTCTAAAACTACAACGACATTTAAGATGATATATTACAAACGGTTACGTGTAATCAATATCAAGATAATAAATGGGTGGGAAACAGGGTTATCGGATCGTCGAACACCGAAACCGATTATACATGATCTTTTTCTATTTTTAGAATATAAGACTATTTGCTGTGTACTGTTCTCCTTTATCGGCATTTCTCCAAAACAAAATATTAAAAATCAGTATATCTCCTTTAAATGAAAATAAACTTCAACAGATATTGATTATTTTGCAACTTTGGTGATTAATAGCTGTTTTCAAATGTATTGTTATAACGAGTAAGAAACGAATTTTCGAACTAATCTAATTTTTTTTATTTTTGTGACAAGTCACTTAATGATATTAACTTTCAGGATGAAGTTAATAAGACTTTGTGTTGTAGAAAGCATAAATGCTTTTATAATTAGTTTCAACACAATATTTTTTATGTAACTAAAATTCCATTCTTTTTTAAATGTATACAGAGTTGAATAAATTTTCTTTTTGTGTATGTGAATTTAAGTCTCTAAAGACTATATTGCCCTACGATTTCTAATTAGTTTGATTTTAACATCAGTAAATGGGTGCAATTAATTAAATCAATAATAATAAAATGTTAATCCATTCTCAGAAAAATTGTTGCTTAGATAAATTATTTGTTGCCAAAATTGCATTCGAGATTGCCATGGAAATATTAAATATTTTATATTTTGCTAATTCTAGTTAGAACGATTATCATACATTTTCTGGGTGCTAAAAGCATGCTAGTATGATTGATTTGTTCTGTTAGTGATTTCGGCTAGGAAAAAAGTATCAGTAAAAAATTTGTATACATTTTAAACTTTAAATTTTCGTTTAGAAATAATAGTCCTAAAAATAATTTAAGAATATTTTTCAGATTATTAATTTTTCAAATAATTTCGCAAACTTCTAAGATCAATACATGTATGAATGAAAGATAGATTCCCGAAGCAATGGAAATTTCAGGATAAATGTTTAGTTTTTGCATCATCATTAATAAAACATTAATTGCATAACAACAATTAATTAATATCAGCATCATTTATCATTGCATGGTAAAATAAGAAACAAAAATAAAAATAAATGGGTGTTCTTGATTACTTGTCATATCTAATTATTTTAACTAAGTTTGTGTAATAAATGCAATTATCTTGTGCAAAATCGAGAAAAATAATATTACCGCATATAATAACGATATCGAAGATTATGTATTAAAATAGTGATATCTAGGGTTATAATATTTAATAATAATAATAAGTTAAATATTTAATATACTCAATACATTTTTCCTTCCTTTAGAGAGATTTTTAATGAAAACTTTCATCCAAAAATTATTTTTTACCTTAAATTTCCCAATATGAATGAAATAATTCTAATGAAAAATTTCCTTGCAACGAAAATTTTGGAAAAAAATACTATTAATAAAATGTTTTAGAATACAACACTGTGTCTTTCAATTTGTGCATATTCAAGATATTCTAAAAAGAGGTAAAAGTGAACCGGTGAATGTATGTATATATTATGGTGTCCTTAAATTACGTTGAAAATTCGACAGATTTTTGCTTAAACATGATAAATTTAAGCTGACAACAGAATCAATAATGCTGAGAACAGTTTTACACTCTTTTTTGCTAGTGCAGAAATTAAAAGATTAAAGAAGAAAAGTTAAAAAACCATTAGTAAATCTTTGCATAAAAAATATTTCTCAGTATTTGGTAGAAGATTGTTTTATACCACTTTTAATAACATTGATTCTTACTCTACTTTGCTTCAAATTTTTTATTCATCAAATGCTTAAAGAAATTTTTGAATGGTTATTTCTAATGAAAATAATTCAATATATATATATTGACCTCAACATTTAATTATTCTTTAGAATTTTATTTATTTAACAGAATTTTGTTTGCTGCATTTGACTTATTTGTAAGATAAAAAAAAGAGATTTCTAAGAAACAGACAAAATTAATATTTTATAAGGTGAAAAAATATTCAAATATGTAGGAACAATTTTATGTTTAAATTTTTCTTTAGAAAAACAAGCAACTGAATACAGGGTAATTAGATACCTCGCCGACAAACTTGCAGGGTATGTAGGGGGTACAAAAACGATACTGATTCTCATAGGAATGCTGAGTTGCAAAGGCCGTAATTACGAGCTATGGTGCAAAGAATAAGAGAAAAAAAGAACACAAACAGCAACACATTAATGAGGACAGAAAGCATTTTATTAAACAGTTGTACTGCGACAGGTGTTCGAAATTACCACCAGAAATCATCTGACGACGACACTGCATGGAATTCCTGAGGTTCTGGAAGATTTCTCCAGGCAGTCTTGTGGTAGATAGCACTGAACAGAAGGTTTCGCGAACTCCAACACTGCTGGAAGTTATCATTTCAATCCTTTTACCGAGGTAGTAGAATGAACTTTTATTCAAACGACTAAACTGGTCGACATGACAGAGAAGCGTATTGTAACAGCACTCCACTCGGCGCTTGTAACAGGAACGCTAACCTAACAGGCGTGTTCCACATCACACGAATTTCGAAAGTGTGAACAAAAGGTTTCATGAGACTGATTCCTTAACCCTCGATCACTCGCACGGGCTGTTCTGTACACCCCAACAACAAGAAAATCATCCCAGGATTTTAAAAAGATAGCGCAGAACCACGATTTTTTCTATAGCTGCACATTTTAGGTCTTTGAACCTTCAGGCCCAATGAAAACCCTCTTTCTCGAACGATTGGAATGTAATGACCTTCAAAAGTTTATCTGGGGGGCTGAGAATTCCCGCGAAAAGTTGAGCATTTGCATAGTCTGCTCTGAATGTTTGGAAAATGATTAAAATATTATTTTTCTACTTTCTACTATCATTATCTCATTAATTATAAAGTATATTTATTACTGGTATATACGTTTTGTGTGCTGGTTTATGAAAAAATATAAAATTATGTGTTTTAAAATGAAAATTTTGTATGCTTAGTTTAAATGAATGTTAGTCTCATTTGTATGGAATAAATTTAATAATTTTATTTGTATAATACAAAAAACATCTTGTACTTTATAAATATGTATCATAATGATTTAATTTTACTTTTATAATTAAATACACGTGTTAAAAGTTTGGGGTGTTCTCTACACCCTGCGAGTAACGACGGTTGCAAAAACAGGCACGAGTGACCATGGGTTAACGAGTTAATTGGTTAGTTTTGGTGACTGGCCGTTCCTTCATTTGAAGGCCTCATCGCTCGAGTATCCGTTTCCGCCGGGGAGGGATACGTGGCATGCCAGGAATCTTCCAGAACGTAAGGAGATTCATGTAGTTACTGTATGAAGCCTTCTGGATGACTTTCGGTCGTAATTTTGAACACCTGTTGCAGTACAACCTTTCAATAAACTCTGTTTCTTTGCACCATAACCCTCAACTGCCGCATTGCTGCATAGCTACATTCCTATGTGATTCGAATAGTATCTGTACCCTTTACACGCCCTTGAAATTTGCAGGTCTGGCTGCAAATCCCCCTGTGTAGTGAAGTTTGGATTTACTGAATTTGAATCAGCATTAGATAAAAGTACACTCAAGTGTATTGAAACAACTTTTCTTTCACTCAGAATATATATTTGGTAAATAGCTACTTTGAAACGATTTAACGATAGCTACTTGAACGATCATCAATACGAATAGAAACAAAATAATGGTACACAATATATTGACAAGATGAACACTATACTCACTAACTATATTTTAAAGGTCACGTACTTTGTAATAAATGCTAAATGACTAAGTGACTCTTATTCCACAAACAATTTTTTGAGATAGAATACAAGTTAACTTGAGTTAAATAAGTAGTCTTGAAGCAAAAAGGAAAATAATCTAAAATGTTGATGATTTATCAATGTGGGTTTGGAATGAAATATTGTGAGTAGTGGGGGATCACTCTAAGCATTTGTACTGATTTCGTGCTGCACACATATTCCCTCATTAACAATATATTTATCTGCTATACACTCAATACAACGATTAATTAAATAGACTACTATGCAAATATTTCTAAGGATATCATTATTAATAAACTAATCTAAAAGTGAAGCTCATATACATGAAACAAGCTCTTTTATGGAGTGCAGGAAAACTTGAATACTGAAAAATTACACATACAATTTTACATACAATATAATACTACTAGGTTGTGCGGAAAAATATATACACAGCACAAAAAAAGAGTTTCTTGATAAATACACATAGAGACACGTGTTACAAACTTTACATTACAGCAATTGTTATGGAATGCAACATATAGGTGTTGTAAATTCACAATTTTTATTAAGCAAGATCTAAGAATAAACTCTACATCTTATAAAGGAATACAGTATACTTTGGGAAAATGCAGATTTGATGAAAGCATTTTCACTTTTCCACAAAAAAGACTAATACGCTATTATTTATATTATTGTGATGGGATTTTAACGATATATTTTAAAAATGTTTTGGTTTCTCTCGCCTTGTTTAAACTTAATAGAAAATAAATGGTTTATCCTAATCTGGTTGGATGAAATGTATACAATTGTAACTGTGACCACATATACATAAGTATGTATATGAATTTTATTTTATTATTTCCTCTCTTGCGCAAAAATTATACATTATAATTCGAACGCGTAATTTTTTGTCTTATTTTCTCCTTTGAGCTACACAGAAAAAAACACACATATGAGGTATTTTGACAAGGAAAACACTAATATTTCTTGCCAAAAATTTGCTTCATAAAGAGTTCAGATCTAATACGATGGAATAAGTTAAGATTCGTGTTTTTTAGAACTGATAAAGACATAAAATTGTAAAAGATCCTAAAGTGAGTTATTTACATGCATCATAAAAAATTTCACCTTTTGGTTAAATTTAACAACAATGACCATATTTCTATTAATGGATTTTTTTTGAATCTGTCAGTTTTGATAAATTAAAATAAAATTAAAGATGTATGTGAAGGTTTGGATCCGTGTTAACATGGTAATGAGAGAATCTGAATTTTTAAACAACTAAATTAAAGACTGATTTCATTAAATTTTGCAAAACAAGTCTTTTGTAAAATCTAATTGATAAAAATTTAAAGTTTTAATCCATTTGGTCAATTGTTTTCAAATTATATCCTTGTGCTTTTAATAATAGCAATTGTCTCCTATCAACTATGTTGATAAACGTGCCCTTCAATGTAGATGAGACTTCTGCATTAATGAAATGAAATATTGCCATCATTTCTCTGTTGTGTGACTTATGAAATGAAAACTTGTTAGTTCTTTTTATGGTATTCGAAGTGAATCCAGATGGTTTGAATTTTATTCCATATGTGAAGGTTAATCTTGAAAGAGACAAATGCACGCAAAGAATGAAATGAAGCATGTTTACATCATCTCATTTTAAAATATTTTCAAGAACACCTTAACCAAAAGCTAGAAGAGTACTCTTTATCTGTAATGCTTCAATAAGAATTTTGTTTCGTAAAAATTCTGCTCAGACATTTTGAATACGGGAAACAAAAGATAAGAGAATGCATACATTTATAAATTACGAGTTTTTCCCCCCGCATATTAATGATTATAATCCAAATTTTGCAGAAACTTGTTCCAAATAGCAATAATTTTTAAGAAAAATGTAACAAGTATTAAAATTTTTCATTATTTTTAGTTAAAAGAACGATCGTTTACTACTTTCACATTTATTTGAAGACCATTATTTTTCAAATACCACAATGGTAATTTAATTATAGCAGTTCTTTCACATCAGCAATGGTGACACATGTGTCTTTCATGCTAGGTGAGATGTCTCCATCATTGTGGTGAAATACTGGCATCATTTCTATGTTGTTTGACTTCTGAGAGGAATTCTTGTTAGCTCCATTTATGGTTTTTGAAGTGAATCGAGATGGACTAGATGTTACTCCTGTTGTGAAGGTCAATCTTGAACGAGCTAAAATATATAAAGCAAACAAAAGAAAATATGAGTCTTACAATAAATAATGATTTTTTGCTTTATAGAGAACTTAATGATGCAACTTTGAAAATATTTTCATTTATAACAAAAGGTTTTACTTAAAATTATTCAACGTAAAGATTTTATATATATAAAAATAATACAATTTAATGAGAATATGAATATGATGTACACAAAGATTAACAACAGTGTTAAAAATTTAAATTTTTACTCAAATACTTTATTGTATAAACTACATGTTGAACGAGATATTTTAATGGTGTAATCTCTGGTATCAAATACATTACTTGTGAAATAATTAAATTTTTCAAGAAATAGCCGTAACACCTAAGAATCACACATAGTTAAAGTAGAATGGACAAAACACATAAGAATAATGAATAATACATATTTATAAATTAAAAATAAAAATGCTTTTTTATTTTAGAATAATTGCTCAATTAACAATTTCTCATCTTTTTTTAAAGGGAAATAAATTGAAGAAAAAACTAATAAACACACACAAACACACCAAAAGTATATCCTATGAAATGGAAGTAAAAGAAAATTTTTGTTTATTATCAAGCAAGTACATTTGCTGTATATTATTTGCTTCAAACTGAAACATAAATGCAAGGAAAAAAAAATGAATCGTTTCAGTAAGCACCAATTATTGAGATAATCAAAGCTTTTGAAAACATAAAAAACATTTCAATAGTAGGAATTAAAAATACACATGAGACCATGCAAGGGATAATAGCCTATATTCCCTTCACCAAGCATAAGTTAAACCATATGCAAGCGATAAAATTTTTTGTTAATTTGTAAGCTCACAGAGCACCTAAAAAGCGAAGCTTCACCGGTACCTTGCTGTTTGGGGGATTTGCAACGGCAAAGAAAGTCGCATCTACTGAAGCATGGCAAGGTATCAAATAAATGAACTACCATCATTGGGAAGGCAGTGTTAGACTGCAGTTGCTTTCACAAGTTCCGCTTGGTACATCGGAACTTGGGTTTTGGGACGGAATAAAAACTTATTCTTCCTAAAGGTGAAAGAAGTTACCGAAGTGTACACTGTTCGTAATGATTTAAACATTGAAGATGACTTTTTTGAATTTTTTGTTACTCCAGAAGCACCATTTTCACCTATAAAGAAAGAAAATCTCATGAGAACAGACGCTGTGATTTAATTCTTACAGGATGTTTCTTTAAATGGGTTGTAAGTTTAAGTCGAAGTAGTCGATCTTTAATATTCTGAGGAAAATGGTCGTCATATTTGATATTTAATAAGTCATACGATCTCTTTTGTGCACATAATTTATATTTATTACAGATATGTTACGTTAAGATGGCTGATTTTTTGTGACATTGGATATTTGAACTACAGTTTTTTCCCTGAAATCAAATGATAAACAATACGAGTATGTGCATGCTTCTAATTTTCGGCTAAGGATAAGATCGCTTTTTATGAATCCGATTACGTTCGAAACCGTGAATTTGGAAAAGCGTATAATTGGATAATATTTATGATATTTAGTGTCACTTATAGATTAGAAAATGTATATAAAATTGTTTTAAAAATGTTATTACAATGAAAAAATTATTTAAGTACAATATTTTGACAAAAAATGAACATAGAATGACTAATTTTCAAAATATTCTCCTTTTGGAAAAATGATTCTATTCTTATAATATTTCGTCTGTATATAGCTCAGACCATTGTACATAGGTTCAACTAGAATTTTTGAAATATACCTCTTAGAAGTGGATTTATCCATGTTTTACGACAACAGAGGGGAGAAATTTGAAGAAAAAAAACGGCGATAATTATTTCAATTGGTTGTATCTCTGAAAATAATGTGAATTTTTCAAAAATCATAGCTGAGCCTCTGTACAGATGTCTGAGCTATATACAGATAAAATATTATTATAACAGAAGCATTTTTCACAAAAGGAGAACATTTTGAAAAAAATGTTATTCTAAGTTAATTTTTTGCCAAAATATTGTATTTAAATAGTTTTTTTTGTCAAAATGTCCTTAAAATAATTTTATATATGTATTCTAATCTGAGTGACACTAAATATCATGAAAATTATCCATTAATGCGCTTTTTTAAAATCACGGTTCCGAACGTAGTTGGATACCTTAACAGTATAGTACCATTCTGTACACTGTTATAAAATTTACAAAGTAATCAATTTTCTTTGAATCATCTGATGTTAAAAGGAAAAGGATGGGGTAGCAAAAATCTCGCTTCCTCTTACTGTGGTTCTTACAATTTAAATTTGATTCATTAACTTAATTAAATTAATGATTCTTGTACAAGCGAGAAAGCAAGCGTACTACAGATTTTGCAACAATTTGTTCCTATTCGAATAGTAGAATCTGTAAAATTGAATACTGAGTTTTAATATTGGAAATAATTAAAAGATAAATTTAACTGAGTTTGAGAGAAAAATTAGAGGCAATTTTGTTATTCCTAAATTTAGATTTGTGTGTTAGTTTTTTAAGTATGAACATGGTTATTATGACGTGTAAGGCATTAATCATCAAATAGCAAATAATATGCTTTTTTAAAATGCAAGCTCTAATATTGCGTTAAATTAAAACTTACAATAATAATATTGTAATAATATGTATTAAAAATAAGAAAACAGTCGAAATTCGTAATTTTCTATGTGCCATTTTTTCCCTCAATCATACATATTTGGTACTTAAAAGAGAAATGGCATAGATTTGCTTATTGAAAAGTATAATTCAGTAACTAACATATAAAAAGGGCTTGAATATTTACTTTAAAGCTGTAATATCTGAGAATATCATCAACAATTTTGAGTACACTATATTTCGTTTTTGTGAGAAAAATGCAAGTTAAAGGACAATAAAAACGGATAGATAAATTATTTATTCTGAAAAATAAACATGTTAAAATTTTCTCATATCTGAGAATATATTGAATATTATCTCACAAAATACATGGCAAAAGCTTTACATTAGTATATTATTCGACTAAGAAAATTATCTACTTTTTTTTACTATAATTATCTATTATTTATTGATCTACGGGGATAAATATAGTATTAATATATCATAAACTATACGATTTTTTTCTAAATAAATTAATATATAAATAAATATTAATGTTTGCGTATGTGAACTGTATAACATGTAAATGAGATAATACGAATGTAGATAAAGTAGATAACCACAGAAACACATAGAACAGTGATAAGAAAATGTTGAATATTATGTGTGCTTTAATTTAAAGACATAAAAAATTCCCCTCAATTATATGAAGCACGAAAATTTTTTTACTTATAAGGGAAAATGAACCCACAAAATATACAATTGTACTTAAATAATTCTAAAAATACTATTATAAAATTTAGTAGGAAAAATATATTACACGAAAAATCAAATAAAAATAACATGTATAGGTTGCAGAGAATTAAACAAAAGAGATGTAAATGTAAGCGATGCATTTCCAAACGTCACGGAATAAAATAATGCAATTATCCAGAGAACAATAAAATCTGATAAGAAATAAAATGAACAGAGAATTTTCAGGGCTTTCATTTAAATCTATAAAAGCGTTCTGACTGGATTATGGCCACACGACGAAAATTAACAGATTTAAATGCAGAATGCTAGTTGGAGAAAGATGAACGAAACATTTCATTTTGGAAATTTTTGGTGAATTTAACGTTATAACGATGTACAATGGCAGAAGTGAGCCACTTACATATAATTTTAGGCATTATCCTCCAGCCATCGAAAACGCAATTACCGATCGCATCTATTTAATGATTGGTACCAATAAAGTCTGCACAGATTAGTCAATGTTAATAGACAAGCAATATTGGGCTAAAAAATAGTGCTAAATGTACTACAGGCATGTCTTTGACGATAGCTCAGTGAACTTCATGCTCATAGGATATAGTAACAGAAGACCAAATTGAGTGTGTTTAACAACTGCACTCATTAACAGCATTCCCTCTACTGGACTCGTGAACACATCAGTTAGACCCTATATTCCTTAGAAACATTGTTTGGTCAGATGGGTTATGATTGCAGCTGCTAAACCCTAATGGTTGGGTTAGAATGTGACATGAACTCCACGAGGCATAAATCCAAATCGTGAACAACTAACTCACTGTGCAAAAAGAGTTTACTGCATCATGGCGTGAAGTGTTTCATATGGTATGAACTGGGTTTTCGGGTTAAACCGGTAGAGCCATTGACTAAAAATGATAATGTTCAGCTACTCGGAAACATATTGCTACCTTTCAGGACTTAATGTAGCCAAACAATGATAGAATATCTTAGGATGACAATGCATCCTGCCGTTGGGCTAAGATCTTTCGCAATTGGTTTGAGGAATATTTGGGATAAGTCCTGCAAATAATTTGGCCACTTTAATCATCAGATATGAAGGGCATCAGAAATACACGGGATACGACTGAAAAGTCAGTTCGTGTACAAAAACCGGTACCAGCAATATTTTTGCAATTATGTAGAGCGGTAGAGGAAATATGGCTGAATTTGTTTTTATTCAGGGTACTTGTTGAATCAATGTCACATGGAGTTACTGTACTTCTCCGAGAGAAAGAGATCCAGCATAATATTAGGAGATATCTCATGACTTTCAGCTCTTCAGTGTATTTCATTACGCATTAAGAATTTAATCAAATTGGGATTTATTTGAATGATTTAAGCAAAAGAAATATGTTTTAGAAGCATGAGTTTTACTAGAAGTAATAAAAAGTAATACAAATCAATTACAGAAGGAACTCCAAAAGGATTCAAACAATAATTAAAAACAAACATACAAGTTAAAATGGCAGAAAGAAAAAAAAAATAGCAGCAAACTTTAAAGAACTACTTTCAAAAGTCAGGAAAACAATTTTAATTTCTTTCTCCTATTGAAAAACATTTATTTTTTATGATGATCATCATAAACATATCATCATATATAATTATATTTACTGTTCACAAAGGAGAAATAATTCTGTTGCTTTTTTTCTTGAGAAATAAAGTACATATTTAGGAGCAATTGAAGGAATGCCATTTGTTTCCACTAAAATGTATATTAGTTTATAATTTGATTAATTGAATCAAATTACAGTATTATAATCCCTTTTAAATCCTAATATAATTCAATAGAATTGTCTGCAGTACCATAAGAAAGTACACATTTTTCAAACTTGAGAATATTAATTATACTAGAATATGAAAGTCACAAAAATTTAATAACATTAGATAAGGATTTATAAACATTGTTTGCTTCGTTAATATCAATAATCTATGAATTATTACAATCTTTTATGAATGAGCCCACAAAAGACGCCTTGTATCAAACTGTTATGGACAAAATTTAAAGAATTATCTGTACTTAACTCTCATCTTTCTTATTATAAAAAAATATTTTACATGATATCGATAACTAAAGGATAAAATTGGGCAATTATAAAAAAATTTTTTAGTAAAAAACAGAAATCTTTCAAAAATAATATTTGGGGATAGTTTTCATCTTTAGAGGTGTAAGAATAAATTATGAAATATTCTCTGAAAAAAGTTATATCTTTTTATAATTATTGCAGTTTTTTGAAATTTCTGGTGAATATAATTTTATTACCTTCACAATTTCTTAATAAGCATCATCAGGCTCGATGTGTCTTTCTTCCTAAAATCGCATCCTTTATACTTTTGATCACTGACAAAGAATTCTGTTTCTGTTTTATTATTCACAATAACTCCATTATTTGAGATTCTCAAAAACTGTCGAATTTGCTTTCTTGATTTTGTTCTAAAGCAATACAATTATAAATAAAGGCAAAGAGAAACATAAGCACATGAAGCGATAAAATGAAATAAGGCAGAACTGAAATAA
This sequence comes from Trichonephila inaurata madagascariensis, assembly GCA_019973955.1. Classification (NCBI taxonomy): domain Eukaryota; kingdom Metazoa; phylum Arthropoda; class Arachnida; order Araneae; family Nephilidae; genus Trichonephila; species Trichonephila inaurata. Next base: position 271,036 of record BMAV01014231.1, on the reverse strand, counting down.
ATATACATAAAATGCAGACAAAATACTTTAAAGCATTGCATTAAAAATATTCTAGGTTGAGAAAAAAGCTTGAACAAAATGAAAAAAAGTGCAAAAGCGTAATAAAATAAGTTAAATATACAATACATGGTGAAATGATAATTAAATATAACTAAAAGCATTTAGAGTTCTAAAAAAGCAAATTTATTTGATAAAGGCATCTAAAACGTTTCCTAACTTGATTACATTTATCGGTTATATAAATGAGTATTTGAATATTCCAAGAATGCTCTAAGAAGATAACTTTTAAGATAATTATGCAAATTTGGGCTACATATTAGCTAAGAATTTAGTATTCACTTAAATTATAAGATATATTTAAAATTTGAATACATAAATCTTTTACATATATTCTGAATCAGATTTTTTTATCATTAAAACAAAATTATTCCTTTTTTGTTCACAATATGATGAAATAATTATATTTTATAAATCATACTGATAGAATTTCTTGGAAAATAAGATTATTTCCTTAAGGTAATACTAGAATTATAAATATAAACACACAAAAATGATAGAATGAAATGAAAAGAGAAAATTTTTAATTCAAAGGAAAACAATTTTATTAAAACTAAGTTATGCGTCTTATTAAATTTTTTTGTAATATGCATAGAAAATAATTTCACTAAAAATAATTTATATTTCTAAGAAATACTGAAACTGTCTTAAAAAATAATATATTATTTAATAGGAATAAAAGTTGACAAATAATTTTATATCTTGATATTGTAGGAAATAATTTGTTGCAATAAATTTAAACAATATATCTGAATTAAAATTGTTACCATAATTTGTTGCAATAAATTTAAACAATCCATTTAAATTAAAATTGTTACAATAATTTGTTGCAATACATTTAAAAATACATTTGAATTAACATTGATACAATAATTTGTTACAATATATTTAGAATATATACATATATTGTATTAATCATTAGAATATTTTTTATGATGTATTTAAACAATACATTGATCGTATTAATCATTAGAATAATCTATTACAATATATTTAAACAATACATTTATTTCACTAATCATTAGAATAATTCATTACAATATATTTAAACAATGCATTTATTGCAATAATTATTAGAATAATGTGTTATAATTTACTTTCTATTGATTACATATTATTGTACCTAAATATTGAATTTTTACCATAACTTCGAAAACAAGCACAGTTACCTCAAATTTAACGTGATATTTTAAAGAAGTTATCACGTCTTTGATATTTTCCTCACTTAATGCAGCATATAGAGGTATATTTTCAAATAATATGCGGATATAGATTTTCATTTGTGATATAGCAGGTAATTGTTCTTCAAATTACGTAACAAAGAACAGTAAACATTATAAACTACGATACTTATCTGTATCTGTACTTTTCGAATATCCTACATTGTATTAAGAACGCAGCACTGCATCATTTTAAATCATTATTTTACAAAAATAATTCTCCATATACCGGGTGTTTCAAAAGTCACGCACATCAACCTTGGTGGCTGAGTTTTAAAGAGAGATGAATTATATTAATAAACAGAAGAAAGGACAAACAAAGCTTGAACGGTTATCTTTATTGTTAGACGTCAAACATGGTTCAATAGTAGTAAATGTTCAAAATGATGTCCGTTTTCCTGGACACACAGTTAAATTCTTTTACCAGATTTATTAATTGACACTTTAAGAAGAGTGTGAGATTTCATACCCGATACTGCATGAAGGATGTCACTCTTAAGTTCAAGAAGCTTTGCGGGATTATTCTTGAACGAGAAAATTTTCCGATATCCCCCATAGGAAAAAATCCGGAAGTGACAAGTTTTGAAAACATGGAGGTCAAAGTCCTTTGGAAATGACACGATTTTCGAAAAATTCAGTTAAAACTTCCATACTGTCCCGTGATGTTTGACTCGTTGCACCGTCTTGCTGCAACCAAGATACCATTCATCACTGTTCAGCAAGGATATGAATTCAGTAATGATGTTTATGTAGATGGAGGTCTTTTCAATGGACTTCTTTATAAAGTGGTCTCCACATCTGCCACTTTCGTTTTCACTATGGACGCTCTACCCGATTGCTTCCTGTCTGCAACCGATCTTGTGTCACGGAATCGTTGCACTAAACGACTGACTACAAGTATTTTGAAACTGATGCTATCTACGTTCAAAACTTCTTATGAAGGGGCCCCTGTTGCTATCTAGTGGCAGAAATCTCATCCAATCCTTTTGGGATTTAAGCAACAAGGATTGTGGATGTGCGTGACTTTTGAAACACCCGGTATTTTAAAAAAGTGTGCGAGAGTACTAGCACAAACATAACGTATAGAAGTATATAAGAAAGTTCATTTAGCTTTCTTTTAAAGTTTCCTCATAGACAGATTCTAATACCTTAAAATTTCAAAATCTTAATATTACATAGATGAAAAGAAATCAATTAATTCTTGAAATTGAAAAGTAAGCATTTACTAACACTCTATCTAATTTAATTTCTTTGCTTGCTGGTAAGAAAGCAAAATATTAGCCAAACAGTTCTCAAAGAAATATAATGGATCATTTAGAGGAATAAAAAAAAATCAATTCATCATTCAAAATAATCACTTCCAATTTTTAAATGAATTACAAAAAAATGTATTATTCAAAGGACGCTGTTCAACTCCATAAGGTTAAAAATTTAACTAGCGTGATTTTAATGAGATAAAGTTCTCTTACAACATATTCGATTTCTATTCATAGATAAGGCTATTAATAATATTCAAAGTGAGCAGTACATAAACTGCTTGATAATTGCTATGGGAAAAAACTGATTATTTTTCAATCTACCTTTCCCGACAGCACGTAAGAATGGGCTATCCGCTATGTCTATCCTCTTTAGCTCGGCCTTTTTACCATCCGACCAAATTAGCATTCTGAACTAGAGCAACTCAACCTCGCAAAGGAACGTCACATTTTAATGGCATATAAATAGTCAGAGTGATGTAGAGAATAGTAGTTTCTTTTGCGAACAATATAGCCAGACTAGCGAGTTCCTGAATTTTAGTCGCTTAGTTATTAGAAAATACTTTAGGATTTCTCTTTGTTGAGTTTCAGAGGTTGCATCTCATTTAAGATAAGTACCCATTATTTCTTACTATTTAGTTTGCCTTATCCGCACAGCACATAATCAGCCCAAAAAATTAAAGTAATAAAAGCAAATTGTTTTAAATATCTGTTTGTAATTCTTTTATGTCTAATTTAATGGCTTTTAGAACTATGCTGTGATTGTATCAAACTGAGAACCCCAACAATCATCGAGATCTAAACTTCAACCACTATGAGGCGGAGGTGCCGTAACAAGTACCAATCACAGTAAAAGGATGCTCCATGGTGAAGGGTAATAGGCAGCTTCCCTTTATGGGAGGAACCACTTGGGCGGAAAACTGACTAAACCTGTCCCTTCTCTCTCCCTGCTTCTCCTGCTCATCTTCTGGACTGCTGGGGCATTTCCCTGAGACAGTTGTATGAACAGCAAGTCCTGGTGTGTGACACTATTACATGCAATGGTCAAATGGACTTGGTGTAGGCTTTCCTGCTACAAAGGGATTGGAAACAACAACAACACAACACAGTAAAAGGAAATTATGAGGGATTAATATTATTTGTATAAAATTAAATACATGGAAGCTCTTTATTCATTCGTAAATTCATGCTCTTGGTCTTAGACGAAAATAGCGCCCCAAGGTGTTGGAGTTATTTCTTTGAAATTCAGTGTTTAGTGGGACAATAACTGAGTACAAAACGTTTGTAAGACATCATTTGAGTGCATATGATGGACGACAGAAAACTGGACAACTCGAAGCAGGTTGAAAGGCCACTACTGTGGCCATAATAATGAAAATGTCAAAATATATTAAATCGCAATTAAAAATTTCTCTGAAGGTTTAAATACTAAGGAAAAACTTTCGGGAGAGAAGGAGGAGTTACTGAAATGAGCAATAAGCCTCTAGAGTTCTGGTTCTTAAATTTTCGATCACCATGGCTCCACTTTATATATAATATGGCATCGCCCAGATTTTTAATATCCTTTCTTGATTCCCAACACACAACTGAGTAATTTAAAGGTTCATCAAAAATCATAAGACTGCCACTGCTATTTATATATCTATACGCCGATTTCTTTAAAATTATTTTTCCTTTAAGATAACAGTAAGCATCTAATTATATATATGTATATACAAATACTACAAAATGCTAGTTTCAAATAAATAAATAATGTAGGCGCAAATAAATCATTAATACAGAAACAATTTTATTTGGAAATCAGTGTGGATGCAATCGTTATTGTATTAGCACGCTATGTGAATTTATTTTTTAATCTTTGCGCTTGTATTTCTGATAAATAATTTTTGAAAATATTAATTTTAGTAATGGATATGTATTTGGAAAAAATAAAAAATGGAATTAATATTCTTGATCGAAATACATGTTCTAGTAAATACTTTTATTGGGTACAATTTAGTGATCTAGCCTAGGATGACACATTTTTCAATTTTTCAACGAGGTCTTTCAGAATTTGAAAAAGAGGGAAATCTTAACATTGGATAAGACATTTTAGCAGATCCCTAGAAAAGTGTGCGGACCCCTAGAGGTGTATGGACCACAATTAAAGAACCGCTGCTCCAGAAGTTGGAGATGTGTCTCAAATAGCGAGAGAGAAAGGGAACAGACATCTCTCTCTCAGTCAAAAAAACTGCAAAACTTGCAATTGCAACCGGTACAGATGTATCTGCTAAAAATCTTTCTATCCAGATAAATGAGTTTGATTTTCAACACGTTCCACTTCAACCATCGAGAAAGATTGCGGCGATGTAAGACAGCGATCCTCAAACTGTGGGGGACCAGAGTACATCGAAAAGTCAATAATAAAATATTATTAATTTACTGAAAGGAAGCAAAAAAAAAAACACTCCGACATAATAAAAAACTAAATACACGTAGCTTGTTTATAGCAACCCGTTTCATTTTAAAAATTAAAAGGAAAAGTATCATAGTATTTATCCTATTACTTTAAAGTAACTTACTTAAGGTATTCGACTACGTTCGGAACCGTGATTTTAAAAAGCGCGCATAAATGGATAATTTGCATGATATTTAGTGTCACTTAGATTAGAATACATGTATAAAATTGTTTTAAGGACATTTTGACAAAAAAAATTATTTAAATACAATATTTCGGCAAAAAATTAACTTAGAATAACCTTTTTTCAAGATGTTCTACTTTTGTCAAAAATGCTTCTATTATAATAATATTTTGCCTGTATAGAGTTCAGGCCTATGTACAGAGGCTCAACTATGATTTTGAAAAATTCACTTTATTTTCAGAGTTACAATGAATTGAAATAATGATCGGCGTTTTTTTTTCTAAAAATATCTCCCTCGGTTGTCATAAAACACGGATAAACCCACTTCTAAGTAATATATTTCAAAAATTCTAGTTGAGCCTCTGTACAGAGGTCTGAGCTATATACAGGCAAAATATTACACTGGTGTGCAAAACTTAAGCAACAATGTAAAATTTAGCAGATAGCCATGAAATTGCAGAAAAGGAGGTCTGGAGATCAGTACAGTAAACAAGTAAATCAGTAGAAACGTCATGCGCATGCAAATATCAGCAACAAAACGTCAGAAGCGATGTGAGCGTACGCAAAACGCGTGATGACGGAGACGCAATTCAACATATTCGCTGCAAGTGCCAGTGAGTCAGTTCGTGAAATATGGCTAGAAGAAATCACCTGGACGACTTCACAAGTGGAAGAATGATCGGAAAGCTGGAGGAGGGGCGTACTGTCACCAGTGTAGCTGCAGAGTTGGGAATCAACAAAAGTGTCGTTTCGCGCGCTTGGAAAGCGTTCCAAACCACAGGTACAGTTGTTAGAAAGGTTGGTGGTGGCCGCCCGAGGACGACAACTGCAGGGGGTGACCTATATATCATCCTGCAGGTGAAAAGAGGTCGACAGAAGTCAGCAAGCGCCATTGCTCAGAAACTCTGTACAGCAACGGGTCGACAAGTGTCGCGGTTTACTGTGGCCAGACGCCTTCACAAAGGGGGCCTGTTTGCCCGCCGTCCTGAACGCTGCCTCCCGTTGAAAGTTGGCCACCGAAGCCACCGTTTGCAGTGGGCCAGAGAGCACAAAAACTGGACAACTGATCAATGGAATCGTGTCCTCTTTACGGATGAGAGTCGGTTCAGTACCAGAAGCGATTCTCAACACGTTTTGAGTTGGAAAGATATCGGGACCCGGTTTTATCCCAGTAACATCAAGGAGAGACACCGTTACGGTGGTCCTGGAGTTCTTGTCTGGGGAGGCATTATGCTGAACGGGCGAACTGAGCTTCACATTTTCGACAGAGGGTCTGTAACCGGGGATCGCTATTGTGAGGAGGCACTTCTTCCCCATGTGCGTCTTTTCCGGGGTGCCTTTGACCCAGACTTCATTTTTATGGATGACAATGCACGGCCACATCGCACTCTTGCTGTTGAGGAGCTGCTGGAAAGTGAAGATATCACTCGAATGGACTGGCCAGCGTGCTCCCCAGATTTAAATCCCATCGAACATGTGTGGGATGCTTTGGGGAGACGTATTGCCACACGCTTACATCATCCGGAGTACAACCAACAACTCAAACAGATGTTGATTGAGGAATGGGCACTCCTACCTCAAGAAAGTTGCACCAGCTGGTTCTGAGTATGCAGAGACGGTGCGAAGCAATCATTGTAGTAAGGGGATTGCATATACCATATTAAGGAACATCTGCTTGTTGTTCTTCCTGTTGGATAGACAATCATGAGTCACGATACTATGCGTTCAATAAAGCTTGTTTTTGTTTGATTCGATACCGTATGCGTTGTATTCCTTTTTCAGTGCCGATGCTTTCGTCATCCTTTACGTACATAATACTCTCCCTCATTTCAAAATTTCATGTCTCTCAGATGATTTTTCGAGAAGTTATGGCAATAAACCCACCTGTTGCTTAAGTTTTGCACACCAGTGTATTATAATAGAAGCATTTATCGCAAACGGAGAATATTTTGAAAATGGTTCATTCTATGTTCATTTTTTGTCAAAATATTGTACTGAAATAATTTTTTATTGTAATACTATTCTAAAACAATTTTATATACATTTTCTAATCTAAGTGACACTTAATATCATAAATATTATCCATTTATACGCTTTTACAAAATCATGGTTCCGAACGTAGTCGGATACCTTAAAATATTTATTAATTAAAAGTAACACATACAAAATTTAATTTTTATCTTAATAATTTATAGTTTATAATAAAGGCCGCATTGCAGCTGAAGTGTCAAAGTACATAACTATTGCATTCAATACATTGATATTGCGGGGCGCGATGAAAATAATGAATGGAAATCGGGTCGCAAATATTGAAAGTTTGATAACCAGTTGTATAAGGAGTATATTTGTTGATGTCAGCACTGTGGCCCAGAATGATATTCTCCAATGAATCCCGTTTTACTGTGGCAAGCGATTTTGACCAAAAGTTAGGGTGTAAAGAGTGGGGAAGGCGTTATATAAGAAGCCCAGAATATTGAGGAAAGCCATTAGTATGGTTAAGTCATGATGGTGTAGGTAAACATTATATAAAATGTTATAACTCCACTTCACATCTTTGAACGAAGTACCATAACGTTGCAACGGTATGAAAAAGATATTATTATGGGTTATGTTCGTCTTTTCAGGGGGGGATGCAGGTTCATATTTGTTTGTTTATTGAAGGCAATGAATGCGCTCTCACATAGAAGTACTGAAATATCGGACACACTTGAAAGTGAAAATACTGATCGTATAACAGCATACTTACTCCCTTGGCCTTAACCCTAATAAAATATAGTTAGGTTGTTCTTGTTAGACGAGTTTCTGAAAGGACCTGCCCTTTCGGCACCTCTCAAGAACTGACAAAAGCTTTGAGAGAGGAATGGGACAAGATCCTCCAATGATTTCTTAGCAGTTTACTAAGCAGCATGAATAACATATGCAAAATGTGTATTAGTGTTCGAGAAGGTCACACACACCTTACTGATGTACTCATAAGACCCATTTTTCGTAGTTGTTTGGAGAGAGAAGTGCTTCAATTAGCATTTTTTCTCATTTGTTTATTTTTTCATAAGACGAAATCTGTACCATTTGTCATAATAAAGAATGCACAGTATCTGCACTAAATATATATATATATATATGGTTTCATTTCTTCACTTAAAAGTTTCTTATGAATTATTCCAAAAAATGTGACTTTTCCTTAGTAATTGTGAAGCAATGTAGAATTACGGTCAAATTTATCAGTTATACTTAGAATAAAATTTTAAAACCAGTGTTATGAAATATTTAGTCTGATAAGATTTTAAATCACCTACTCCTGAAGTATATATATATATATATCGAGAATATATGAACTAAAGAAACGACTCGATGAAATACCAATAAATTTTATTTTCTTTTTACGGAGCTTTATTCTTCTTTCAGGCATGTCTACAACACAATTTAAGAACGCTTCGATAACTTAAATTGTAATAAAACAATCATGCCCATTTATACATAAATTGTCGAATTGGGAAAGTAGAGTAGGATATATTGTTTCGCTGTAATTTATGGGTACAGAATATCATTGGATGAAAAGAGTTAACATTGAATGTTATTTATATAAGATTGATTTTACTACAAAAATTGTTGAACATGTCCTATTTGCTTACTAAATTTAAATATTAAAAAATCCCTTTTGTATATATACATTATTTAAAACTGACGAACTAATGTGGGAAATTTTCGTGGCCTTTTGTGTTAAGCTTTCGTTTATTATTACTTAACTGGATCGTGTCTTACCCTTCTGAATCATCAACCTTCTGAATCTTCTAACCATTTGTTGCTGTTTAACATATTGTCATATCAAAAACCAAAAACCGGTTACCACAAGCTGTCTAGTTATCCTGAAAATATCTCAAAGGCATGATTGTTACTGCTTAAAGATATTTTCAAAGATCTTAGACAAGCTGAAAGTAATTTACAGATGATATAAAATATGACTGGTTTAGCCGTTAACGGAATCTATTGCACTTAAACATTGTGCATAGCAGAAATCTATTGTACTTAATCACTGATAAATTGATATTTCGCTGCATGACTTATATGGCAGACAAGTATTGCTTTATGATTTATTAATGAGTGCCTTAATTTTTGTATGTGTATTACTTCATTACATCCTCAGAAACAAAATGTCTAATTTTGCAACCATGGATCTCGTTTTTCTCGGATCATATACTTTTCCTTTAGTAAAGTGATTTACTTCCAGCTCATATTTTAGTAATACTTAGCTCACATACTTCTGTGTTATCTCATAAAATTTACTAATAAACTTCTAATTTTGGTTTCATGTTTAAAATAAAATAGATCTCGGATTGTTCTTGTACTTGTCTGAGGAATACGTCTTGAGCTACAAATAAATTATTTAATTTTGCGCTTATCAGAGAACCATTTTATGAACTTAAATTAAAATTATTCTACTTAGAAAAATAATACATCTGAAATTTTTTTGTTAAAGTAATTCTTAATAAATTTTATAAGTAACTAGGTAATTATAAATATCAGGTTTTCTTATGGTGAAAAGAAAAGATAGGGATAAATAAGAGGAGGGGGATTGTTGGAGGAGATGGAAACTAAGAGCTCTCAACTGAATGATCTTATTTACTTTCACTTTTCTGTATTAAGCTTACTTCAAGAGTCGAGCCTTTAAGATCATTTACTTTATCTTCATTTAAAGCTAAATAACCATTGATCTATTGGCTTCTAAAAACACAAATTTAAGCTCGCTAAATTGAATCTTGATAACTTCTTAGTAACCTTTTAGATGTCCATAAAAATAACAGGCTTTACTCTCCCTACGTCTGCTTATTTAAACTTTGCTTTGTCTATTATCAAATAACTCTCATCAAAACAGGCGGTAAATCATTAATCTAAAAGGTGTATATATTCTATTTAAATTTAATTAATAGGAGAATGGAAATGCTGTGTTTTCTCAAATTATTTTGACACTTTTCGGTGAATGTTAATTTTCTTCTATTGCACAATAAATCATTTAAATACATCTTGAATTTCAATTGTTGACTCTTGGGATTTTATTTAAATTGGGAGCAAGTTAAGAGAAGCTTTCAATTTAAACTCATTATTAAGTTTTAGTAGCATGAAGTTTTCCATTAAGGTAGTAGGAAATACATTTAAATGTGCTAAATTTCTCTTATAAATAGTTTAAAAAGATAAGAAAACAGGACTTCCTTCAAAACAAAAGTTAAGTACAAAGTCAAAGTAATGCCACATTTATATAAATGCTATATTTAAAGTACATATTTTACACGCTAAATTATGCGAGAGTGTTTAATGCAAAATTTTGTTTTATCGTATGTATCTATGTAAACATTTAAATTCTTGAAACTGGTAAAAACTTTTATCATGTATTACAAAAAATACTCATAAATGTAGTATTATAGTCAATAATTTCCATAAAATTATTAATAAACTATAACTAACGATTCTCAATAATACAATTTCATTTTTGATGTCTCACTAAGATAAATACTAAATTTATTTTGTACTAATGATGCTACTAACTCCAATTAGCTACAACTCTCTAATAACAAATAACTTTATTTACAACATTTTACTACTCGCACCTTATTCATTATTAAATACTCGTATATCTCACACCTTATAACACCTCACAAACAACTTAAACTCTCTCTAACAGTCCTCTCTCTCGTCATACACACAACTCCCCGCTCTCCCGGTGATACACTAACACAAGGCCACTGTTGAAACAGCGCCATCTAAAATCTTAACATATTTATTAAAATAATGTACGAAATCTACAAATACTTTAAGTTTAAATACGTTTTTAATGAAAGACAGTATTTTAAATATCTCTAATTAGAAAACATGCAGTAATACGGACGTACAAAGTATAGATTATACTAGATTTGAAGGAAAATATATAACGCTTTTGTTCTATTAAGACACACCCACTCACGTGTGTGTGTTTATCATATTTAAAGTGGTTGTTATATAAAACAACATTATTAAAATGTTTCAGTCATTATTTTAAACTTAGAAGAATTACTTAGACTGCTAGCTGGATGAACCATTTTAGAAAGGGTGAATTTTTAAAATAAAACTCATCAATCTTCCCAGCTAACTTTATGAAAGCTCACGTCGAACCAGGTGCAGAATAGCATATTCAGACATTTAAAAATTTTAAATGATAGCCCACATTTAATAATCTTCTGAACAATTTTCAGCGGAAATTTAGATATTTTTTTGTGGAGATTTATTTTCATTTGAGAAAAAATCATAACTGTGCTACAAGGAACAAACAAATATATAAAGATCTTTCTAAATATAGATCAGGTATCATGTGTCAAAATTAACAACAAAATAACGTGAAACACAATATTTTCTATTTTTTTCTGAAAGAAGGTAATATATTCCTGACACATACCATCTGTCAATTCAATCGATGAGTTATTTGTTGAAATGATATAAAAATTAGAAATTTGAGAGTTTCAGTATTATTTTTAAAAACTCAGTAAACATCCGCTGGTTAGTTTGTGTATTCAAACAAAGTCAATCTTTATAAGAAAATACAAATAAATGAATTGACTAAATATAATGTCCAAAGACGCAAAATAAAGTTTATTAAAAATATTTAACATGAAAAAGAATAAAAAAATAACGATGACCAAAGTCTTATGTAGGAAATATTTCGAGCCAATTTAGCTGAAAAATAAACCGAAAAACACATTTCAGTATAAACATTTTTCGAAGCCAAAAATAGTCTGGAACAGATAATAAAGCCTTAGATTTGATTTAACTATCATCAACCACTCGGAAGAATAAACTGAAAAAAAGCATTATATTACTAACATTAATTTTAGTTAAAGCATATCTAAAACAGATAAATCCAAACAAAATTTAGCTAAGACTCTAACAAAGATAAAATAGGTTTAATTGTGATGTGATCAAATAATATGAAAAGTACAAAAACGAAACCATTAACCATGTTGCCTAAACTAGAATGAAACTGTAGCAAGAAAATTTTTTATGATGATTTCTTTGAAAAAAAAATTTCGTGTTTCTACCACATAGAACAAATAAATGGATAAATGTAACGATAAATTCATTTTCAGATATTGGGGGGAGAAACAAACTACATAAAAAAATACAAGAATTATAATTTATCATATTTAGAGATAGACATGTCATCAATTCAACAGTGCTATGAAAATTTAGTTCAAAATTAAATTTTAAAATTCTAAAAGAAATTTCGGTGAAATTTCTTCTTGGTGCAAGCCATTATCACCATCATTTCAGTGTACGAAATTTTTCTTACTTGGGTGTTTTTAAATTTTCGTGCTACAGTGCAGGCGATCTCTTTTCTTTGTTACTTATTTCTGAATTTTCTTTTAAATTCTGTTAACATTAGTATCGATCCAAGAGTTAATTATACGAATAAAACTTGAAGCCCTTATTATCCGTGCTTACAAACTTATGGGACATCCTCTTCAACCTCCTTACTATATTGAATGTATCTAATCTACCCATTTTTCATACGTATTAAGATTGTTTTCAAATGGGCTGCATCTTGGCATATAAATCTAAGGCCCCAAGTGTGACAGCCATTTCACTAGTGGCTCTCGCTACCAAACTTTTGACGCTTAAATTAATTTTTAATTTATATTCTCATCGGACGCTAAATATTTCCTTGATTTAATTTTGCCAAGAGTACCAGAACCAAATTGATACTCAAGGGATCTTTTACACTCCACTTAATCATATGACATGTGTGCCCACGATTTTCGCATCCAGAAAACCTATGAACTCCACCCGGGATCGAACCCGCAGTCTTAGGCATACTACTTCTAAGCCACCGAGCCGACAGGATCAGGAATTAGTTAAAAAATTCTGAATGACTTAAGGCCATCTTCGTCTAATCTTAAAGAATAGGGGTCGAATTTGGAATATTTTTTTCTGTTATAAAAGCACTCACACACAAACATTAATATTATATTCTGGCTACACTATCCTATACAGAATCACTTATTTTATCATACTACTCATTTTTATCCGAGTTGACACATTTTTTCTTTTATAAAATGTGTTTTGCATTTTTATTCTTATATCGTAATATTTCGTAATATATTTTTATTCTTATATCGTAAGCAATCCCTTCACATGTTAAAAGGAAAAACTAATTATTTATTATATATTTTGAAATTTTAAAAACACTATACTATAAACAAATTCATGAGTTAAATTGAAACAAATTTTTATAAAAATTGAGGAATTTTATCTGTCTAAAAATGTGTTTCGCGTCAAGTTCACGCTCTTGTATATATGCTGAAAACAGCCTTAAGAAAAATGTTATTGCTGGACATAGTGTAGATTAATTTATTTATTATCATGTTTTAATGAATTTTTATTAAACTTATTAGTTATTTTGTTATTTACTCACAAAAATTAATGAATTTTTTTATATATGTTTTAAAAAAAATAATTAAAAGGTATTTAAGTTTCTTTACAAATGCAACATATGAAATAATAGACAAAGAAAAATATTTAAAAAACGCATTCGGTTTAAAATCTGTGTAATGATTCCAATCTATTTAATGAAACCTAATTATTATTTCAAAAAAAAATTTATGCTTAAGACTGCATTATAAGAAACATTCTAGTGCATATTAAATACATTATGCATTTATAAACAATATATCTAAGCGAAAATTTTTTAAAGATTTTTATTTGCGTAAATTCATAAAAGTTTGATTAGCTTTCTAATCTACCATATGGATTTGTCTTCATAATGATTTCTTTTTTCTTGCGAAAATTTGCTTTTTAAATTATTTCTTTAACTATGACACATTGAAACATATAGGAAATAATTTATTCTCTTTAAGTACATGAATGAAAAAACATATTGGTATCCGACTACCCCTAAAATAAGGATTTTTTTCTAAAATTGACAAATTTAATAAGACTTTATTTTATAGGTCATCTTATTAGCTTTATAAAAATACCAAGTGTTTTATTTTCCATTCACTAGAACAAAAACTACAAGTGTTTTAGTAAAAGCAGGTAATGTAACTTTACACAAGATGTCAAACTTTAAAATGCGTTCTACTCGAAACAAGTGTTTTCGAAAAACTCAAACGGGGACAGCGATTGCTCAAAAATTTCTTAAAATAATTTGCTGAAACTTTTTGCGTATATTCTGTATAACAGTAAAAGTGTTTTAACCTTCAGATTTATCAATAACTGTTTTATTTCAAAATTTATAGTCCTTTTTGTGAATGTAATCACTATTTTTTTAAGCAATTTCATGTAGTTACTAAGATAAAGTGCTCTAGTTTTTGTAACAATTAAAATATTTCTTATCCTGAAGGTCATTTCAAACATGAATAACAGAAAAACACATCGAAATTGAAGAATTGAAAATTTGTTCATAAAATTTTTGTACAGAGAGGGTCCCGTGTATGTAATTTTTTGTACATTTTGCCAGTTTTTTCCGATTTTAATAATAATAATATTTTTTTGTTTTTAATTTTAGGATTTTTTTCCTAAAATATACTAAGCAAATCTAAAAATCACAAAACAATTCCCATATCTCCGTTTTTTCAAAAAAAATTGTTGCAAGTAGTCGGATACCTTAACTATAGTTATAATGAATATCGAATCAATTGCCTCAACTCGGTTGTAACTTTCATTTACATATCTTCTGAGTATTTATAACTTGAAGAATTTCAGGTAAAATTTAATTTAAAATTGTCAATAACGATGAAAAATTTGTCATGACATAAGATAGAATTTAATTTTAACATAGCATATAAATATTCGAATAGTATTCCTTAAATAGTTGCACGTTTAATCAATATTAAACTGAATAAACTGTTGCCAAAAACAAGATTGTATGTAGTACCGACTATTTTTACTTTACACTGAATTCATGGAATGTAGGACACACATTCCTTGCATAGATTGCAATTTTGATTGTACGTAATTTTTTCAAAGATAGTTTTACTGAAGTGTAGTTAAGAATGCAAATAAAAGAAATTAAATTATTTGTTTGATTTTTGTATATTTAGACGAAGCATGGATAAGCTTGGTAAAAGGGACATAGGCATTTTCTGAGAAAAATATAAAGCAATGGAAGAAAAAAAATTACGTTTAGTCTTCAGAAAGAAGTAATCGTCTTAAGAGTAGTACAGTGTGATTGTATTTATGTATTGGTAAGAATTTGGAACAGTAAATTACGTATTAAATTAGGATAAAACAGTTTACTGAAGTAGAAAGTAGAGTTCAAAATTTAAAATAGTACGTAGAAGGGCAACGAAAATATTTTAGGCAAACGACGCTAAAGTGACAATGAAAATTTCAATCCCTTGGATTATAAAAATGTAACTAGAATCTCATATTATAGAAGTACCTTCATACAAAATGCATGATCAGCAGTCCATCTCAATGTTTTGGACTTTTAAAGTAACAAAATAAATCCAGAAGACATTTTGAACTACTGGAATTCGACAGCATATGCAAAAATGAATTTTTTAATATATTTTACATTTTCTAAGATTTTGTATTGCAGTTATATTTTTGGGGGTTTATTTCATAAAAAAGAGCATAAAAGTGTTTGTATATATTTTGGTAGTATAAACATCTTATAATACTAACCTTGCATTACTTTCTTTTATATTTTAATCTAAATAAATAAACCAAAAAAAAAAAGCTTACAACTTTTTTTTTATTCTGGAAATATATTTTAATGCAAACTGAAGTTCAATAAAATTATTCAGTGAACTGTTTTAAATTTTGAAATTTACAATTTTGATATACAAAACGAAATTTTGCTTAGTAATCAACAATTCACTAACTAAAGTAAGTCACACGGAAAAGTATTCAATACTCTCAAGCCCCTAAATTTCCATATAAACTACTTTTATTTTAAGGTACCAATTATGTTTCCCATTACTACACAGGTAAACATTTGATTGCAAAATGACTTTTAAGTAAAAATGAATGCTGTTATATTTATTCAACACACATTCGAATACATAATAATACAAGTGAAATCATTTCACAAATTCATTATAAGCCATGATCTAGAAAAATATGTAATTTATTCAAGAACTCTATATATTTTAGTTTATAGTTTCATTTATTTTTTTAAAATTTGAAACGATCCTATATCTATCAAAGAGAGGAAGAAATAAAGACCCACGATTTCTAGGGAAATCGATCTGTTCGAAATCCACATCTGAGCATGATACAAAAACCTTCTCGGAAAGTTTTGTTGAAGCCTCCATAAATGATGGGATTTATGAAGCTATTGGCGAAAGCAAGATAGTTGCTCAACCATTGATATTCCGTTGTCCATGAATCAACCTAAAAGAAAGAGAAAAATAATCAAAACAAAAGAGGTATAACAAGTTCTCTGAAACTACATTTACATAAAATGTGATTCTTTTTAGTTTTATTTATTTATTTTTATTATTTCTCTCGAGTTTGAAAATAAAACATCACTTGAATTCTTGTTTTCAAATGATTTTATGAATATGGCAATTTAAAATTGCTTAAAATCATATCAAAATATTTAATAAACATTTCTTAATGTTAACACGAATTTTATTTAAAATAACATTTATTTTCATTAAGATATCAGCATTTCTCTTAATCGTATTTATGCTTCTACTATCCGACATTTGGAATCGAAACTTACACAAAAGTTACAGCACTGACTTTAAACATAAATATTAAACTGGAAATTAAAATTAAAAGCATTAACGTTCAATGAGGTATGATTATTTAAAGCAAAAATATTTATCTAGCCAAAGCACAAAACGATATCGTTATTTCATTTTCATATTTTGATATCCAATAGTATATGGTAACTTAACAAAAACATTGATTTAATATCGAATAAATGTAAGAAGCTCTCTATATACTTTCACCAATGAATCCTGTTACATGTTAAAATTAGGAAGCATGTGTTTTTTCCCAAAGATTTTATTTTAATAAACATAATTATGATAGTTCAGTTAAATTGCAGTAAATTTACAAATATAAAAATACGTTGCATAAAAAAGGTACGATTAGGAAATTTTATGTAATTGAAATATAATCATTTTGTATTTTATTAATAGAAAAAACACTTTGTAGGAAACCACTGATCATCCTACTTTTTAAGTTAACAAACTGACTCCGATATCAAATGTATTTTTGAAGTGTGACCACTTTCGACATTTAGCTAGAGAGGGGTTACGACATAAGGATTTGCTCTAGATAATTTTGCAACAAAAGCTCACACTCACTTCAAAGTTAAGCACGAAGAATCTTAAAAATGCAAAAAATTAAACAAATACTACTTTTGATTGACACAAAGGTTGGCAGTAAAGTAAGCATATATTTTATACATAAAAACAAAAACAATAATTATATGCAATATTAGGGTACGTAAGTTATCGGATAATGTCATACTGGAGACAAAGCAGAATTATGTACAAAGTGAAAATAAACAGCATAAAATGAAAAAACACGTATTAATATTGAGTATGTGATCCCCCTCATCACGTATGCAAAGTTTAAACCTTCTGACCATACTTTTCAATTAAGTGGTCAACCACCGCAGAATGAGCAATCGCCATTCTTCTTGGCAAGAATTTCCAATAATAAAAGGTGGCTGGAGGGTGGGAAACGTGAAGATACAACACAGCCAAACAGCATCCCAAAGATTTTCAATGGGATTAAGGTCGGGGCGAATATGCTTGCCACGCCATACGCACCAATCCCTTCACTTTCCGGGCAGTCATCGACGATGTCAGCTCTATGGAGACGTGCGTTATCGTCCAATACCAAAACAAAAGAGTAGGGGCCGAAAACTGCTGCGGCGTACAATCTCACAATGGGTTCTAAAGACTTCATCTTGATACCGGATGGCAAATCCACAGAACCCGTTTAAAGATGATACGGGACGGTGCGGGGGCCTACAATGAAATCCCTGCCCACACCGCCAATGCTTCAGCCCTCGGAATAAGTGATGTTCGGTGATGTTTTGGGGCTGATTGCATTCTTTGCTTACGCCATATCTTTTATACGCTTGTCATCTGGCTCCAGAGCAAATCCGGACTCATCAGTAAAACATAACATTGTCCCAGTCAGACACAATCCAATTGCCATGTTCAGCACCACTTTTAATCGTGCCCTCTTGATTGGACGGATAAGAGGAACTCAAACTCAGCGAGGTACCGGGAATACAGTCCATTCATATGCAATCTTTGGCGTACAGTAGCCGCAGATATAGCCGTACACCAATGACAGCATGGCTCATAAGATGTCACGCGTGTGGAGATAAGCTCTGCATTCCGCTTGGCTTCACAATAGCAATATATTGATCTTCAGCGAGGGGATTGCCAACCCTTGGGTACGACCACCTACGACGCTAGGACAACTGTCTGTGTGATTTGGAATTGTTTCCATAAATGTGAAATTACAGAATGATGAGCATCGAAGAAAAGAGCAACATCTGGGATCGACTGTCCTGCTTCAATGCGCCCCACAGCACGCCAGCTCTCAGAATCTTCCATTCGTGTTCACCAAAGTCATATGGCTGCGGCGTATGTCCTCGAAAACAAATTGTTCAAAAAGTTTTAAACACCTTCTATCAGCACTTATATAATCAATTTCTATAACCCTTCATAAAGCTGGCTTCTTATAAGACTGCCCTTTTTGCATATTTCTTGACATAAAGGCGCGATTGGCTGTTACCTAACATATTTTTGCATACTTCCATATAGAATATCCTTCAGGGTAAAATAAAATACTGGAACTGGACCGAAGCTGAAAATTAGGAGTACCACTCTTCATGCATAACTTTTAGAGGTGAGTGTATTAAAGGAAGAAATGGAATATTTTATCTCTACAAAGGCGGAAACTTAGTATATATCTATATTGCCCAAAATGACTCAAAATGACTGCACTGTGAAAGAATGATTAAGGTATCCAACTACGTTCGGAACCGTGACTTTGCAAAAGTGCAAAAATGGATACTTTTCATGATATTTAGTGTCACTTAAGATCAGGGCTCTATGTATAAAATAGTTTTAAGAACATTTTGAGGAGTAAAAATTATTTAAATACAATATTTTGGCAAAAATTAACACAAGGAGGGCACGACTAAAATTCATTTCGAGGTCGAGACTTGGTGTAATAAGTACTCCTTGGATGTTCAACCCTTAATATGGCAATTCCGTCGAATGGACAGTCAATTCGGAGAAAGCAGCGTTCGAAATTCATGCTTCGCTTTTTATAGGAGTAAGTTTCAATTTTCTTTTCACCGGCCGCTGGCTCGTTGGTAAAATCGTCTGCCTTCAATGCTGCTGGATCCGAGTTTGAATCGCACTTGAAAGACTTTTTCTTTTCAATTCCTTTAATTATTTTTAAAATAAATAAATTTATTTATAGAAAGGTTTATTAAATATTAAATGATATTCTACATGTATTATTTTTGCATTTAATACAGTAAAAATTACTATTATGAATCAACACATATAATGTTTAATAAATAAATTTTTATATAAATAAATATTATATGTTATAATAAAATATATAATAAATATTAAATATTATTTTACATAAAATTATTTATAAATAGTTTTATAATGTGAAATACAATATACTATAAATGAAATATAATATATATATATATATATAAAATCAATTTTATAAAAATTTATTATTATAATTATTAAATTAACTATTTCGTAATTATATGAAATACTGAATAAGTGCCTTAATAATTTAAATAATTGTATTTAAATAATTTTGATTAATGGTAATCAATGAATTGTAATTAATATTAATGAATTATTTTAATTAATATAATGGTATTTTAATTAATATTAATCAGTATTCTAATTAATACATTAATCATTAATAGTAATTACATATTTTAAATTAACATTAATTATTACTTTTTAAAAATAATATTGATTTTAAAAAATTTAATGAAATAGTAGTACAGTAAAATATTTTTGAATAATTTTAATTGTAACAAATTTTTAAGTTATTTTAATTAAAAATTATTGGTACCCAATTAAAAATTAATTTTAATTAAAATTAGTACAATTAATTTTAATCAACAATTAATTTTTAAGTAATTTTTAATTAATAATAATTTTAAATGTAAATTTATTTTATTTCATTTATTTAATTTATAAAATACAAAATAATTACATGAAATATAGAACTTTAATGACAATAAACCTTTAATAAATAAATTTATTTAATTTAAAAAAAAATAATTAAAGGGAATTGAAGAAAAAGAGTCTTTCGTGTGATTCATTCGGATCAACCGCGAACGATTTACCAAATCGAGCCAGCGGACCGGTGAGAAAGAAATCGAAACTTAATTCTATAAAACTAAGCACATAAATTTCGAACGCGCTGTTTTCTCTGAATTGACTGTCCATTCGACGGGAATTACGTGGGGTTGAACATCCTAAAGAGTACTACTATTACACCAAGTGTCGACCGAAATGAATTTCCTTGGTCGTGCCCTCTCGCGCCATTAGAAAAATCTGTTTTTCCAAATATTCTTTTTTTGTGAAAAATGCTTCTATTATAATAATATTTTTGCCTGTATATGAAAGCTCAGACTTACCAATATACAGAGGCTCAACTAGAACTTTTGAAATATATAACTTAGAAGTGGGTTTATCCATATTTTACGACAACAGAGGGGAGAAATCTTAATAAAAAACAAACAAACGCCGATAATTATTTCAAATGGCTGTAACTCTAAAAATAATGTGAAATTTTCAAACGTCATATTTAAGCCTCTGTACAGAGGTCTGAGCTATATACAGGCAAAATATTATTATAATAGAAGTATTTTTCACAAAAGGAGAACATTTTGAAAAAAAGTTTATTCTAAGTTAATTTTTTGCCGAAATATTATATTTAAGAAAATCTTTTTTGCTAAAATGTCCTTAAAACAATTTTTTACATGTATTCTAATATAAGTTACACTAAAAATTATGAAAATTATCCATTTATGCGCCTTTTTAAAATCATGGTTCCGAACATAGACAAATACCTTAATGTGTAAAAAAATTTGCTTAAAATTAATTTTTAATATTTTTTACATTATTTACAGTTACATAACAAGTTATAAGTAAATAATAATAGTAAAAAAATTTTCTTCACATGGAAAAAATATATTCTAAAAAATTCTAATAAATTGTTTATTATTATGTAATTTTTTTCTAATCGAAATTAAAAAGCAGCCAAAATGACTTCCTTTGGGCAATCTAGTGTTAACGAGAAGTGGAAAAGTTATTTTCTTCAAATACTTAAATTTGTCCTTCAAAATTCAGTGTAGTATTTCAGTTGTATGTTGTCATTGAAGAGCTATAAACTCAATTCAATTTAATTGCAAATTCTGGGTATCATAAGTAAAAAATGAAAAAACACATGCGCGCGCGCGTGTGTGTGTGTGTTATGAACAGGCATTTATATTTTCATGCAAAAAATGTAATCACAAAGAAAATTCTTACAAATATGAAAACAAATTTATTAAACATCTTGTTGAAGTGGAAAATTATTTTTAGTTCGTTTTTGTATGATATATGAAAAATCAAAAATCCTGTAAACTTTTTCAATTTAGAAAATTATTTTCAGTTTTTTTTTGTGTGGGCTATATGAAAACATCAAAAAACCTTATTAACTTTTTCTTTGGAAGTTGTGAATTAATACATGATTTTTAACATATGGTAACTGTATATTTTCAGTAAAATATTTTGCATATACGAAATATGAGAAAATATCTAAAATCAAGAAACCAACTCCGGCGGCCTACAGTTGTAGTGACCTTACTTATACCCTAATAATTTCAATCACATAAAGTTAGTTTTGATATTTGATAGACAAAAAAAAATATCTATTAAATAGTGAATGTGAGTTATGAAATTATTTTTGCTAGCAATAAATTTTATTGAAATCTGATAAATGAGAGCAATAATATGAGATGTTTAATGAAATAGAAACTGAGTATACCATCTTCTAAAAATATGATAACTTTTAACTCATCTTTTTGATATTTTGAATTAAAATTTAAATCTTAGTATAAGAGAATTCACCGGTTGTATTAATACTGCCAGTCAGAAATGTTAGAAAATCATTTTTATTTATCAAAAGCTACTAACGGTTGAAACTAAAAAACTTGCTTGAAAAATTATCTATATTAATTTAATAATAAAATTGGTACACAACTATTGGCTCATTTATAAACTATGCTCAACACCTTTGGAACAAGGGACGGAAGATAAGATACATCTAATCAATGTATATTCCAAAAGTAAGTGTACAATATGCGGGCTGCTTCAAAACGCGTTCCGGTACGATAAAGGAAGTTATATGGTGTGATAGTCCTATATCCACGTCCATAAAGAAAGTTCTCGTTCTTACCTGAAGGGAATGTTTAAGGGCTGGAAATTTAACTCTCTAGAAATTTCGAGAAACTTCCAGAATATTTTAAAACATTCTAGAATATTGTGGAATATTCGAAAATAGTCCGGAACGTTCGGGAACATCCCTGAATATCCCAGATAATTGTGGAACATTCAAGAACAAATTTGAATGTTGTAGAATGTTCAGGAAAATTGTTAGCAGTTCAAAGGATTTTTTGTTTGGCTGGAGCTATCCATTGGTAGGGATATACAAAGCAAGATCCGTCGTGAGTTTGAACGTCAGTTTCTTTACAGTAAAGTGCAATAAATGAATAAAAAGAGTGAAGTATAAGTAATCAAAGGGATACAGTGACGGAATATAAATAGAAAATGAAATGTGAAAAGTGTTTAAAGTATATGTAGTATGTTTCTTAATAAAATTGATTTGATTAATATTTTATGCAATGCCTAAACATAAAAGAGGAGGAGATATTTCTAGTTCTGAATCAAGACAGCTAAAATAAAAAGAACACCTAAGAAAAAGAAATAGCCGAAGAGCGAGGAGCATGTTACGTTTTCAACGAAAATGAGCATCGAGAAAAGCACAAAAACCCCAGAACAACGAAATGAACGAATTGGAGAACTAAGAATTGAGGTACGATCTTATAGTGAAGATGGTGAACGCAAGCCTCCCACGAAAATATCACCTTACGAGAAGCATGGACGAGAATAAACTGTACAGCCTAACAAATGAAGCATTTCACTTAAACATAATGAATGAACATAACAAACACAAACAAATCATAATTAAGAAAATTGGTTTCAACTGCCAATTTAATAACGTAAAAAATCGGTAAAAGCACTGCAGTCTGTTTACATTGAATGGAAAAATTTGATTACCACCACTGAAAGTCCCCTCTGCAGAAATTTCTTCATTACTTGACGCGAAAAATATAGAATCAAAATACTTTCTTCCAAATGTAAATTGTACAACACTTGCTTCCAAGTGGCTTCTTTTGGTATCACTTCAGTCAACACTAACCGAGATGAAATAAATTATGTTTATTCATCCAATGACAAATATATCCCCAAATAAGACCATTGCTACCACTATCGAATGAAGACTATAGATTTCTGTAAGCATATTTCATCGGAAATATGAAGAAATAGAAATGGATCAACGATGCACAAACATCAATGGATTGAGAGGAGAAAAAATGATCATCAAACAGCTATTGAATAATATAATCGAAGACGAACTTATGACTGAAAAAAAACAAATGACACACATAATTTATCCCTAGAACAGCAGTCGCCAAACTTTTTGACCTCACAGACCAGTACATTCATATTTTAAATCCTGCGGACCACTAATAGGATTTTTTAACTGTTGAATATATTTATAAAAAAAAATTGTGATCTAAGAACACAATCATTGTATCTTAAAACATAACTTAACGTGATGAGTGAGTATATTCTACATTTTTCACGGGACCTGCGAAATTTTCTCGCGGACCACTAGTGGTCCACGGACCACCACTTCGGCGACCTCTGCCCTAGAATACCACTGATCTCAACTGAACTGCCATTCTAATTTAAAAGACTACAATTTCCAATCAAATTAGCCTATAGTCTTACAATTAAAGAAGAGCAAGGACAAACTTTAAAACATTGTGTCATCAACCTCATATTTTATTATTATTTTTTTTATTATTTTAAAGTGTATTCTATTATATTCCAACTACCACACACAATCTCATACCATCTCCCTAAGCGAAGCTGAGTATTCTAGCTAGTAACATTTATAACTAATAGATGTCATGTCATCTAATGTATATAATAATAAATTCTTCTTAATATATTCATGCTGGTATTTTAAAAACTAATTATATAGTAATAACTGTTGATAGGAATTCTCTATTAAATAATTGTACGATGTAAAAGCTTTATATTAATTTAAACATAATAACACAATTCGCAAGATTGATTACTCAATGAAACTTGTTGAATACGTATCTAAATATATTAATGAATTACTTGTTAAAGTATTTAAGAAATTTACATCAATTTATAATAAAATGAAAATTATTATAAAGCGGCTAAATGAAAACTTGAAGTTGGTATATTTGGAGTATTTAAATAAATTTATGTGAGAATAACATCAGTTCCATTTAAGTCAATGTAAGCATTTGGAAATCTCTGGAGGTTTTAAATGCAACAATTGGAGTGATACTTAATGAGAAAATACTTAAGTCAATGCATCGCGTCTTGAGCCAGATAGTTTAATTTATGGGGAATAACTATCTTGAGAAGGAGATTTAAAAATAGTTATTGATTTCTGAAGTACTTTTCAGAATCGCACAGTTAACTAAGTAATTAAACTCCTTAAGATTCAGCTGAATATTCTGAAGTCTCCTTAGGGAAAGTTTTGAAAGATTTTAACTTATACATATTTCAATTAAATAATTGTTTGACAATTAATTCTATACGGACCTATGTATTATCGTAACTTCATTCTTAAATAATGTCATCTACACATATTATGAGAATAATACATAAACAGATGAAGAAAATGACGATATAAGAGAATTTTCTATAATAATTATTTATTTTTCATTTTATTTTTTGGAAGTAATATAATTGTATATACTAAGTAGTAGCCGTTTTATTTCCACTTCATACATTTATTGTCTAGTATTTAAAAAATGTTGAAGCAGTATTTTTTTAAGGTCTTTAAATGCAGCAAAGGGCTAAGGTAAAGCCAAACCCAAGAAACTCCCATTTTTTCCATGACAGGAGTTTGAGCTTCCCTGAGGGGAAAAAAATAGGTACTTCGATATCTATTCAACCTATATTTATTTTTCTAATGACAAAGCAACATTTAAACAAGGTTGCAAACACACGCGCAAAAATTCTTATACATTAGAAAAAAATAAGGTTAGTAGTCAAGTAATGATATCAATTTGACTAAAAGTGTTATAAATATTTTAATATATGTACAAAAAACTTGTTTCTCTACTTTATCTACGTCAATGGATTATATTCAGAGGAAAAAATATGTCTATAAAAAATTCATGAGAAGGGCAAAAAAGAAAAAAAATCCATAGAAAGCACCTGCACTTTACGCATACCTTATTAATTCTTAAAAGCTAATTTTTTGCGACACTGTTAATAACTAGTTATACATACTTTTTTGTACTTAATTCGGTCTCTTTGATGTAGAGTTCAGTACTTTGAATACACCGCACAAGACTATTTTCGATAACTTTTTTCATCACTAACATCAATATGTTTAACTGAGAAGATTGAAATTAATTTTAGAATAAATTCCTAATTCTTATGAGGTCACAGAATGAGTAATATTCTTAGATTTCAAACTTCGCAGGTAATGTCGGTTAGATGATAAAAAATGCAGCCATTATGTTATATAAGTATCATTCCTAATTCTTTGAAATCTATTTAATTTTATGTGCATTGAAAAAATTCTAGCTAGTTTATTGCACATATATTCTTAAATTAAATATTTTTTAGATTTATTACGAGATTATTCTACGCCTAAATTAAATGTTATTATTCACCCCAATTGTAGAACTAATTTATTTTAGGGAAATATTATCTATTTATTGATTATGATTGATCATTTTATATCTCATTAAAACATTTTCGAATAAAGTGTTCCTACTTTTGAATGTTCGAGTATTCGCGAGAAACTAAAACATAGCAATGCATTTGGAATAGCGTGAGTGATATCCAAAATATTTTCTTTTCACATGAATTTTTTGTTGTTCTGAAGTATGGTGAGATTAAGTTGGGTACACCCCAGGTGTATGGATTTGATCCAAATGTATGTTATTCTTACTTTCGAAGTAAATACTATTTCCTACTACTTTCGAACTACTATTGTATTAAGGCAGTCCCATTTTAATTATTATTTATTGACACGAAATAAGATAAAAAATGCAATATTTTATTGTAATTAGGATTCAATAACTTTTAATGTTGCAACACATTAAATGTAAATACATGTTAATGTGAAAAATACCATGTTAAAAATTGTAACATCATTTACCTAAAAATAAAAAATTGTAACATTTAAATGATTATGATGCTGCATTCTCTCTCTCTTCCTGATCTTTCCAACTTCTCTTTTTTCATTGAATTGACAAACGGCTACATTGAAGTTATTTTTTTAATTGAAAATAATTATAAAATTTCCTTGCATCACTGAGTATCATACGGGGCTCACAGAAGAAAGTATTAATCACACATTACAAAGGAATGAAGGGGAAAAAATCCTTTGAGGGGTTAGAAGTATTACAAATTCTTACAACAAATTCACAGATCTTTTTAAAAGCACTTATGGAGGAAAGAAGTTGCTGAATATTCGGAGGCTAATTTATATTAAGTTCCTTAAAAGTCAGTATGGGGATGTTTCGTTCTCTTTCAAACGTGGAATACAGAAGGAGCACATGTTCCACATATTTCTCGTCACCAATATCACAGTCACAGGAAAATGATGGAATGAAATTAAATTTGTTCATATGACTTTTAAAGTTGCCATGACTAGTTAGAAATTGGGTTATTTTGTAATTAGTATAAAAATGCTGGCAGGACAGTTTCTTCTTCAAATGAATTTTTTTTATATAATGACTATTTTCAACACATTTGCTGCTGAAGTTGTCATCTAGTGGTACTTAAAAGGTTTTCTTCTTGGAGACAAAATCTCGACACCAACATTATCATATAAAAACATTTTTTCTTCCTTTTAAAACTATTATAATAATTTCTTCTTTTAGAAGATTTTTTTATCCTTTTCACACAACAAACAAAAAAATATAAATTCTCATAAAATTGAAATTGTTCGCATATGTGTAATAAGTTTGATTCATTTCTAAAAAAGTCTATATTACAGGAAAACAATTCTCGTAGCATCAATAAATGAAGCAATAGTTTCTGCTTATTTAAAAATTAAGATAAAAATAAAATATTAAGAAACGTTAATTACTCAGAACTTATTAAATGTATTCAGTTGTTTTTAAAATTTGATATTTGTGTAAAATTTCATGCTGCAAAATAGCTCTAATTTTATTCTTAACAAAACATTAAGCACTTATAAAGAAAAAGAAACCACGGAAAACCATTTGATGAATGCATTTGTATGATTGTAGTATAAGAATAAGGAATTTTTACTTAATAAATTGTTTGTGAACCTTTCTCAATCCCCATGGTACTGGTGTGTTTGAGATTTTCAAAGAATAAAAACATTTTTACAACTTTTTATATGGCAAATTCAGAGCATGCAGTAATATATTAAATTATGAAGTTGAAAACTAATTAAGATAACTTTTGAAAACTAAGATACACTCCTTGATTTTTTATAATAGATACACGCTTTGTAAAATGTTATAAAATTCCAATAACACCGATGATGTGCATGAGAAGTTGCTTTGTAAATGAGAGATAGAATGTATCTTTTGTTGTTGCAGCAAGGTTCAGTAAAACATTTTGCTTGCTCTAACACAAGGCTCGTGTTCTACTACTTTTAGTAATAACGCTTCGTGTTAAAATCCTACGTCACCAGGGCTTAAAATGTAGTTTAAACTAATAACCTGTAGTACTTCATGTGACTTCATATAGCGGTATGTCTAAAATGAAACTAACTTTTCACAATGTACATTTCTTTTTAAAATTGAAGACTCACTCCATTGGGATATTTAAAGCTAAATTTTATTTTTTCTAACAAATGCTTTCTCTTTTTCGGGTGAAATTCAACAATACTACTAAAATCAAATATTTTACAAAATTATGCAATATAAAATCAAGCATTTGAAAAGGAAGTCATCTTAAAATATTTTAACTTTTTAGTTTTTCTAAACTTTAATATTTTTTAATGCCTGAACATAAAAGAGAAGATATTTCCAGTTCTGAATCAAGACAGTGAAAATAAAAAGAACACCTAAAAAAGGAAACAGTCGAAGAGAGCGTGAAGCATGTTTACGTTTTCAACGAGAATGAGCACCTAGAGAAGCACAGAAACTGTAGAACAACGAAATGAACGAATTGAAGACTCAAGAATTGAGGCAAGATGTTATAGTAAAAAGCGGTAAACCCAAACCCCCCCAAAAAAAAAATCCCCTTTCGAAAGCATAAGAGAATAAATAATCTGTACAACATAACAAATGAAGCATTTCACTTAAACCCGGAAAATGAACATAACAAACACAAACAAATCATAATTAGAAAAGTTGGTTTTACACAACTGCCAATTTTGTAACGCAAAAAAAAAATTAATAGAAAAAGACTAGGGAGTCTATTGCCTGAATGGAAAAATTCGATTACCAAGAAACCCTCTGCGAAATTTTCTTCATTCGAGGGGGAAAAATATAGAATCAAAACACTTTTTTCAAAATGTAAATTGTACAACACTTGCTTCCAAGTGGCTTTGATTATGTTTATTCATCCAAGGACAAATATATCCCAAAATTGGATCATTGATACCCCTATTCAATGAAGACTATAGATTTCTGTAAGTATATTTTATCGGAAATATGAAGGAATAGAAATCGATCAACGATGCACAAACATCAATGGATTGAGAGGAGAAAAAATGATCATCAAACAGTTATTGAATAATATAATCGAAGACGAACTTATGACTAAAAAAAATGACACATATAATTTATCCCTAGAAAAGCAGTCGCCAAAATGTTGGACCTCACGGACCAGTACATTCATATTTTAAATCCCACGGACCACTAATTGGATTTTTTAAGTGTTAAATATATTTATAAAAAAATTGTAATCTAAGAACACACAATCAATGCATCTTAAAACATAACTTAACGTGATGAGTGAGTATATTCTACATTTTTCTGGGGACCTGCGAAATTTTCTCGCGGACTACTAGTGGTCCACGGACCATCACTTTGGAGACCTCTGCCCTAGAATACCACTGATCTCAACTGAACTGCCATTCTAATTTAAAAGACTACAATTTCCAATCAAATTAGCCTATAGTCTTACAATTAAAGAAGAGCAAGAACAAACTTTAAAACATTGTGTCATCAGCCTCATATTTTATTATTATTATTTTTTAGTATTTTTAAGTGTATTCTATTATTCCAACTACCACGCAATCTCATATCATCTCCCTGAGCGAAGCTGAGTATTCTAGCTAGTAACATTTATAACTAATATATGTCATGTCATCTAATGTATATAATAATAAATTCTTCTTAATATATTCATGCTGGTATTTTAAAAACTAATTATATAGTAGTAACTGTTGATAGGAATCCTCTATTAAATAATTGTACGATGTAAAAGTTTTATATTAATTTAAACATAATAACACAATTCGCAAGATCGATTACTCAATGAAACTTGTTGAACATGTATCTAAATATATTAATGAATTACTTGTTAAAATATTTAAGAAATTTAAATCAATTTATAATAAAATGAAAATTATTATAAAGCGGCTAAATGAAAACTTGAAGTTGGTATTTGGAGTACTTAAATAAATTTATGGGAGAATAACATCAGTTCCATTTAAGTCAATATAAGCATTTGGAAATCTCTGGAGGTTTTAAATTCAACAATTGGGGTGTCTTAATGAAAAATACTTAAAGTAATGCATCACGTCTTAAAGGCTGGGGGGGTTTTTTTGAGAATAACTATCTTGAGAAGGAGATTTAAAAATAGTTATTGATTTCTGAAGTACTTTTCAGAATCGCACAGTTAACTAAGTAATTAAACTCCTTAAAATTAAAATTGAATATTCTAAAAGTTTTTGGGGAAATTTTTGGGGTTTTAAACGTATACAAAACAATTAAATAATTGTTTGAAAATTTAAATTCTATACGGACCTTGCAAAGTTTTCCCCTTTTAAAAATAACATCATCTACACATATTATGAGAATAATACAAAAACCCAGATAAAAAAAGGGCGATATAAGAAAATTTTCTTTTTAAAAATTAAATTTTTTTTAAATTCCTATTTTAAAATTAATAAATTGTAAACCTACTAAAAAATTCCCTTTTTTTCCTTCATCATTTACTGTCAAATTTTTGAATTTTTGGAGCAGTATTTTTAAGATCTTTAAATAAAAAGGGGCAAAGGTAAACCAAACCCAAAAACCCCTTTTTTCCCATGACAAGGGTTTAAAGGCTTCCCTGCGGGAAAAAATGGGTACCCCTTTTTTATTAAACCCTATTTTTTATTTTTCTAAAAAAGCAACATTTAAAAAAGGGGTTTAAACACGAAAAATTTTAAAACTTTAAAGAAAAAAAAAGGTTATTTCAAGTAATTTTTCCAATTTGATAAAAAGTGTTATAAATATTTTAATTTTGAAAGAAAACATGTTTTTTACTTTATCTACGTAAATGGTTATATTCAGAAAAAAAAATATGTATATAAAAATTAAAAGGGAAAAAAAAAAAAAAAAAACCCCATAAACACCTGCCCCCGCATACCATTAATTTTTAAAAAAGCTAATTTTTTGCGACACTGTTAATAACTAGTTATACATACTTTTTGCTTAATTCGGTCTTTTTTGATGTAGAGTTCAGTACTTTGAATACACCCCAAAGACAAACGATTTTTTTTTCATCATTTAATATCAATATGCCAGAAGATTAAATTAATTTTAGAATAAATTCCTCATTCTTTGAGGTCACAGAAGGGTAATATTTTATAGATTTCAGATATCCCCGGGAAATTTAAATTTGTCGGTTAGATAAAAAAAGCCCATTCTGTTATATAAATATCATTCCTAATTCTTTGAAATCTATTTAAATGTCGTTGAAAAATTCAGCTGGTTTTGCACATATATTTTAAATTAAATTTTTTTTAGTTTTATTACGGGGTTTTTTCTACGCTAAATTAAATGTTATTATTCACCCCAATTGTAGAACTAATTTATTTTAGGGAAATATTATCTATTTATTGATTATGATTGATGATTTTATATCTCACATTAAGACATTTTTGAATAAAGTGTTCCTACTTTTTAGTTTCCGGTAAATTCCGGGGAAACTAAAACATAAATTTCATTTGGGAAAAGCGTAAAAGATATCCAAAATATTTTCTTTTCACATTAATTTTTTGTTGTTCTGAAATTATAATGAAGTTAAGTTGGAATTTTTAATTATATGAATTTGATCAAAATGTATGTTATTCTTACTTTCGAAGTAAATATTCAGAACTACTATTGTATTAAGGCAGTCCCATTTTAATTATGATTTATTGACACGAAATAAGATAAAAAATGCAATATTTTATTGTAATTAGTATTCAATAACTTTTAATGTTGCAACACATTAAATGTAAATACATGTTAATGAAAAACCTGTTAAAATTGTAACATCATTTACCTAAAAAAAAAGGTTATAACATTTTTAAAAGATTATGATGCTGCATTTTCCGTTTCCAACTTCTCTTTTTTCATTGAAATGAAACTACATTGAACCTACATTGAAAATGATTTTTTAAATTGAAAATAATTATAAAAAACCTCGTGCATCATTAAAAAAATCACACAGGCTCACCGAAGAAAGTATTTTACCATTACAAAGGGGAAAGAAGGGAAAAAAAAAACCTTTTTGGGGGGTTTAAAAAAATTTCAAAAATTTTTACAACAAATTCACAGAACTTTTTAAAAAACACTTCTGGAGGAAAGAAATTGCTGAAGGTTTGGCCAATTTTTATTAAATTCTTTGAGAAAGGAAATTTTGGGGTGTTTCGTTCTCTTTTTAAACGTGGGGTAAAAAGGGCCTTTTTACAATTTTCTCGCCCACCCAAATCACAGGGAAAATGATTCGGGGAAATTAAATTTGTTCCCTTTACTTTTTAAAAAATTTCCCCTGACCAGTTAGAAGTGGGTTGGTTTGTATGGTTTTAAAAAACTTTTTGGGAGGACAGTCTCTTCTTTAAAAATGAATTTTTTTTTTATATAATGGCCCTTTTTTCATTTTTCTGATTTGGGGTTTTTATCCAAATTTGCCCAAAAGGTTTTTTTTTCTTTGGGGCAAATCCGGCTTTAACGTTCTCCTTAAAAATTTTTTTTTTTTTAAAAACTAATAATTTTTCTTTTTAGAAGATTTTTTTATCCTTTTCCGCAACAAATAAAAAATATAAATTTTCTAAAAATTAAACCTTTCCTTTTTGTAATAATTTTGATTCATTTCTAAAAAAGTCTATGTTACAGGAAAACAATTCTCGTAGCATCAATAAAATGAAAAAAATAGTTTCTTAATTTTTAAAAATTTGGGGGAAAAAAAAAATATTAAGAAACTTAATTACTCAGGGAAATTTTTCCCAAAGTATTAGTTGTTTTTTAAAAATTTTATATTTTTGTGTAAAAAATTTTAAAGCTGCAAAATAGCTCTAATTTTATTCTTAACAAAACATTAAGCACTTATAAAGAAAAAGAAACCACGGAAAACCATTTGATGAATGCATTTGTATGATTGTAGTATAAGAATAAATTTTTATAATAGAATTGTTTGTGAACCTTTCTCAATCTCCCATAGTAATTTTTTTCTGTGTATTTGAATTTCAAGAATAAAAGAAGCATTTTTACAACTTTTATATGCTTTTTAATTCAGAGCATGCAGTAATATATTAAATTATGAAGTTGAAAACTAATTAAGATAACATTTTGAAAACTAAGATACACTCCTTGATTTTATAATAGATACACGCTTTGTAAAATGTTATAAAATTCCTAGCTCTTACCGATGATGTTTCATAAGTTGCTGTAAATGAAGATAGAATGTATCTTTTGTTGCAGCAAGGAGTTTAATTAAAACATTTGCTCTAACACAAGGCTCGTGTTCTACTTTAGTAATAACGCTTCATTAAAAATCCTACGTCTGGGGCTTAAAATGTAGTTTAAACTAATAACCGCAATTACTTCATGACTTCACTTAGCAGTAATGTCTAAAATGAAACTAACTTTCACAATGTACATTTCTTTTAAAATATTGAACTCATTCCATTAGGATATTTAAGCTAAATTTTATTTTTTCTAACAAACGCATTCTCTTTTTCGGAGTGAAAATTCAACAATACTAAAATCAAATATTTACAAATTCTGCAATACCGAAATCAAGCATTTGAAAAGTCATCTTAAATATTTTAACTTTTAGTTTTTCTAAACTTTAATAATTATTTTATACGCCCCACATAATTAAATAATGTTGAAAAGTAATATTTAAATAAATCACTAAAATGTACTAATTTTACATTTTTGTTATACTTGGATATTGTCTGAAAAAATAAATTTTAATATACATTTCTGATTTAAAATGGTTATGCTGTCACATTTTACAATTATAATCGTATAATATTATAGCAGTTAGAACTACATTAATCACCACTATAAACTGATCACGAATGGATTTTATTTCAAGAATTACTTACTATTTAAGAATAAGAATAAAAAAAATCCCATTCAAGAAAACTTTGTGGTAGGAAATCAAAAATAATATTAAAAATGGATACTTATGTTGTTTTGTTTATTAACACTAGAAAGACTGAAATTTAGTATATACCTATATGCCCAAAAACAGTCAAAATGATTGAATTGTCAAAGAATGATTAATGCGTAAAGAACTGTTTAAGATTAACTCTTTTAGTATTTTTTTACATTATTTACAGTCATATAACAAGTTATTAGTAAATATTAACAATAAAAAAATCATTTCACTTGGAAAAAAAGTAAATTAAAAAAAAATTCCAAGATATTGTGCATTATATATGTAATTCTTTTTCTAATTGAAATTAAAAATCAGTCAAAATGACTTCCTTGGGCAACCAAGTGTTAACATTTTTTTTTCACTTCTTACAAATGATCCATAAAGTTAAGATTTTTGTTCTCTAATTTTTAATTTTCTTAGTTTTAGGTGTTTTTTCAAGTTTTTCCCCTTTGGAATAATATTCATTAATAAAGTTTGAAAATGCAAGTTTATTGCATAAAAATTGAAACGCTCATAGTTATAAATCTTAATTAAGATCACGAATTTAGCATAAACTTTAAAATCTTTAACATATATTTGTAGAAAATACGCAAAAAATGTTTGTGATTTACGTAAATAACAAATGCATAAAATATTTATGCAAATAAATGCTTCTGAAACAAATTCTAATATGAATGCAGTAGTTAATTCAAATATCTCTTTTTCTAATTCAAATGTACAAGAATTCTTATAGAAATACGATCTTCCGTGTTTTATCTGATTTTGAATCATTTTATAAATATCTAAAATGTAAACAATTTTCTCGGACATTATGAAAAATAGAAAATATTTTTTGAGTAATGCAAACTATTAAAAAGAGCTTTCAGTCACTTACAGTGCCTTAGAAATTTTACAATATTAATCAAGCTAATATATTTTTTTATATATGTTTTATATACATTAGATTATCTTATTATACGGATCGTTCTTTCAAATATCACTTACAGGAAATGTTCGCGATTTAAAAATATTAAATCTGAATTTAAAGCTGAACTATAAATATAACGAGAAATTATAATAAAATAGTATACGTCTTTGTTAAATAGCCAGAATAATATAATAGCAAACTTTAAGTTTCACGAATTAAGGTATTCGACTACGTTCGGAACCATGATTTTAAAAAAGCGCATAAATGTATAATTTTCATGATATTTAGTGTCACTTAGATTAGAATACGTGTATAAAATTGTTTTAAGGACATTATGACAAAAAAAAATTATTTAAATACAATATTTTGGCAAAAAATTAACTTAGAATAATTTTTTTCCAAAAGTTCTCCTTTTGTAAAAACTGCTTCTATTGTATTACTATTTTGCCTGTATATAGCTCTTTTCAGAGGCTCAACTATGGTTTTTAAAAAAATCAAATTATTTTAAGAGTTACAACCATTTGAAATAATTATTGGCGTATTTTCTTAAAATTTCTCCTTCTGTTTTCGTAAAACATGGATAAACCGACTTCCAAGTTATGCATTTCAAAAATTCTAGTTGAGCCTCTGTATCAGAGGTTTGAGCTGAATACAGGCAAAATATTAATACAATAGAAGCATTTTTTACAAAAGGAGAACATTTGGAAAAAAGGTTATTCTAAGTTAATTTTTGCCAAAATTGTATTTAAATTTTTTTGTCATTCCTAAAAAATTGTATACCTTATTCCAATCTAAGTGACACTAAATATCATAAATATAAAATCATTTACACGC
This sequence comes from Trichonephila inaurata madagascariensis, assembly GCA_019973955.1. Taxonomy (NCBI): domain Eukaryota; kingdom Metazoa; phylum Arthropoda; class Arachnida; order Araneae; family Nephilidae; genus Trichonephila; species Trichonephila inaurata. Next base: position 235,240 of record BMAV01014231.1, on the reverse strand, counting down.
TTTTGCAAATCAGTTCAACTGATCGATACTAAGAAGATCAGATTAAGCGTTTATTCAAGACTAGACACGCTTCTTTGTATCTGCCTATACTACTAAATTGAAAGGAAAAGAAAATAGTTTAAGAATAAGTTAGTTTTGAAAACTATTCTGTTTATTAATGCAATATTAAATATTAAATTCTGAAAAAAGAGTGATATAGCTTCCAAAACCAAATATTATGAGAATGAAATACTTTAATCTACATACCAAAGGCAGAAGAATCAAAATGTTACTAAGTATAGAAAATTGTTTTTTAGAAAAAATACCTCTGAATTCTTCTGCGTAAAGATTTAATCAAATCTCTTACACACACAGAAAAAAAAGAACACGATATCATTTAGGGTGAAATTGTTAAAAATACGTTATAAACTACAGTTCACGAAACATGAAAACCATACATAAATTTTAAAATACATTATTGAAAAAAAATAACTATTCTCTTTTTTCTTTCTCTTCATGCAGGCTACATGAAAAATAACCTAATAATACAAACAGAACAAACATGGAACCCTCTTGTGAAAGTACGTAGAATTGAAATGATAAAAAATCGTAAGTCTAAGCGTTATCTGCGCTACTATGAAAATGGTAATATAGATACTAATTATTTCTTATATTTGTAGATGCATGTATGACTTAATTTTTTAATAATAATTTAGATAATATTCCTAATTTTAATATTTATCCACTTAATTTGAATTAAAAAAACAATTTTGATACAAACAAATCATATTTTCTATATTTAGAATTTTTTGCTGAAGATAATAGTATAAAATATAATTCTTATAAAAGAAAAGGCCCTGAAACTTAAAATTATTATAATTTCGTTTTTGGATAAGCAATAGCCATAACATAATTTATAAAAATATTGTATGTGAGCATTTACAACAAAACTAGTCATATAGCTAAATATTGATCAGAACTCAAAAATTTTGCAAAAACTTCGATAAGATTTATGCGGAACCTGATTAATTTTTAAAAATTTTTGTATGTTATGCTTTACCTTGCATTTTTTCTCTTTCTTTTATAAAAACTATGGGAACCTGATTATTCATACAATTAAAAGTTTTTAAAGATTCTTATATCTTTTCCTTTTTTTTTTTTTGAGACAATACGTTTCAGTGGCAATAGAAGCAACACCAAAAATGCCGGGTTTGCCCAGGGAACAAGTGACGTTTCAACGGTCAAGTAGTATATCGTGGGAAAGTATCCCAGGGTGGACACCCCGGCGCTGATGTTCTAAAGGAAATCAGCCTCTGACCTCCCTTGATCTAGCCAACAGTAAGATACCGACGCAGATCCCCCACGCCAGCTGCCGGTTTCAAAGTAAACCACGCGAAGGATGCCTTGAACCAATAGAAGAATGGTTTCACCAAATACGTCCAAACAGAAGTGACTATACATCACGTGTCCCTGTTCGTGGGCGGGACGTATCTCACCTAAAAAGAGACTCTGGAATCGCGAGAACGGACAGAGACTAACTCCAACAGTCTCTCCAATTCCAATAGCTATATCAGCATCTGCGCCCCGGCACTTCCAATATCCTTACCAACATCTGTTCCACCAGCACTTTTACAGCTCGTTTTAACGCCGCCTTCATCAGGAGCCAATATTATTGGCTCAACAGCACTGCCTGCAATAGAACATTATCATGCCACAGCAATACCGCCGTGGCAAACATTTTTATCCGATTGCAGCTAAGATTCATATTTCAACTTAATTTTTTGAATACGTGTATTGTATTTATGATTGTTTTTTAAATTATTTTTTCTATTTGCTACTATTTTCATTTATATATTATTCTTTCAAATTAGTTATATTGTACTATTAGCATATTGCTTGAATGTCCGTGAAAATTTTAGGTTTAACTGTTATTCAAAGTCAGTTTCGCGCGCATTTGGTTATACTTCTTGTCCTGTTAAGTATATATTTTTTGCTGTAAAGGGAAGGTTGAGATTCTTTAAATCACGGTTAAACTTTATTCACAGGCCTAAGCCATTGTGATAGACTTAGTAAGCATGATAGTTCTGATTCTTGGTTCGTTTGCCTTGTTTTTGGTTATTGTCAGAATTGGTCTCAAAAAAGTATCCAGTTGTTATAAAACAAAATGTGTTAGCCATAATTATCTATCACAATGCCTGAATTGTCCATGTAAAGGGATAAACGCGTTTAGAGAATAAAACATTAAATGTTGCGAATGAAGGTCATTTTAGCTATGTGACATTTAGAGGTTTTTGAACTTCCTTTAAAATATATAAAAATCGTGTACTATCATTGTGAATAATGTGTTGTCTTCTGTAAAAAGTTTCTATTGTTTGGATGTTTTCCAAAACAATATTTTATTTTTTATGTTACTGTTATTGAAGCCTCTGGCTACAAAAGCACATAAATACAGAAAATGCTTGTAAAATGTCAATAATGCATGTTTTAGAAAAACTCCATATAAAACTTGAATGTAAAGGAAGTTAAATACAGTTTAAATAGGCATATATACAATGTACATTTGTTCTAAGATTATAGTGTCATAAATTTGAGTACAAATAAAAATGTAATAGCATTGATTAGAATAAACTTTTAGCCATTTTTAATTTCTATTTTTTCAGTGAAGACAACATTAAAAATAAATGTAACTGAAAAACTTAATCTCACGTTTATAAAACCTTGTGAAAAATTTCAGAAAATGAAATATAACTAGATATTGCTAAAAACGTTTCATTTCTGCTGTAATGATGTAATGCTTTTCATTTAACCTGTTTATCTGTTAAACATGCTAGATTCAGGTATATAAATCTTTCCTTTTATTCAAGTACTAAATTCTTAGAAAGACCATGAACTATGACGGTGAGAAAAAGCTTCCGCAACGTTGAATTTATGAGTGAAAGCTCCAATTACTGTCCATTATAGATTTCCGAGTTACTGATTATGCATGTACTATATGTGGTGCTGGCGTGAAAGGGGAATTATTTCTTTGAATTATTGGAAAAAGACACGGAATAAGTTTATTTTTATTCTTACAATGTCTATCCACTTTCCGATTTTCATACAAATAAATGGATAAGAATACTTCACTCATTCGAAAATCATATCGTGGCCAATCATAAAATTTTGGTTAATTGATACGAGTATCAAAAAAAGAAGAAACATTACTGATTAAATTCTAAAACAATGATTTTTATTACCTGTGAGTCTCCTTGAAGGGCTGAGATGAATATCTGAATTTGAATTGGTGTCCAGCATATAATAAATGCAATTAAAACAACCAGCACCATCTTAATAACCTATGAAAGAAAGAATTACACCAGCTGAACCAAAAATATTATTTAGTTATACATGTAACAAAACACATTTCTATAATGCTATATCCATTCATCGTCATTAACTCGTACACAGCTATATAAGCATTAAAATTATACTTTTAGGGGCAACAAAATTAAATGTGGAAAACAAATAGCTTCGTTTATTCTTTACCTAATCACATTTGAATGACATGAGTATTTTTAAAAAAACTATGCATTAGTACCTCTTATTTTGTGATGTAATTTTCAATCAAATTTTAAATTCTAAAAACAATAACAAAATATTACATGATAATCAGTTCCATATCATAACAGAAAATATTATAAATAAGTTTAACAATTATGTAGCGTTATGTCAAAGAATGGTGAAAAATATAATAAATAAAAACAACTTATTTATGAAGAGTCAATATATTGAAAAGTAATTATAATAAAAAGAGTTTTTTAAACTAACTTTCTTTCTGGCTCTATACTGGACATTGATGTTTGCCGCATGACGTTCGCCAGGAACTTCCGATATCCACAGTTTCCACAAGATTAATGAGTACGCTGTGATCATGATGATTATCGGAATAAAGTAGAGAGTGATGCTACAGACCATGTAGTATGTGAGTCGATATTGTTCAATGCTTTTACATTGTCCGAGATCTTCATCGTAGTAGGTGATCTTAGGCCACATTTCTGTGCATACTGGTTCAACGAAGTCTCGCCACTGAAAAATCAAATAACAGTTTAAGAATATGTATCATAACTGTAGAAAATCATCTCAGCATGGAATTAAAATATCAAAATTTTCACATACTTTCAATTATTTTAAATAAAAATGTGAAGGAACTTTAACTTGAAAGTTTTCTTTTCATTAGTTTGAAGTTAGAAAACATAAATGTATCCAAATTAATTGATTGTTTATTGATCTTGTATTTCGAATCATAATGAAGATTTATGATGACGAACCCCGCATTTTTGAATTACGATCAAGTGACGAAAATAACACCAATGCTGGAACCACTTCAAAATTTCCATTTCATGTCAACTCGAGGACTATAAGCAATTTCAATTCTTGATTCTGTAGTGACACCAGGATTGGGACCAATGGCTCTTCAGATGCAATGCTCATGGATAAAATATGCAATTTTTAAGCCAATTTGAGAAGAAGGTTTATTAAATATTATATATAAGATAAAATGCCTCAAAGAGTAAAGATTATAACGAAAATAAACAAATTATTTTAGCAGTAAAATGCACGTTTATTGAAATAGCTTTTCATCTACTATAACAAGCAATCTGTACAACATGCAAAGCAAAATTTACCTTGAATTAATTGATTATTTTTTAACGTTACCCTTAGAATCTACACTAAGATTACCGCCGACGTACCTAGTAAATGGACAAATAACAAAACTATTATGTAATAGATAACTAAGGAAAATAAATAATTTATAGAATCTTTTCGGTAATAATAAGTATATAAAAGAGATTGGAAATCGAAATGCTGAAATAATTCCAGTAAATGCACAAAATTTTAAAATTTAAAGCAATTTTTTCTTTTAATATTTTAGTGCACAAATAAAAGTAAATTATAGACAAAAATAATCATCAATGTTTAATGGGAATTTAAATAATGAATACAATTTATATTTTTTTAATTCATGGTTAAATGTAGTTGCTTAAATCAAAGAAGCAGCACGTTATGCAAAATATTATCTCTACACATATTTTGTCTTTTTTATTATTATTTTTTTTTGAATTTCTAACATTACATCCTCCTTTCCCAATGAAAGCTGTCTTAGTAGACAATAACATAACCTTTCAATAACCAACAACTTAGATCATTTTATACCTTTGCATTTGTTTAATTTCACATTCGAGAAGAGAATTCAGTGATTGAAGTAACAGGATAAAAGAACCGTTCAAAAAGTCCTTTTAACATATGCTATCAGGTTGAAGTATTTCTTGAAAATAGCATATACTTCTATTATATTTTAAAAGAAATAACAGCTTCCGTTGCCAAACTGATTAAAACCTATTTTTGCTTTAGAAACAAAAACTGCAAATGAAACATAGTAAAATCTAAAGTTAATCGACTGATTAGTAAGTATTCAGAACCAGAGACTAAAACCAGAACAATTTTAATTAAAACTGTTTTCATGTAAAAAATTCAGAATGATACTATTAGTACAGTGACAAATAACTTAGTTTCCATAAATCACTCACACACATATATATACACCTTTGGGACCTAAAAGCAACCCAAGAAAAGAAAGAATGCAGAACAAAATTTATTTTGTAGGTAACATGTTGACCAAGTATCAAATGATTAAATTTATAAACTTCTGTGAAGTATAGTTCCTGCCATAATCAGTAGCCAGAGTAGTCGCCATTGTTGATCACCGCTGCCTTCACGTCTCGGCATTGATTCAAAGAGACTTAGGATGTCTTCTTGCGGTACAGCAGACCAAGAAGCTTCCACACGTTGCCAAAGTTGATTTGGTGAAGAAGCTAGGGGTGTAATCTGGGTCAATCGTAGAGCAACCATGGACTACATGTTTTCTATCTGTGAAAGATTCGGATAGCGAGCCGGCCAGTGAAGCAATTCAATCTGGTGATTGACGAATAATTTTTGGACAATGCGTGCCACGTGTGTTCGCGCATTATCCTTTTGAAATATGACTGTGGCCAAGCCCTGAAGATAAGGAAGGACAACCGGCTCCAACACCTCGAAGATGTAGCGCTGGCTGTTTAAAGTACCGGCAATGCGTACTAGGGGAGTGTGCGAGAGTGATATCTAATACCGCCCCATGCCATAATAACCGGTGCAGGAACAGTGTAGCGGTGCATAACGCAGCTGTTTAGTATCCTCTCTCCACGGTGTCTCCAGATTCGAATCTGACCATCGTGGTGTTACAGACAGATGCGTGACTTGTCAGTAAAGACAACTTCATTCCATTTTGCCACCCACATCCTTCTTTCATCAAACCATTGGTGGCGGGAACTTCTGTGGTTCTGCGTTAAGGGTAGACCAAGCAATGGATGTCTTGCGGACAGACCACTCTGCTGTAAACGGCGTCTAATGGTACTCTCAGACACTGAATGATGCGTTAGAGTCTCAATGTGGTGTGCTACGGTTCGTGATGTGACTGAGTGATCCGTCACTGCCATTCGCATAATTTGCCTGTCCTCACGTGAAGTGGTGCACTGAGGTGGATGCGATCGATCACGTTGGTCCGTCGTACCCTCCTGCATCCAACGGTCACGTATCAACATTACAGTTGTTTGGTTTCGCCCAACATGACTACCGATTTTCCTGAAAGATAATCCACAATCTCGGTAGGCCACTATCCTTCCTCTGTCGAACTCGGATACTTGATCAAAAGCTGATCGCTGTTTTCTACGAGACATAACTGATCGTTTTTTGAAAAATCCACAAGAAAAACACAAGTGCCGAACTGTAAATCGTCGAAATCTCTAAGCCTTAAATAGCGCTTTGAGGTGGCGCCACAGGCACGCGTGTTGTGTGTCTGTGCTGAAATTCTAATCAATTGCATATCTTACCTCCACTAATGCATGTTGTAAGTTTCATGTTATTTGCATGCTTCCTTCAGGGTGTTGCATTTATGGTGGCCAACAATGTATATAGGGTTTTTCTAGTAAATTAACTTTCCACGAATGCAAAAATAAATAACAATAGAAAAATACAGAAGTAATGATACTTTATATTTTTATGGTTTGAGAACAGAGATTATTCGAAATGTATATGAGATATATATATATATATATATGGACTTGCATTTACTTTTCAATGGAATCTTATTTTTTCAGTTTTTCAGACAAATTTGTATCATTATTAGAATATAAACTAATATTCAAAAAGTACTGTATTGATATGAATTGCATATTTAATTCTGAAATAATGGGTGGAAACTCCTTAAAAGTTAGTCAATTTAAAGCAAAAGGAATAGCACAAAAATAATTTAAATAAATGCATTGTGTATCCGTTTTTAGTAAGTTTCTGTATAATGGTGAATTGATCTTTTTAGGTATGTGAAATGATTTCAGGCAATAGCGTAACGGAAAATATTAGAGCCCTCCCCTGCAAAGTCAAGTTTTGGCCCCCAAGCCGGATTTTACAAAGGGTTGCAAAACCATAACATAATGGTATCAGTCAGGCTTTAGGCCCTCAAGAATTCTGGGTTCCCTCGTGATGGGGACCAAGAATGTAGATTGCGGAGGTTTAAGTTACGACACTGATTTTACAGAACCACGTTATCTTTATTTTAAATGGGAATAATTTAGCTATAGATTTTCTTTTTATCATTGACTTGCAATACAGTATATAACAAATATTAGTAAAGTACATATTTTTTAAAATCAATAATACTCTCTTTTTATTTTAATATTCTTTCGTTAAATAAAACTCAGCAGTTTTCATGCTGACATGTCTTATAGAAAAGTATAACAGGGGTGTCTGTCAGAGTAATTGTACTTTGCCTTGTAACCAAAGGCTTTCATGGAATAAAAATTGAGCTAAATTCCCAAGTAGTTGCTAAATTTAATAATTAGATTTTCTTACGCCTTTTCTAAAACTTTTTACAAGACTATTAATATCGGATAAGTATAATTTCGGTATGATATTACAAATCTTCTTTCTGTTCAGAATAAGAGTTCAAAGAAAAAGACTTTCATTTTTGGGTTTCAATTTGCCAAAAATGTTTAGTATCTCATGAATTTTTAGTAATGCACTATTAAGATGTCTCAGTATTCTAATATTATTTTGTTTTGCCCTGAGAGATATGTCTTCGTAATATTAGAATACAAAGATGACAGTCATGTTTCTCAATTTATGAGGTATGCAACATTCTTCAGCTCTCATCAGCGCTTCGATAAATATTTGAAAAATGTAGAAGAAACTTATTTCTTCATTTCATATTCTATTTGTCTCAGAAGTATAAGCAACTAGTTTGAACTGTTACCGCTTTATCGGAGTTGCAGTGATAAAAGTGTAATTGCTCTTTTTTTTCTTTTATATTGTCAAAAGGGTTTTACAATTCCTATTTATCTCGTTGGATCTAATATAAGAAGTATTAGTTCAAATTATCATATTGTTATATTCGTCATACTTTTGAATATTGAATTTAATGGTTCAAATAACACATTAAAACTTAAAAATTAAAATAATCGTAAAGAATAATGAATTTTTTTTTGGTCTTAATGTGTTAAAAACTTTGACAAATCAATGTATTTAACAGAAATAAATGAAATACTTGTATGTGTGGATTACTAGTTCCCTATAAAATCATATAATTTCCTTGGACGTTTATTATGTGAATCTTCAAAAGCATAACCATGAACCTTTAAACGAATATTAGGTAGAAGTTGTTGACCTCTGTAGAAAGGATATGCTGAACGAGGCTAAATCAGCATCAAGTGCCCAGTCATATTAAACTATATTATTTCCTAATTCCGTAAAATCATTTTTTGGAGGAGAGATTCTTATAATTTTGTTCCTATCATTATGTATCCTAGTATTTTTTTCTTACAAAATTACAAATTACTCGATTTAGTATATTTAAAATTTATTGAAGGAAGTTTGTTTTGATTGATTCTTAGTAGGGTCTATCTCAATTATACAAGAAATTTTCTCGTATTATATCGATCTAGTTCTTAAAAATTTAAACGCATAATGATGTACACTAATAAACAGTTATTTTCGTATATGCAATACATTCATCAAGTTTAATTAACTTATTCTGTATCCTTAAAATTTCATGGATACAATATGAATAAAATTCAATTGGATGTAATGAATTTTCCACATGAATATCCACAAATATTATTGTATAAATTAATTGCTTAAAAATAAGTATAAGAATAATTGTATTTATCACAATTTTATTCATTATTAATGTCATAAACAGGCATAAGAAAATACTTGAAAATAAATTTCCGCATGCATGTAATAAGCAATTTAATATTAAAAAAAAAATTAAATTTTTTGGGATTCTTAAATTTTTCTTTCTGAAAAAATGGTAAAAATTTAGCTTGATAATATAAGCGTAAAAATTTTAATCAAATTAAATGATGTAAAATTTTAATAAAAACCTACTGAGTATTCTTCCCTTATAGGCGAGTGCATAATGTATGGTAAATCCAATGCACATATTCTAAAATAGATATTATATGATAATGTCTATCTAAGAATATATGTATTAGCTCTAATAAAACTGTCGTAATTCTAAAATAATTTTTTTACAAATAGATTTAAAATATTCTAATTTATGTGTTTGAAAACTTGACATTAAGTTGATATTGACATTGAAATACATTTTTAAAGTGCTAGTCAAAAATATACAAAAATAAAAGTAAATCCAATTCTTATTTTTGGAGTTGAAATTTCCAGTAAAATTTCCATATTGACTCAAAGGAAACATATAGTTGTTAATTAAAAGTACATGCACATGAATGTATTACATCTGAGGATTCACAAAATAGTATTATTTCGTCTGCTTAAATGCCCCAAAATATTTATAAATAATCTAAATAAATAAATTTGTGCTTTAAATTTATTTTTAATATTAAAATACAAACCCCATCCATGTGCACATTTATGTATATGATTCTTATACATACATAACATTATACATATATATATATATATATATATATATATACAAACATATACATAATTATAAATTATGTAAGTAAAATTGTTCTGATAATTTTAAAATCATTTGTGGGACAAAAGAAAACACACAATCTGTAATAAACATCAACTCCAAATGTATTAGTTAAGGAAAATGCGATAGTATAAAATATATACATACTTAATAAATTTATTCTTAAAAAAATGTTCTTTATTATGTTGTTTCTAATTACACGTAAATTTTCAAAAGATCTAAGCTAAAATTTCAAACTTTTGTTTCATTTATATGGCCTTTGCAACAAAAAGTATGCAACTGCCTTGAGATAAAAATTTAATACATTCTATTACGAAGCTCGTTAACATAACCAAGCTAAGCTTTCGACTTTTAGAGAGTTCATTTGAAACATTTAATGCTGATGCATTTGATCATCTGCAGGAATATGTACAAGAGGCAAATGAATTCTCGCAAATTACAGTCTCTGTTGCAGTGTGTCTTCTAAATTGCATTTTTAGTCAATGCCACAAAACAAAAATGTTCTCCATCTTTTTATGGAAATAGTTTTATCTCGAGAAATAGATTTTATCGATCATTACAGCCTTGTAATAATATATTGTTACGAATTTTGTGTAAATAAATTGTATCTGGATGTGTAAAGCATTTATATTACTCTATGTTATATTTATTTTATTTAAAATTGAAATTTCAAAGCAAACCCCTTTTTAAGTATAGGGGATTAAATGAGAACTTGGCGAAATCTTGGGATGAGCCAAGTTGGAAACATATTTAACGACAGTTGGCCCCCCAATTTTGCTTTGGTGACCATGTTGGCGGTTTGGGCCCCCTCGGGATTCTTCTTAATGTAGGGGACCCGCCACAAATTCACGCCCATAGGGGCGATTTTCTGGAAGTTTTCGTCGGGTTTATAAATAGAGCAGTGCCAGCCGCAACCAGTCAGTCTTGATTAAACCAGCGATTCTTTTGATTACCGATTAGCTCGGATGTGCTTGTGAATAATCTTTTACATACGTGTATTTTAATTAATGATAATTGTGTTTGATTACTGTTGAAGGTGTGTAGACCTTCGGAGATTTACTCTGTGAATATTGCTGCTGAATCCTGTATTTAAAGGATCGGATTTTTGATATTAAATTCACATCGCTCTTGAAGAACTGTTTATTTTCTTTGTGATTGTTTGCATAAAATCCTCGAATCCGGATTTACGTAACAATATATTGTAGTACAATCGTGTTTTGAGTTGTAATTACTTTTAACTTCTCTTGTTCATGTTCGCATATTAAGTATTCTTTAATTCCATGGATCCTTTCCTTTTTCTTTTTATCACCCCAGTTATTTATTTATATTCTTCTTCTTAGAAATCCGTAATGAGTTCACGAAAACAAAATAGCTGAATAACTACATCATCCAAGGAGACTGAGCCCATCAATTTGATGTGAATTAATTTCTAGTTCTAAATAGCTGGACTTAAATGATTGCTCATAAAAACATAGATATAAAGATTCCAATTTAACACACCAATATTTCAGCGGTGGGGATGAATGACGAGTAAAACTCTGAAATTTGATCGGAGAGGTAGTTTGACGTCACCGAAGGAAACTCATAACTCAAGGCAACATATTGATCTGGAGACAGCGTGTATCTCAAAAATTTGCTTGTTTTGAGTCACTTGTAACTACTTGTAACTAACTTGTAACAAAGTACTACTATATTCATGCATGAAAGAATATTTAAACCAACCGTATCTCACAGAGAACGTAAGTAATTCTTATGTACATAGATGCTTTTTTTTATATGCTTTTGTAATTATAACAGTTTTGTGAAACGAAACCAATGAACATTAAAATACAAAATATAATAATTGTTCTCTTCGAGAGAATTCATAGACGTGGCAGGTACAATTACGAAATCAGGTTTTTAAAAGTAGTTTATTCAGGATCAAAAACATTTACTATCCACTGTAGTAAACTTAAAAAAATATACTTCAATTTAAAAGCATTTAAAGGAAAAAAAAAGTTATTCTTACCGCGATCTTGTGGATACGCGTGTCACTGGAACAAAAAAACATCTATACCCCCTTTCATCATCTGCAGTTGTATATTTATAACACGTTCTCATTTACATTTAAGGTGTTGCCAACTGAAGATGATTAAACGTCCACGGGTCGGGTCCAAACCGGATTCGAGACTCGAATCCGAGATCATAGCCCGGAAACTGGAAAAGCCTTAACTAGTTTTTATAAACTATCTAACAATAGTAAAATTTTCCAAGATTACATACAAATAAGTCTTTAAGCAAAAGCATTCGATTGCTTTCAAAATTCTCAGACTTTCAATGCGTAAGTGTCTAGCAATGAAAAATTTTTTGTCTTAAAGTATAATTTAATTTTAATTCATTGCTCATTAATGAAATGACTTTCATCCAAGTTAATTTACGCAAACATATGTTGAAAACAAGGGCCTAGGATTTATTCTATTGAAGCCGTTTTAAAGAAATGAAAAAAATTCAAAATGTCTTTTTTTGTGCGTCTTTTATCGTTTTATTGAATTAGCAAACAAAATACCTCTAATTTACTCAAATGAATACAAAGATTATCTTGTTCAGGACGATTGATTACAACTAAAAAAATAACACGCTTACACATAAAAGAAATTAAATTCAAATTTTATGCAACTTTTATAAATGAAAAACGAAATAGATACCACTAATTCTTTTTCACATTTCATTTCAAATTAGTAGAAATATTCCCTTTTCTTTAACAAAGCAGATTGGCTGTTATTATTCTGATGCAGATAGCTCGAGTGACTGCTCATTTCCTTATCTTTTTCCCTCGAAATGTTTAATTAAATTTGTCCATTTCAACTGAATTCTAAATTTTTATTGCTTCATCATCTTGACTCAAATTCCTTATTTCACTTTTTTTCGTAATTTTCCTTTCAACCAATAATTCCCATTTTGTATTCCCTAAATAGTGAATTATTGGCCTAATATACATATGCAGGAATTGAATTTATAGAGATAAAAGTAAATTCATTCTTTTTTTGAAAATTAAACAATATACTAGAAGAAAAACCCAATCTTCCAACAGAAGACCACATAACAAACCTCTTCACAATCTAGAAGAATGGCTGATTTTAATTAAATCATAAACACTTTTTATATTCTTAAGATATGCGATAAAATCAATTTTAAAATTAAATGCTTCACTGAGAAGAAAAGAAGTTAACTAAAGATTGTGATATAAATATATAAATTTAAATTTATAAATCATCATTTGCTTAAATTTGTCGCTGTAATATTATTTAAAAGTAAGATTTAGAAGTATGAAAAATTAGGATTAATTCAATATTTCAAAATGGATTAAATGTTGCGATTGGGTATTTATTATATATATAAACTGGTGGGTAATGTGCTGCCTTAGACAGATTATAAAATCAGAAAGCATTACAAAAGGTTAGGAATAGCTTAAATGCAAGTTTCTACTACCACCGTGCAGGCTCTGATTATCCATGACTTGAAGGATATCGTACATTTCAAAGATTTCTGACATTTGGTTATTATTAATCAAGAGTAGCTTTATCTTTACCACAAGGTATTTCGGTGACCAAACAAGCATCTGATAAATAGCGGTTTCTGTTGTCCCTATAAGAAAAAATATCATTTACAAGATATTTTAGAATGTTTTAAAGATCACAAGCACACAGAACACACTCCGTTGTGTTGGAGCTTTAGTGATAAATCGAACGATTACTGTATGATTACGGATAAATTGTTGCTATAGTAATAAATACGTTCGCTTAGGCAGTTTGGTAAGTTACATCAGCCGATTAAGTGATCATGGATTAAACACAACCGTCTCACATTCACGAATCACTTTCACTAATGGCTTCTCGAAAGCTCAGCATGTGGATTTAGACTCACATGGGACTTTTGTGAATAGCGAATGGGCTCTCATATGTAAAATGATCTTATAATTGCGTCCGGCAAACAGAATGAGTGTTTCACAGATTCACACTTCCGACAAAGAAGTTGTTCAAGTAAGACAATTTGTGAAAAATGTGTCTCGTATTATGAACTGTAATCTTAGAAGATAGTTGTGATACAACTTTTCTGCATGAAATATTCGGCATACAGTTCTGTAGGTCCCTCTTTGATTTAAACTTTCACACTGATTAGAATATTGATTAATCTGCATCTATATCTTATTATTATTATTTTCATCGTCATTACTAAACTGCCTGTAAATATCAACAAATGCTATGATTCTTCCTTTTAAACATTTAAAGACTAAAATTCATCATTTTTGTACAATTTCATTACATATAATATGCGATTTTTTAATTTCATTGTTAAAAATACTTTTATCACGTAATTATATGATATTACATGAAGCAATAGAGGTCATCGGAATAAGAAATTAAGTGATTAGAACATATTAACGAATCATCATTTTGACGAATATATCATAAATTATAAATTGTAATAGGATATAAAAAAAAAATCTCACCTTGTAGACTTTATGTTTTGAAAATGAGAAATGGCACTGAGACAAGGATGGATATAACCCAAATAATCTGCATCACTATAGATGTCCGCTGCTTTGTAATTCGGACATGTAGAGGAAACATTATGGCTATAAATCTGTCACATGAAATAGCCGAGAGAGTTAAGACGCTACTCAGTACACATACCACTGAAAAAAAAAAGTAAAGTAACATTATATATTTCATCTCAAGATATTACACAATATTTTGCCACATAAAAGCGGTACTCTTTTAAAATGAAAAGTACAAACAGCAACTTTAACAGCAAATAAAATTTACATAAATCACTCAGTTAGCTTGAATACCTCTGGTATAAATTTCAAAAAATAAAATAGCCTTATTATTGTTGATTTGAAAGGTATGTCATATCGGAAGTAAAAAAAAAGTATTAAAGTCAAAGGCATACCAAATAAAACAAATAAAATAATAAAATAATTAAAAGTTTCTTAAAACAATATAAAGAGATACATTGATATGATATGCTGTGCATATATACTTTATAACTATGTGCATAAATAAGTATATCCACATTTAAACTAAATTCGTCATCCGGTATAGTGGTTAGCGACGCTGACTACAGTTGGGGACCTTTTCGAAACCCCGGAGAAGATATGGAGTTTGTAAATGATAGTCCCTTTCGACTTTTAATATCCGCGAGCCACCCCAGTCCTCGTGATTTGGGGGGAAGGATGAGAGGGGGATTTTCTTAAAAAATTGAGGTAAAACCGATCTAAATCGTTCTTATGTACCAAAGCCCTAACAAGATACTAGCCCTTTTGCCATGATGATTTTCGCGGGCCTTGATCTAGCTTTTACCGATCAGGTGGCATTAGTAACAAACTAAATTTAACCTCTTTTTGTTACATCACTACTTGAATTTTGAATTATGGTATTTTATGAAACTCTTTTTTTTTACTATGTGTTTTTAATATAATTACTGCAGATTAATTATATTTTTTTAATATATTCATGCACACATCATAGTCCTATACTGTACGGGCTATGATATACCATATCAGTTCAATGCAAGAAATAAGGAAAAAAATACATAATGCCATGTAAATGTCTTCAAATAAAAATTCAAGGTATGATACAAGGCTGTTGTTCATTCAAACACCAAGAAAGACAACAGAACTAAAGCTAAATTTATTAGACATAACATATACATCACACGCCAATGCAGAAGTAAAGTAAGTGTAGTGTTCTGAGGGATGAAGAGGATGATGAAATTATTGGAATGATAACAGCTGCTTGCAATAACCATCGCTACAGTCTTTGACATTCAATGGAAAATGCTTTGAATTTCTTGTTCATGCTGCCTTTAAATATCACCGAAGTTTATCTGGTATAGTAGTGGGTAGTATATGCCAAGTCATCAATGCAATCTAGCCAGTGAAGAAGTCTCAAATATTTTGCGTACAGTGTTGTTCTTTTAGAATATGGCCGTATACAAGGATAGAAGGTAAGAGATGGCAACAGTTAAGCAGACCCTCTCCAAGGTTTCTACCAACTTCAATTTGATCATCCAAGTATAGCAGTCAAAAGCATGATTCATCTGTTAAGATAATTTCATACGACCAGGTTGTCTATTTCCATCGTTCAATGAACCGTTGCAGTCTGTGGTTTTGAGACGAAGGTAATCGAAGTAATGAACACCTTATGGAGATTTCTTCTGTGGTGCAAACGATGTCGAATGGTTCGTGTGGGCATCGATTTTACGCACATATTAAATTTATTATGATATGGTTTCTGATACAGCGATTCATCACGGCTTTGAGCACAAAATGCCGTTCATCATATGAAGTGGCATGATGAAGCTGATGCAATGAGTGTAGTTGGTCAGTTGTTTTCTTTTTCATTCATACAGATACACATTATCTATTCTTCGATCCTTCGTCTGACATGATCAGAGAATAGAACTCCACAGAATAATCTGCTTTCTCTACAAGCAACACTTCTTTATTGGTCAAATTCAGACGTGTAAGTAAATTACACTTGTACTTGAAACTTGAAAAGCCCCAATAATGCATACTGTGAATTTTAAAATTGCACATCAAATGATATATTTGAACTTTTAACCTCCTTTGTAAATAAATATTGTGTAAGCTTAAAAACCAAAATCACTCACAATAAATTTATAAACAAATACCGAATTATGTTTTAAAAATAATACATATCAAGCGTACAGTTATTTGTTTCATATCCAATATGGATTAATAATAAACTTTTGAAAATAAATATTTTTAGAATAACAGTTACGTGCTTAATTCGAATAGTAATATGAAATTTAAAGAAGTGCACAGTTCTTGTATAACAATTAAACTTTATTTTTATAAGATTTGCAACTGATAATTTGGAGAATTGTGCCATGCTGTCATGAGTTATCATGCACATTCAGATGTTTCTTTTCGAAAACAACAATTACGAAAAAAGAAATTTGAAAATCTTTTTGTTCTAATTACTGCTAGTTTTGTAAGGTTATTATTTACGAAAATTTATTATCTGAAGTAAAAATATTGCTGATCAGCTTTTCTATTCAACATTTTTAAAGAAATGCTTGACAAGAAAGAAAAAACCACGATACTTAGTATATTATTGGCAAGATAATTGTTATCAACATTACTATTTTGTCATTATTCAGCCTTTTGTGTTCAACAGAAAAGGAATTGATTACTTTTAAGTAAACTCATTTGCGTAGCTGTGAAACCTTGTTTTTCTTTTATTTTCATTATATTTAATTCTAAAGATGGGTCGGCAGACACTTTTCTATGTTTTCCATTTAATGAATTATCAATAAATATCTTAAGAATCCAATGGGATCCACAATGATGTACGATAATAAAATAACTTTATTTTTCCAATAAGTATTATTAACTTGTACTAGAGTTATTATTAATTATTACTTTGTTTTATTGTTTTTCAAAATATAACACACATGCCACATAGCCAGTTTCCTGTTTGTGGCGATAAAAAATTTTAAAGTGTAGGAAATTATACAAAAGTATTTTTAATTTTATTCTTATAATTTTAATTTTAATTCAAAATATTAAAATTTAAAAGTTAATTTAGTAAAAATAGTTTTACTTATTCTTGATAATGCTACAATCATTTTTTATCTTTCAAGTTTTCAATTTGTGTTTGGATCTTTCAATTTGGCAGCAAATGATTTATTGCTTTTTAATTCGAGAGTGAGCTAAGAACTTTCAAATACATCTTTAGGTGAGTCAGCGTTTCTCAAACTGTGGGGCGTGATGACTCTACAAGGGGGCGCGAGTACATTGAAAAGTCGAAAACTAAAGATTATTAAAAAAAATTATTAATTTAAGGAAAGTAAATAAACAAAATACATTCTGACATAATAAAAAGTAAAATACACATTTACACTTAAATAATACACTTATATAAATGTATCAGTACGGCACCAGTATTTTATAATTAATTGAACAATACTAAGTTAAGAAGTAGATTAATAATTACCAGTGACCCCATGGATTTGTCATACAAAATTATATCCAAAAATTAATATTTATCTTGATAGTTTGTACGATTAATATTTAATCCCTTAACTGCCGCTTAAAAGTTACGCAACTCCTTCCCCAATGGCACCGTTTTCCACGTAGGCGCACGTATGTGATACATTGGGGAGGGGGGGATAAAAGGAATAAATAAGCAAATCCTCTGAAATAAGTAAATCCTTCGCAAACACCGTCAAAGTCCATTTATTGCATTCCAAAGCCACCGAAATAATTTTATGGATAGCAGTGCACAGAAAAGATCGTACTTGCAGAAAGACGAATATATACGTCCGGGGCAATTATCGTTTTGGTTTAGCGGGACGTTTATATAAGTCGATGGCTCTTAAGAGGTGGAATTCGTGTTTTAGCTTTAGGGTCAAAGTGCAGTGTTATTGTATGGATGTTATGCGATGAAAATTGTGATTGAATATTGGGTCGCAAATAGTGAAAGTTTGAGAAGCATTGAGGTAAGTAAATATTATATAAATAATGGATTTAGAAACTTCTATCCATTATATGTCAAAGGATTTCTCTTAGTATTGTAAATAAAAAGAGGAAGATTGTTTATCCATAAGACTGATTACTTCTCCACCCTTTCCACACACAATGTTATCTTTACTCAGTTTTTGTAATTTTCTTGTAGACCTCAAAAATGTTTTTACTCTGCAGACTAACCAAAAAATATCTGAATCATTTACTTTTAATATTTCATGAAAATTTATTGAATTAAATGCCAAGTATATCTAGATAGTCTCAAGAATACTCCTATTAAAACGCTTTTACAATTCAGGTTTATACAATCGAAATTCTGTTTATGTAAAACTATTTATTAATTGAAAATGTAATGATTAAATGTTTTAAATTTAAAAGAAAGCATTTGTGATATACATTTATAATAACACATAATGCATGTTGAAATCATTTCCTCACAAACTGAAAGAAATTCCAGGAACTTTACATTTAGAAATTATGCTTGTTGTCCATAATTGTAAATCACATACAATATATTGGGATTTCACGGATTATGATGAATGTAATCATTGCTTTTTAATTACTTTAAAGTAACACATCTTTAAAACTATCATTTCCATTGACATTGATACAATTTTACATAATTCATTTTGTGTATTCTCTTCATTTTTATTTAGCATAACTACCTTGCTCCAAATTCACAGTTTTCAGTTATAAAACAAAAAAAATAGTTTTTTTTTAAAATTACTATGTTGTATAGTTAAATAAAATGGAACTGTAGAAAGTAAGCCGAAACTTTTCTGCGATTCAAAGCTTAGATTGATATATGAATTTGAGACTTCAATTAAAACATTTTCACATACTTTGAAAAATTACCTGATGACTTTGAAAAATGGTTATTTATACAAAATAATTAGTTGTATGTAATTCATATATTAATGGAAATGATCTATTTTTAATTGCACGAACATATTTTTCTACTGAAAACGAAAGAGTTAATAAAATAGGAATTCATCGTGACATTGGAAATTTGTTGATGATTTGTAAAACCTGTAATGGACGCGTCTTTTTTAAGTTTAAGGCTGATGAATGTATTTGAGGAAAATAAAAATCTGTGTCTCATGGGTTAATAGCAAAGCGAAGTGTATAAATAAAAATTTCAAGTATTTTTCGGATATATGTTATTCTACTTTAAATTAATCACTATTGAAACAATCGGTTAAAACTCATAATGCACTTCCAATGGAATCTACAGGAAAGCCAAGCAAACAGTTGCACATATTAGTTATATATTGTGAATAAAATTAATAAATATGTATCAGGAAACAATACTTGAAAAAATTTTTAATACATTTATAGAAAACTTGATACTCTCTTTGTGAAGCTTCTAAAACCAGAAACAGACTGCCTTTTATTATTGCCAAATTAGATTCATTGAGCTAAATTCAGTTTTTCTCTTGAACAGCTGCGTTTCTTCAGTAGATAAGCTAATGTTCCTAAAGAAAATGCAATGTAATTCTCTGAATCTATTAAAATATATCAAATTACTATTTCAAGTATCCGTTCGGAACCGTGATTTTATAAAGTATGCAACCAACTATTTTTTAAATATTTAGTGTCTCTTAGATTAGAATACACGTATAAAATTATTTTTAAGAATATTATTACTGTAAAAAATGATTTAATTGCAATATTTTGGCAAAAAATGAACCTTTTTTTCAAAACACATTCCCCTTTTATAAAAAATACTTCTATAATAATCATAATATTTTACCTATATATAGATCAGACCTCTATACAGATCCTGATCAAGGATTTGATATGTAACTTAGAAGTGGAGAAACTTTGAGAAGTCAGAAAAGAAAATTTTAACAAAAAAAAAAACACCTATTATTGTTTTAATCTCCGAAAATAATGGAAATTTTTTCAAAAATCTTCCGGCTTTCTGGAGAATTCTTAGATATTTATAGATCCATTTTTCGTAAAAGGAGAATGTTTTGAAAATAGGTAATTCTGTGTTCATTGTTTACCAAAGTATTGCATTTAAATTAATTTTTATTGATAAAATATTTTTTTTAAATAATTTGAAATGTGCATTCTAATCTAAGTGATACTAAATATTTTTTAAAAAATATTATTTTGTAAGCTTTTGAAAAATCACGGTTCCGAACGTATAGTTGGATACCTTAAAGAAATAATTGTAATTTTTTATCCCTTTCATAGAGTGTCTCATTTTCTTCACAAATATAATAAAGACTTTTTTCATCTTGTGATGTTTAAAGCGCGATCAGAATCAAAATTATAACAGAAAATAAAGTAACACTTGTATATTTCCAAGAATTAAGAAAAAAAAACTCTTAATATAACATATATGTTTCAATGGGATGGGACTGAATTTAATATTCTTTCCTTCCACCTCTTCCAAAATCAGAATTTTAGTACGATGAATATGTTTTCTTTTGTCTGTAATACTTCGTTAATATTGCTACCACTTTAACTTATTTCATAGAAAGAGATCTAAATAAATTTCGAATAATTAAAGTATTATCGGTATAAATACAAAAAATGCTTAGCATGGTTTGGGGAAATTTGGGGAGTGGTATGCAAAATCAAATATCGCCCCCTCGTCACTTGACCAAAATCAGTTACCAACAATCCTAGCGTAGGTTCAAAGTGTCATGTTAATAAACAAAAAAATAAATTAAATCAAACATGAAGAAATGCAGAAAAGGAAAAATAATGTCCAATGAGGATAAAAACACGTTAAGTAAATTCATTAATTAAATTAATAAAAATACTAAAATTAGATAATCTTCTTTTTTGTATATTCTGTAAATTTAATTCTAAAACTCCAAAGTTTTGCATTTCTTTCCATTACTGCTTCACTACTTTCCATTTTTATTTTTCAAGGTTTCGTATGGTTACGTTTTTTGCCCCCTTGTTTTTTTTTCCGACGAGGTGGTTTTGCTCTACTGGGCACTGTTACAGAGGTGGTATTTGTTTCAGTGTAACCGTTTTATGTAATGTAGGATACATGGATATATGTTTCTATATACTTATCAACCAAATAAACCAAATAAAATATAACTCACATTTAATGTTTTATATATATATATAATCTTTAATCTTAAAATTTTATATATATATATAGTAAAATAATATAAAAGTGAAGAAGTACTAGAACCTACAGTGCTAAAGCAGGAAGAAATTGGAATTCACCAGATATATATATATATATAATATATATATATATATATATAAGCTTTTATCTTAAAAAAAATCCTTTAAATTAAATTCACAAGTTTAACTTTGACAACCCCAACATAGAACTTAGATACAACAAAAAATAAGCGTTCGAAGCTTTTTTAAAATAGGATTGAAAATATTATTGTATTAGTATTATTGAAAGTATTTCACACATTCTAAAAATCAAATAAGCTTCTTAAATATGAATATTTGTTTGATAGCTTTTGTATACCACTCATGTTAACAAAACTATTCTTTGAAAACTTTTATTCTAGTAAATCCAATTTATACTCTCAAACACGAACTCTTTTCCGGTTTAGAATGTAATATATTTAATCTTTTAATTATGAAAGTACGTGACGTCGCAAGCAAAACTCAAATTTTTCAGCACAAGTAAAACGAAATGATAAATTCATATTAGATATCCCCATACGCTTAGTTTCAATAAGAACAAGTACATATTTTTGTTTTCGAAACGTTAAGACTTTATGAAATTTGATTCATTCAACGTTACTTTAAATTTCACAGAAATATGAATTGATCGGTACTTCTTTGACTAATTTTAAAACTATTCCTGGCTTCATTTTCCTTTTTTAATTTCATTTCAGATGCACCTCAGTTTAAAAATGTTGATTATATATGTTGTTGAAATATTAATACATATGCCGATTCACAAATAAAAATTATTTGAAAGTAGAAATAAGAAGTTGGTCCTGTATGAAAGGGATAACTTTATTTTATGCAATCTTTTTAACCCGCGGTCACTCGCGCCTATTTTTGCTACCATCGTTACTCGCGGGGTGTAGAGAACATCCCAAACTTTTAACACGTGTATTTAATTATGAAAATAAAATTAAGACATTATGATACATATTTATAAAGTACAAGATGTTTTTTGTATTATACAAATAAAATTATTAAATTCATTGCATACAAATGAGACTAATATTAATTTAAACTAAACATACAAAATTTTCATTTTAAAACATATAATTATATATTTTTTCTTAAACCAGTAAAATGTATATACCAGTACTAAATATACTTCATAATTAATGAGATAATGATAGTAGAAAGTAGAAAAATTATATTTTAATCATTTTCCAAACATTCAGAGCAGACTGTATACAAATGCTCAACTTCTCGCGGGAGTTCTCAGCCCCCCAGATAAACTTTTGAAGGTCATTACATTCCAATCGTTCGAGAAAGATAGATTGCATCAGGCCTGAAGGTTTAATGACCTAAAATGTGCAGCTGCAGAAAAAATCGTGGTTCTGCGCATTCTTTTTAGAATCCTGGGAGGATTTTCTTGTTGCTGGGGTGTACAGAACACCCGCGCGAGTGATCGTGGGTTAAACAGGTTTTGGCAAAGTAGTATTCATATTTTGTTTTGAAGTGTAGGAGAATGTTACGATTATTATGGGAAGCATTGAATATTTAATATTTAAATGTTCCTGAGTAGAATATATGCCTTTAATGTTTAAGGTTACAAAACACTGCAAGTATCAACTATCTTTAATTCACATTCTAAAACTAATGTTCTCGTAGTTTTATATTAAAAGTTCAACATAAATAGAAAATACGATAAAATGCGCATTATTATTTTTTGTAATTTTGACCTAATTAATCATGAAAGTAACAACAACACTGGATTGTTAGGAAGTTTAAAGTATATCAAACACATGAAATTTGATCTATTTTATTTTTCAATTTTTTCCACTTGATTAATTAATATAAATACGATTTTAACTCATCAAAATAACTTACAGAAAATAATATGGTTTATCGTAACTGATTATCGATATAACTGATATTGATATAATCCTCCTCTTACGCGATTATAGTATGAAACATTATGTCAATTAACAATATGACTATTAAAAAAAAACAACGTGACATTTATAAGAGTGTTGCTTTACTATAAATAAAATAAACATTAGCAGGCGTAAAAATGTGGCATAAATTCACTTCTGAAAGAGAAAAAAAAAAGATAAAAATAAGTGATACTTTCAATAACGCGTAAATCTTATATTCTTTATGTGTTTCAAATCACAGTTAATATAGTGCACAATATTCTCATAAATTTGAATTTTAATATTTAATAGATATTAAATTAACTGAAACTGTAAATTTTTTTAGTTGAACGAATTTTGCCTGTAAAATGTTTTTAATTAACATTAAAAAAATCACAACTCTAAATCATTTAGAAATTAGTTTGCTAAAAAGCCTCATTAAAATATTTGTTTTATTTTATTTAATACATTTATCTTAATATATGAATGCATTTAATAGTAGTTTCATTTAAAACTATTGACAAATATGTCATATCACAGTGTACTTTCTCCAGCTTATTGGTTGCTTACTTTTAGCTTTATCGTTACTAAATTAAACAAAAATACCATTTAACATTTCATTGCAAGTTAAAATGTAAATCTTCAATATAAAATAAATAAATATATATTATTGTTTATGATATCAATAATATATTTAAAAAATGTTTTTGATAACGTTTGGAAGATATCGTAAAAAACAGAAACGAGTTGTTTGAATGTGTTACAAATAAGTTTTGCTTTAAGGAGACACAGTACGATTCAATTGACAAAAATCTGTCAAAAAATCAAATTTAATTTTTTAGCTTAAATTATTTTTTATATACTTTTCTATAACCTCACAAAATTTGAAAGCTCTAAACTTAAAAAAAACGCAGAATTATGATAGCTTTTACTTTCGTTTTTATTCACATCCCTATGGCAAATTAAAATTTTAAATCGACTAATCTCAGAGGAATAAAATAACGAGTTTGTCTTCATTTAAAATGCTAAGGCTTTTTTCTGTTGTCCCTAATACTTTGAATTTTTTATCTATTGCTAATAGTACATGTAACAAAAGGTGCAATGCATTTTTGAATCAAAGTAAAACTTATTTTTAAAAATAATTGAGCTCAGAATTTAAACATTTTTTAAGGAATTTTCAATAAGCATTCATAAAAAGAAGTATTGTAAAAATACCAATCATGTTATCGCAAAGCTCATACCACTTTTGTTATGCATAGTTTGACGTATCTGTAAATAAAATTTCATGTGTGTACGTAAATCTTTTGTAGGAGGAGTAGCCTTTTAAAATCATTTCACAATTTTAAGTTTTTCCTTAAAAAGTTAAATAGCTAGATTTTTAAGAAATTTTGTGCACAAAATCTGTTTTACATAATATACACACATAAGAGGCAACCAAAAAAAATTTAGAAAATCGTTTAATTTAAAAATTTAATGTAAATCGTACCATGTCTCCTTAATTAGACTATTTTAAATAAGTATAACTGGATAACTAATTTAACAGATGGAAATTAAAAGGGCACTGACAGTATATCCAACAAGTTTACTATTGGGTAAAAAAAAAGGAACTAATCAAATTATACAAGTATTTTTCCACGATATATTTCTAATTTTCTATTCCTACTCAAATTGTTGGTACTTTTAAGCAAATTTAAACTGTATAACCCTACAGAAAAAAAATTTCTTTTACACAATCATAAACATATTAACTTAAATCACGTGCTTGTCGCAATAGAACAAGATAACCCGGGGGAAAGTTCAGTTTTATATAGTGTGGGATGCTAGTAAAAAATATCGAAATAGAAAATTAGGAAATAAAAATGCCAAAAATGAACGTATTGAATATTCCGAGAACAACATTTCTTATCGCAGCAAGTACAAAGGAAACCTTATTACGTCTCGAGGCCAATTTTACTCTAAACTACTTAATCAATCTAGTTGCAGCGTCAGAAGCTTCATCGCAGTCTGTCGCGAAGTTCAGTAAAGAAGCGGAAATGACATTTTAATGCATTATTTTTCTCGGTCCCCAACACGCAGCTGTTCTTATTTAGATGAGAGGGACGATAGAGAAATGCGAAATGTGCTTGAGATTAAATTTTCTGTGTTCCTAGAAGTTGTGTTAACGTTGGAAGTACTTTGTTCTGGCTTGTTCTAAATCGATTAACTTATTTGAAAATAGGATTTTTAAGATATTTCTCAAGTGTAATGTCATATTATATTGCCTTTAAAAAGCTGAATATTTATAAATTTTTAATTTAGTGTTATTTAGTTTTTATGAAAAAACTATATTATAACTGAAAAATATCCGAAACTTTTTAATTACATAATGCACGAGTTTCTAAAAATTTTGTGCAAAAAAAAATGAAAAAAAAGGTTAATTTTTTCTAGTAAATTTGAGAATATAGGTTCCCATCCCAAAACCATGAAAGACGAAATAAAGAATTATCTTTAGTTTATTACATTTAATTTTAATTTGCGTCTTTGAAAAATACGCGGGGTATTAGCGACGAACCTCACAATTTTGAACTACGGCTAAGTGATGAGAATGGTTGAAGGACGACATTTGTGAGCTGTTACCACCTCTTTAAACTTCAAAATCTCTCAAATAGAAGGACTTTGAGCCTTGGAAGATTTTGTGTGCATCAGCCAATCTACATGATGGTTCTTCGGTGGCACTGGAGCTCGTACCCGCGATTCTACATTGTGAGAGATTGTGATTATGACCACTCAGCTATCAATGCATATATTTAGTTTAAAACCCATGTAAAAAATACTGAGCCTATATATGTATATACATATACATACATATAGAGAGAGAGACTTTACGAAATATATATATATATATATATATATATATATATATATATATATATATATATATATATATATATATATTTGATCGTCTCTCGCGTCCTTCGCTAACATAACTCCTATGTCTTTGACGGCCACGTTTAAAGGCAAAACCTTTCCAACCCAATACCAAGAAGATAAACGAATGTAACATGTAAATGAGATATACTTTAAAAAAGGGTAGAAGCTTTGATGATAAGATATAGCGCGGCAAGTTTAGAGATAGCTTAGTGTGGAATCTTTTCAGATCAAGAGTTAGCAGTCCGATAGCTTTGGAGGGGAAAAGAAATTCAATATAAAGAAATTGGAAACTCGCTTTTGTCAATTACATTTTTAGAATTCCCCCTCAACAGCTTGAAGGAAGGAGATTGCAGAAGGTAATATTTGGTATAGGTAATTAGATGAATCGGTTTATTTATTATAATTAAGATAAAGGATCTAGTTGCGTGATCTGACTTGAATATAAGGTTTAATTGGTTAACTCTCACTTTTTAAATTAAAGTTGTCAAATTAGAATTAAGAATATAAGTTATTCTAATAAAAGTTGTATTAAGAACTACTATGTCTCATCATTTTGATAATCCCACACCTCTAGCTTACGCGGATCCGGAACGACTTAGTCATCACAGGATGGCTATGTCGCAATATATATATATATATATATATATATATATATATATATATATATTTGATACGATGGACTTTAGGAAATGCACAAATCCACCACACAACATTAGGTCCACAAAGTCAGCTTGTTAGTGGTCCAGCTGTGAATAATGTGTGCATCCCACACTCAGGATACATTTTAATACACACATAGACCAACATTTACATGACTACACTTTAAAATTATTTATAACCAATCAAACTTTTATGACCAATCAAATAACTTTTTACCATGTAATCTGGTTTGTATCTAATACCAAATATTTAAACTCTAATGTGAGGATATGGATCATTTGGATTGGTATGGCATTAGTTGGAGTTAGGCTATGGGAGTGGGATTTTTTAGGAAAATGAGAAATCGTTCAGAAATTGAGAATTGAAGTATTGATAGGATGCTCTTGGGGAGTTTTTGATGATTTACACTATTCATTTGTGAATATACTGGGTTTTAATTTGAACTTTCGGATTTTAAATATTTTTTTCTTTCTATACGACTATTTTAAAGACGGATGTATCATCTTTGGTGTTCGATGGTTCAATTATATTGTGCACTTAATTATTTTAGAGTTTTAACATTTTAATGTTATATCTTTCAGAATGTGCGATTGGAAATAGTATAATTTTTTTTATTAGCATTTAAATTTTAAATTTTTAAGAATTGGATATTTCCCAATTAACTTACCTGATTAACAATAGAGGGAAGGTTGACGACATCAAACTAGTTTAACCCCCAATTATCCCAAAGCCGAGGTTCATTTGATATTCTATAAAAATTTTATTTCAAAAAATTTTTTAAATTTTGTTTGTAAACGTTAATTTACTTTTATTCGCCAATATATTTGAAATGAGATTTAATATTACAAAATTCATAGAATTTATTTTTTAATTGATTTATATATATATATATATATATATATATATATATATATATATATATATATATAGGATATACATAGACTTAGAAATCAAATTAGATCAAATTTTAAAAAAAATACTTTTTGAACTAGATAACTTGAAATTTGTGCTAAAAAAGAAAAGGAGATAATAAGAGATTTGACCACAGTTTTTCTTATAGGAATCATCCATTGTTAAAATGCAAGCAAGTAATAAAGAACATAATATAACTAATTATTCTACTAATTTATATGAAAGTCGTATAAGGGGGCACTATAATACAGAACTTTTGATTTTGACGGGATTTTAATTATATAAAATAAAAGTTTTATTTAAAATGTTTTATTTTTTTTGTTTTGCTTTTTTTTAACCCTCCAGCGCATCACGGATTTCCACGGCAACGAAGGGGCAAAATTTGGCAACCGAATTTTCAGCATTTTCCATTATTTAGTTATGCAACCCGTGCTGCTCTTGTTTATGTTTTTATTATCATATTTTGAAGATCTGATTCTTTATTTTAAATTAAAAATTCTCTTACAAAATTTTTTTGTATATTTTAACTCTAAAATATAGATTTAATATGTAGATATGAAATATGTATGGAATAAAACTATTCGCCATTTTTAACATACTTTGATAAAATAACGATGCAGTGAGAGACAAACGTATCTACAAACTCTTAGTGCTTAAATAAAGGTATAATAAATTATCCTGTTATGGAAGATTTGATTTTCGACAGTAGAAAATTTCTTTATAAAGTGTCTATGAAAACCGAGATCTAGGCAATTTGTTTAATTTAATATAAAAAAGGAATAATTAATTTGTCATTACAAAATAAAAAAAGGACATGTTTTATAAATGAATAAAATAGGTTGTCAAACATAAATATATTGTTTTTCATTGTTATACAGGGTGTTGTCAAATTCAACCGACACATTTGAAAGGATGATAATAAGCAGCATGGAGATGAAATAAAAACAAAACGCGGTCGTAAACCATATTTGGTCGGTGAAATTCGCGATAATAGTAGCCGTCCAGAGGACAATAAGCAGAAAGGAGTACCCAAAAGGGAAAGGTTGGATTTTAGGGCCCTGGTATGGTTGATGAAACCTGCTCGTATGCAAATTTTCCACTTCTTCCGGTGTTGCTGCAGGAAGTACTAGCCACTGCGCACCAAAATGGGCAGTTCATGTCAGATGGTGCTTCAGCTTTTTATTTTCGATTGCAGTGTGATCCGTGCTACATATCCTGAAAAGTTGAATGGACGCGGTGAAACTGTTGCTTGGCTTCCACTTTTCCCGGACCTCAATTCTTTTTATTACCCTTTTGTGCCAAGAAATCACTTTTTAGAAACGCCGGGGTACAGTGAAGACTCGAATGGATCTTCGTTACTTTAAAAGCCAGCACACCTGATTTATTTGAACGTGTCCGACAATCCTTCATCCGTCGGTATCAGCTATTATAATTTTGACTACGTGGAAAACTGGGAAAACTTTAATCACTTGTCGCTGCTTCTCTGATGTCGAATTATGATGCATTGTGCGTATTGTTAACATGCTTTGAGTCTAATAAATATATTTCTTAGCTCTCATTCCTTTTTTTCAATCTACTCGACTTAACACCCTTCATAACGTTTTTTAAGGGAAAAACCCGGGAAAAAATTGTTTGAGACCGTTTTAGATTTTGTCATTCCATGCTGCCATTATCTCCCTCGATTTTATTTGTTTCGGCAACCCCTCATAGTACGTATATTGTTTCTTATATATTCTCGTTATATTTGAGTGAAGTCAAATTAAAATAAAAACAAGTAAGATAATTTTTTTTTAAATTTCCCTACTTTAATGATGAAAAAAGTATTTTTAAAAAAGAATTTGAACGATATTTATAATGTAAATAATACATATATGGGGAGAGAACAATAGTAGGAATTGAAAACAGAGCGATTTTCTCTTGTTTTAACAATGCACACACGGTTTGGCTGTTTTGAAAATCGGTTTTCAAGCCAATTTTTGCATTGTTTTGAAATCGTTAGGAACAATGGAGAAAAGCTAAGGTGGGTAGAAACCAGTAATTAATTTAATTTAATTAATTTAAATTTAAAAAAAGTATTAAACAAATATCATCCCACAAGTTTTTAAAAATATTTTGAACTTTATTTTAAAAAAAGAAATTTTTTTAACGATTGAAAATTTGAACAAGATAAATATATGTATAATAAATATGTATGTTCCGGCAAAGAAATTCGTCATTTATAGAATGCCTGACATTCTTTGAATGAAAAAACAGGGGAAATGAATGATTCTTATTTCAAATTGCCTGGGTTCCCCAAGAATGCCCAAGAGAAAAACCGGGGTATGAAATACATCTCCATTGCTTGAATATTGTGGCGGACTTACCGCGTACTTCAGGCTCAGAATTTTTTTAGGACGTGGTTTTTTGGGGGGTTTCAAAATTTAAAATTTTACTTAAATTATTCAGCAAAAATTGGTTTTTTCCTTTGGGGCCGCATAAAAATGGAGAAGCAAGTCGTGTGTTGAAAAAAGTCAGGTCTAAAGGGGGGAGGAAAACCCAATGGCCCAGGGTAATTTTACAGTTTTCCATTCCCGACAAATTTTAATTTTTTTGAATGAACTTCATAAATTTGTAATACATCTTATTTGACGAACATCCCGAATTTGGCCATAAGAAAAAAAAAAAAAATTTGAAAGATAATCTAAATATAAATTTCAACTTTTTAAATTAAATGTCATAGCGGGAGATATTTAATCGTTTGAAGTAGAAAATTGTTTGTATTCGTTTTTTCCGATTTAGTTTACATATCAACAAGGGATACCCAGAAATTAGGGACGGACTTGGTAATAGTAGTACCCTTTAGGGCCAAATCAATGAAATTTCCCCGGAAGGGCCTAATTCAAAAAAAAAGCCTCAAACGTGCAGTTTTTTATACAAAAGTTTTATTTTCCTTAACGAGTTCACCCCTTTGGGAAATCCCCACTTTTTTCCCCGAGGTTGGGGCCCGTTTCCCCACGCAATAAGTTTTTTTCCAATTCATTTAACTTTTTTTTAAAATTAAATTTTTTTTAAAAAAGGTATAATAAATATTTGATTTTTTTTTAAAATTATTTTTTTATAAAGAAAAAAAAATTAAATAATTTTTTTACTTAAATTATTTTATTGGGAAAATTTAAAGTTAATTTAAATTAAAATATTTAAAATAATTTTTAAATTAATTATTAATAATTAAAATTTATTAATTAATTACTATTTAAAATATAAATTTCTTTTTAAAATTATTTTAAAAATTTTAAAATTAAAATTATTATTCATTTAATTAAAATTATTAGTTTATTATTAAAACTATTATTAATTTTATTAAAATTTTAATTTAATTTTTTTTAAAATTAGATTAATTTTATTAAAATTATTATTAATTTTTTTTAAAATTATTATTAAATTTATTAAAATTAGTTAATTAAATTTATTAAAATTATTTAAATAAACTTATTAAAATTAGTTAATTAAATTTATTAAAATTATTTAAATAAACTTATTAAAGCTATTAATTTATTATTAAAATTAAAAATTTTTTAAAAAATTTTTAATTTATTATTAAAATTATTTTTAAATTATTTAAAAATTTTTATTAAATTTATTAAAATTAGTTAATTAAATTTATAAAATTATTTAAATAAACTTATTAAAATTTTAATTTATTATTAAAATTATTTTTTTATTATTAAAATTATTAATTTTTTAAAAATTATTAATTTATTATTAAAATTATTAATTTATTATTAAAATTTTAATTTATTATTAATTTTTTAATTTAAAATTATTTGAAATTGTAACCGGCCGCTTCTCCACCAAATTTAGAAAAAACGTATTTGGACGTTTTGTCCGATTTTTCCTTACTGGAGAAAAATCGGGGGTTTAAAAGATTTAGCAATTTATCGATTTTTGAGAAAACACTTGCGAGAAAGGGGGTTGACAAATCAACCCAAAATTTTTATTTATTATTGAAAATTATTTATTTTTTTTAGTTTGTTAAATTAATTTATTAAAATTATTTAAAGGAACTTATTAAAAATTTTAATAAATTTATTTAACTTTAATAAATTTTTTTGAAAAAGGGCTTTTATATATTTTTAAAAAAATTTTAAAATAATTTAAAATTTAAAAATATATAAAAATACATTTTTTTTTATATTAATTGTAAAAATTTTTTTTAATAATAATATATTTTATAAATTTTTTATGAAATATACAATATTTTATTTATAGGATATTGTATTTTACATTATAAACTATTGGTAAAAATTTTATATAAAATATATTTAATATTTATTATATTTTTTTATAAATATTTTTATTAATATAAAATAAATTTAAAAAAATTTAATTTATTACAGTTTTAAATAATTCAGTTTTTTTTTTACTTTTAAAATACAAAATAATTACATAAAATATATTTAATATTTAATAAACCTTTCATAAATAAATTTTTTTAAATTTTAAAAATTTAAAAAATTTTAAAAATTATTGCTTTTGGGATCAAAACCCTAACCTCCGCCATCGCAGAGATTCCCCAATGGAACTTACTATTTTGTTTTTTTTAATGGCCCCCCATTTTTTTGTCAGAATAAATTTGATATTTAGAAATGTACGCATTGATATGAATTTTTAGACCTTATTTCAAAAATTTTTTTGCCTAAAAGTTTAGTCATTCTATAGAAGCCGGCATTTCTATTTTCCCGGAAATATTAAAAATTTATAACGCATTTACCCGAATATTGGGGAGGGAAAACCATTCGATAAACAAAAACCGAATGCTGTCCATGGTATATAAAACCGACACTTTTGAACATTAAAAATCAACACATGGGGGAAACTTACTTGAAGAAAAGCAAAAAGGAAAAATTTCCATTTACCTTTTATTTCGAAAAAATACTTATTTTTTTTTTGACCATTGTACATTTTCGTTTTTTTTGCAAGTGGGTCCGAATTTTTACATGGGAAATAAAGTTGAATAAAAGACGTTCTAAGAGATGAGAATTGTAAAAATGAATAAGCCTCATTTTAACTAAAAAATATGTTCCGAGTTTTTGGTTCCTCTTTTTGTGAGTTAAACCAAACTAATCTAATTGTATCCTAAATACTCTTTAAATAACCATATGTTTCTTCCTATAAAAACTACTTGCTCTTTCTCTCTCTGACAAACACACATACCCGCAAACTCACATGAACCCAAAATTTTAAAAAGCAACGAAAAATTTTTTAAAATGTCAATATCGACCCAAACAAAAGGGCCCCTTTAAAAAATTTTGTTTAAAAGTGTTTATATTGGGGTGTTTAGGTACCATAGTATTTCCACTTGTAGAATGTTTAACGAAATAATGATTATAACAATGACAAAGTCGAGCTGTAAGCGTTCATTCTCTTTGGTATCCTCACACAAGAATATGTGCTTCGAGGCACAGTTCGAAGAAATGTGATTCATCTGTATTCACGACGTGACGTCACCACTTTTAGAGCACCAGAGTCAGCAACAATGTTAAGAGAAACCTTAGCTTTGATTAAAATGTTGACAATCGGTGCCCCTACAAATATCTCAACATTATTCATGTAGAAACTTGTTACTCTTTAAACGAGCCATTCAATGCATGCTACTTGACGTGACCATATAGTTTCGCAAAACCATTCGTGCAGTATGTGAATTCTCACGGGCACTAATAGTTATGGTCTTCTGAAAGCTTGCATTATGTTCTGCAGGTATGCCTAGGTTTGACTAATAGTTATGGATTTAAAACGAAAGTGAACGGCAGCATCGTAAAATGATAAACCACGTTATCAATATCATGCCACTAATTTTCCTCGACTAATTGCAACACGTACTGTTAGGACCATTTCTTTTAAACATGAACAATAATACAATGCTTACATGAACAACCAACGTTCAAATTAGCTGTTGAGTGAGAAGTCAGCTGTGCAATCTGTAGCTGGTGCTATTTCTACCTATATTTTTGCGCATTTGAAAGAAAAAAACTATTAATTTGTAAATCCCAGCATACAAGTATTTTTCTTTTTATTCAATTAACTGTCTTTTAAAAGTTGTCTTCTTAGTGTAGCAATTCAATTGCTTTGCAGAGGAATCAAATTAATATAAAGTAACAAATAGATAATTGAAATCAACAACTTAAAATGAGCTTCAGGGAAATGATTAATTACAACATAAAACACACACATCGAAAACTTGAACGCAACCATATATTAAAAAGAAAAAAAATAAAGAACTTTAATTTGTGGTTTGACTTTAACATTCTATTGGAGGAATTATATTGAATAGCAGAGTGAAGAAATTTTTAATGAATCAATAGTAATTTGATTTGATATCAGACTGTCCTAAAATGCATTTAAATTATCCAATGAGATATGTCTTGAGTTTTCTCTATAACTTCACATTATGCATAGTTATAACCTCAATAGTTACAAATAAATTATCAGAACTTAAGAGCTAGAAAATTTTATAAACTACATTCAGGGAGATAATACGGTTTTGCCATTACGGCTATCAGCTTATAAATAGGAACAATTTAAATGAATTCAATATTGCTATGTCTTAGTAAAGTAGTTGAATGGTAAAAGGAAATAATGTTTTGGAAATTATATTCAGATAAAATTTCATAATACTTGACCAAATTTCTTTTTTGGGTTTTGGGGACACATAAAGAACTTTGAAATGAATAACGTAAATGAGTGGTTTTCATTAAAATGTCAAATGCTTCATCATAAAATGAAAGGAATTGGATTTCAATGCTTTTGGACTTTTATTTCATTCTTATCACTGCAGGGAGAATATGGAATGCTTTTGATTACGATAAATGAATTCTTTCACAAATTAAAGACCGTGAAAAGAATAAACCCAGCTAGTTAAGAATGAAAGTGTTGATGTGTTTTGAAGTAAAGAAAAATTTTAAGCCTTATTCTCGTTCATATGATGTGCTTTGTGTTAAATTCACAAATGGTTTCCTGTTAATTGATGATGATGGAGTAATATACAGTTGTTTAATATTTTCCGATCGAAAGTAATAATAAAATGAAGTTGAAAGTTTTGAAGCATCAAATTTTAAATTATAGGAAGGAGTTAGCAATGTTTTATTATTTATCAATCTGAGAAGAGTTGTTTTGACAGTTTTGGTTAATATATAATGAACCAAAAACGCGCTTTCAAAACTTGTTTTTGATTTATTTTATATTAATTAAATTTTATGTTATAATCTTAATCAATTACATTTCTTGCTAAATTGCTTTAATAAATAACTGAATGCTTACATGTCTAATAATTATAAATTGAAACCAAGCTTGTTTTCATTGCATCGTTTTATTAAAAGTATTTATAAGCAGTAAAAAACGCACTCCAAAAAATCATATATTGTCCATATCATTAAAATGTAAATCATTTGCTAATCAGAAATCACAATCTTTTTAAGCATTTGTAATGTTAAATTTTTATTAATATACACATCTTTCGGGATTTAAAAAATGAATTGTGATTTATGATTAATATATTGAAATATTTTGTTTTGGTTTAAATACGATATTTTTGTTTCGTGATAATTGATTTTTTTACTTAAGAGCTAATTATCTGAATAAAAAGTGGAAGTTTAAGAGTTTAATTTTGCTGTTTTATAATGAGAGAGTTATCTTTTCTAAATTTTGAGAAAAAGTAAATAAAGTTTAGATTAAAAAATGTTCTAAAATATTTAATTCAGATCTTTTCGGGGATTATTTTAAACTCATTTGCTTACAGGGGGAATGTTAAAATTTGGAATTTTTATGAAGAAATAAATTTTCTTTTCTAATAAACAATTGTAAATTAAAATATAATTATTAACAGTTTTCACAAAATTTTAATTTTTTTTTGTGATTTATATTTCGAACTCATAAATCAACGTGCTAAAAATTCTAACAGCTTAAAAAAAATAACAATAAAATATATCCGATAATGATTATTACCATTCTTAATATTTCGAGTTAGGAAGAATAAAAGCAAAAAATTTTGCACTTCTCAAGTTTCAGCTATTTCAAGAATAATTTTACTCTTTTTAAATGTATATATCTACCTTTTCTTATTTAATTTTCGCTTAAGAATTTGTTCTTTGATGTATCCTGTGAGAGAATACTTCAAAGGGAAGAAAAATACCTTCAAAGTGTCATTGTATTCTCAAAGGTATCTAAAAATGTTAATTAAGATTTTAAAATACACAGATGAATAGTCTTTATTCTAATCACGTTATCTCTCGAGAATATAGAAAATGTTAGAATATAGAAAAGGGAAATTTTTGCAGAGTTATTATTCAATTTTTTCAAGTGATAATTTATAATTTTATAATTGATAGTTTCTTTTTATATTTTATTATAAATTATTACCGTCATTTTGGAATTTCTTTTAAATATTTGTGAATTTTTGAATGAATGAACTCCCACTCTCTTGTATTAAATGAAAACTTTTAAACATTTTAAGGTTTCAAACAGCCGTAAACAAGACATAAAAGAAAGGGAAATAGAAAAATAAATTTAATTGTTTATATTTAAAAGAAGTAAATTTCTCTTATGAGAAAAATGCAGATTGATAAAAACAGTTTGAAATAATGAGACCCAAAAATGAATTTTAAAAGCTTTTCTTATTATTTTCTTATTATTCTCTTAAGCTATTTGAACATATTTGAATAAATGAATGAGTTTATTATTCGCTTTTGGAAAGAAAGGGAAAATAATACCTTGAAGATATTTACAGTTGTAAATATAAATTCAAAGGAGGATGAAAAATTCGATTTAATATTTTGAACGGAAATTCAATTACAAAGAAAAAAAATGGAAGAGAAGATTTTTAATAACATACATAAGATATATTGCAGATGAACAAAAACTGATATTATTATTAATATCTAAACTGAAATTAAAGTTTTTTTTAATGTCAATTAATTGATTTAACATAGGTAGATAATTAATTCTGAATTAAACTCATTACGGATAATGCTCTTTTGCAATTAATTTCTTATGGCAAAAAGCTTATTTCATGAACTTTCACTTAAAATTTTCTGAATTAGGGGAAAGAGTTCTTAAATACTAAAATAACTCATTTGAACCCCTAAGGATAAGTAATTATACATGCAATGTCCTTCTAATAGAATGGAACAATCGATACATAAATCTTTTTGTATTATTTTTCAGGACCACTATAAAACATCGCGCGCGCGAAATAAGTAATACTATAAACAATTTTATAAAACAGTTATTACAACCATGAAAATAAATTCAATTTAGTATATAGGTAGTTTATAATATTTTATTTCCGAAAGGCACCATAAAGCTTTTCTATTTTAACCCGCGATCACTCGCGCGGGGTGTTCTTTACACCCCAGCAACAAGAAAAGCTTCCTACAATTCTAAAAATAATGCGCAGAGCCACGATTTTTTCTGTAGCTGCCCATTTTAGGTCATTGAACCTTCAGACCTG
Organism: Trichonephila inaurata madagascariensis; assembly: GCA_019973955.1. Lineage (NCBI taxonomy): Eukaryota > Metazoa > Arthropoda > Arachnida > Araneae > Nephilidae > Trichonephila > Trichonephila inaurata. The sequence goes on along the minus strand of BMAV01014231.1, from coordinate 197,717 downwards.
ATGTAATCAATCTCGCTAGGACGATTGGAATGTAACGGCCTTCAAAAGTTTGTTTGGGGTGCTGAGAACACCCCGAGGGTTTGAGTTATATTTTCGTATTTCGAAGCATCTACGGAAAGTACGTTTTACTCTTTTCCCGTTTACGTTTTTTTTTTTCAAATATATTAATATGCACGAATATTTTATTTAAAATTTCAATAAATGCGGTATAAAAATAATATAATTCTATAAAATATTTGTAAAATATAATTTTTTTTAAAAAAAATTTCAAAACGTTTTCCAGAAATTATGACAAAAAATCCATGAGAAAAGGAGAAATAACGACATTGTCGTCTATTAGATACTGTATCAACAGATTGACAAAATGAACTAAGTGAATTCGATAACTGCGTGATTTCGTAATCAAAGTTGGAGAGATGAAACTTGAAATCATAAATTTTTATAATACAGGTGGTGTTGATACCACTGATGAAATGTGCAGTATATATTATGTATCGCGAATATGTAACATTTGGCCATTGCGAATATTTTATCATCTACTTAATATGCATGAATTAATGCTTCCTTTGTCTATCATTCGGTTCTTCCATAAAATAAATGAGACATTCAATATTATTAGAGGAGATTAGAATGGATCTTGTGCAGCCACAGTGGGATATGAAATCGGATTTCCCAAACCTTAACAAAACACTCAAAAGAAGCTTTACCGAAAAGAATATATTAAAGAGCATTAATCCCCTAAAAGGGTATTGCACAGCTTGTCCACGGGTAAAAGATGTAAAAATTATTTGTTTTTGTCTTCAATGTAAGAAAATATGTGCTTAAAGCATATGAATACAGTCTGCTCTGAATGTTTGAAAAATGATTAAAATAATATTTTTCTACTTTTTATATTTTTATCATTAATTAAAAAGATATTTTATTACTGGTATATACGTTTTACTTGTGGTTTATGAAAAATATAAAATTGTGTATTTCAAAATAAAAATTTTTGAGGTTTATTTTAAATTAATGCTAGTCTTTTTTAATCAATAAATTTAACAATTTTGTTTTTAAATACAAAACCTCTTATACTTCAAAAATATAATCATAATTGACTTAAATTTTTTCTTATTTAAATACAAGTGTTAAGAGTTTGGGGTGTTCTCTACACCCCGCGAGTGACGACGGTAGAAAAAAAGGTGCGAGTGACCGCGGGTTAAACTTCATGCAATTACATTTTATGGTGCAGAAAATGGCCAAAATTGAAGTAACAATATCACATCGAGGTGTTTGAAGGTCTTACACTATTTACAAAATTTAGTTGCTTACAACTGATTACTTAGCATTCAAATAGGGTAAAATATTATGAGGGATGAGTATAATTTTTTAAGTAATAGAATAAGAATTTTAAAAAGATCTTTTATTCTAATAAACATAAAATAAAGTGATAATAATATTAAAATGAAGAATTAGAAATTTACATAAAAAATTATAAATGAATAAACTATTGAATTCTTTATAGAATAAACGTTTTCAATGCCATCAAGTATTTTGACCACAGATCATTTATCTTAAATTCATCAGTAACTAAGGCTGACATTCGATTGAAACTTTTAATATGTTATTTATTGCGTTTTCTACCCAATTTGGTTGCATTGAAGGTTCACAAATATGAAAAATTCTTTTTTGAAACTACAGCATTCCATTGAATAGTGATATTAGTGTTTTCTAGCTGGAATAGAATTAAAAAAAGTTAACAACGATGCTGCTTTTTTTTCTACTTTTTGACGCTGTAAATAAGAAAAATCACGAAAAGATTAATGCAGTGGACGTATTAAAATTAAATGAACCTCAATTAAATTAAATTTAGTTCAAAGTACGAGCATTGCATTACATTAAATTAAATGCAGTCATTGTCATACTATATCATCTTCAAGAAAAGAGAACATTTTAATTTCTGTCATTAGAATAGTTCATTACTTCAATACACAACATAAATATAAACAAGGGAATCCCGTCCTTTAATCTTCCAAATAATGTGAAAATTACAGTAGCAGACGTAAAAGAAAAATGGTTGCAGTAGAGGTTTGATTTAAAAGATTACATAATTTTACTTTCTGCCATCCATTTCAAATACTAAATATATTTTAAATTTGAAGAAAGGGACAACATACATGCTGATTGATGATTAAAAATTATTTTTAAGAAATATATTTCATTACATTTTTAAAGGCAGTTAAGAGGAAGTAATTTAACGTATAACATTGTAATGTTTTTTTTTCGCATTTTCCATATTGAAATAATTTAAAACAATAAATCACAGAAAAAAGGAAGACTGATAGATACATCTATTTGGTAAAAACTAGTGACCATCACTCTTAATGTAATACTAGAATTCATTTTTATAAGTATTGTAAGATGAAAAATGTATAAAATTTTTGAAGTATTGCTAAAATTAGGTTTGGAATAGAGTGCAATGTCCAGAAACCTGAATCGAAATGAAGGATTTATGTATCATATTAACTCACAGCATAAAAAATTAAAATGCAGTGACTATTAATGTGTTTTAAATCTGCAATTAAAAAAATATTTAAATCTGAATATTTAAAATATAAAAACAAATAAAAATGTTTCCCTTTTGCTTAATTATTTTTAACAAAACAATTATTTAATTTGTATTTCTGTGGAACATACCTTTATGTCAATATCATTGAAAAAGAAGATTCCACATAAATATTATACAAAAAATATTATATTCATGAAATACTTTATGCTGTATTTCTGCAACGACTTTTCCTACCTCCTGAAGCTATTTGACAAGAATGCAATGGTTTTTATTTAAAAAAATAAATAAAATGAGTTAAAAAATTAATGAGTTAGTCAAAAATATTAATCGCTTTTTTTTACATGTCTGCAGCTGTTAAAAAACATTCTCTCATATTACAGAATGGTTTCTAATTAAATGTATATTGACATGTGGAGAAGTTTTTATCAAAGAGTACAATGGCAAAAAAAATTTTTTAAAAAAAATTTTCTCACCAAACAAAAAGAACTTCTGCTTAAATGAAATGGAAATAAAAGTAGTTTTAAATAAATTTTTTTTTAAAAAATTTAATTCACAAAGGTATAAAAAAAATTCCCTTTTTTTTTCTAACAAAAAGACAGATTTTTTTGCCAACAACGCTTGAGATTTTAAATTTCCGAAGATTTTTTTTCCTTTATTTAGCCACTTTTTTCCCCTCGAAATTGTTAAAAGAGTTTTTCGAGACATTAAAAGTGGCAATTGTTTGATAACGATGTTAGAAAGTGTAAATTGGTTTCGAAATAAAGCTGGAAAGCAACTTTCTTTTTGGTGTGGAACTGGTAATCATCTAAGAATCTGAACTCTTTGAAAATATGCATATATTTTAACATTTTTTGTTGCGTTTTAAATATCTTTTGGAACGTGCATAAAAGAATTCACACTAAGGAATTTATCAGTACGATATGATATGTTCCCCATTATTAAAATTTTCATCGTTGAAGATATTTTTTGCATGTTGGTGTTATTTAGATAACATAGTTTCCAATTAAATACAATTAGAGTTTCGCAAACAATATATTACTCTAGTAAATTGAATTTGTTAAAAAAAATTACTCAAGATAAACTTTTAAAAAATAAGTCCATATTATTTGTTTTTTGACAGTAGTCATCGAAATGAAACAGTTAATTAGAAGTATGAATTTCTTTCACAATATTAATTATTCAATTACTGTGATTTCTTTACGTTATCTAAATTTTATGTTGCCTGGCCAGAGTAGGAAATTAAAAAGTCTCATATGCAGATATCCAACTTTATGTTACTCAAATACAATCCTAGATATGTGTGAGTACGAATTAATATTTTTCTCCTATTAATTAGGTCATGTAGTAGCTTTCTTCATTTAAAAATTAAATTGAAATGAACTTGATTGAATATACTAATTTCCTAGAGTAGATAATTTTGCTGACGTTATATGAATATAAAACTTCGTTTTGTAAGGGAATAGTGATTTATGTTAATGAGAGTTGCTGTTAAAACTCGTGAATAATGAAGGGAGGGATTATTGCCATTGCCGATATTAAAACATAAGATAGTTCAAGGTGCAGAAATTAGGCGGGCTGTTTAAGGACTCATAATATTGCCGAGGATATGCTATATAATTCATAAGTATACAATTTATATTTTAGATGACTAAATTAATAATAAAACTGACTTGAACTCCATAGCTTAAGGCGAATTTAAATGGTTATTAGAAGGTTTTACAAGAAACTCACATTTAAAAAAAATTCTCTTTTAGTAAACCCTCTCACTTCAGATAGTGAAACTTAAAACACATTTCATTTCGAAGAGTTATTATTAGTAAAAAGAATGATAATGTCATTATAAACTTATCACTACTGTCATTGTATCAACTTGCCACAGAATTTCTCAGAGATTTTAGTAGTATAGAGCACATTAAATTCCTCTTTTGTTTTTGTTCATTAAAAACTTCTAATATTCAGAGAGAGCTCAATTAATATCAATTAAAACTCATAACTCGAATTTGCCTACCTATCTTTTATTATATGTTCGATCTTTAACTGTATGATTAGGTTATTTAATAAATGTAATGCTAATAAAGAGATGTTTCATAAAGAGATCTTCATATGTACTTTAAGTGTATTATCCTAATGAAAGACGTAAAAAACTTGATTGAAGCCATATACAGAGCTGTCAGCAAAATATACAGAATTCATTTAAATATAAGTTTAATTACAGAAATAAAATATGAGGATTTTCCGATTATAGCAAATTGTTTCAAGATAAATTTCCAACTCCATACCAAAACGTGAATAAAATTTTGTAAAAAAAGTGATAACGAATTATCGAATGAAATAACACCCCATGATCATAAATTTTGGGGTGTAAGTACTCTGCACTTAATTTTTTTTTTTAAAAAAAATATTAAATAAATTTCATTATTGCATCATTTTGAGAATCATTTGTCAATTTCACCATATAAAATAGTTTGGTTGCTATTTACGAAATCCTTATACACACCATAAACAAAAATAATAATGTTTAATTAATGAATTTTTAACAAAATGTCGAAGGAACGCTTAAGATTAACTATTACTTTTTGTTTGAAATAATGTCATTTTTATAGAAAATGAAACACAATCGCTTTTGTGAATGTTCATTTAATTAAAAAGACTAGAGTTACGATTTTGTATCTTTAATTAAGGCATTTAATTTGAGATAAAAGTCGAGGATAAAAAAAGAATGATTTTTTTATTTTGCATATATTAAAAAATTGCGTAAAATTGCTTACAAAATTCAACTTTCTGATAAATCATGCATCGACTGCAATTCATTTAACTTTTCTTTTTATTAATGAAATGATTTTACGTTAACTCTATAATTAAATTTTATTAATTAAGAAAATAAATATTTATGCGTATAATTAGACTATACATATAAATTAACTGTGACGCTTTTTTAGTTCTCGCAAATCTTTAATATCGAGAGATGAATGGAAGATAATCTTTTAAAAGAATAATAATGTAAGAAATTTGACCAGTTAAATGTCTTTAATTTCGAAAAATAATAATATAGAATGCTTAGAATTTTAACTTCAGATGTGAAACAACCCGTACAGCAATTGTTTGATGTATAGAATGCAAGATACAAACAACTATTAGTTTATAAATCTAACAATTGCATTTGAATTCTCCGTCAAAATTTATATTACTTGACAGCGACAACAACTGAATAATCTAAAAAGCATTTAAGCCCTTAAGCATTATGTATAATTCATACTTATTTATCCTTATTCAAATAATTTATCATGTTAAAATAACTACATTTGATATGGTAAAAATTATTTCAATACACATTGTTGTTCAAAATGAAATTAATTTGCGTATTTAATTGAATTTATTGAAAACGGTAAAAATAATAGGTAAAAATAAAACTTCTAAATAAATATTCAAAGTTTTAGTGTGTATTATGCAAGCACGCTTACGCAAGAGAACTGTACATTTAGAGCAATATGGTTTGTCACAATGCTTATATGGTACATTTGTTCCACTCTCCATGAATTTTATGCTTTTTTTAATATTTCGTGAAATTCAAGAATATACAGTTAAAAGGAGCAACTATTAATGTCTAAATAATGAACTAATGTAGTCAATCGCCAGCCTCAATCAAAGACTGTTAGATGATACATTGTAACTCCATGTACCATGTAAAATTTATGGACGCAATTTAATGAGTTGTGATCCATAAGAATCCATAATATTTATGAATTATATATTATCCTTATATTGGATAGAACAGTAAACGAGATTATTAAGCTTAACCCTACAGATCTATCTGGGATGTTCTTGGAAGACTTAAGCAATTTTTTTTCATTCTTCCAGAGCCGTTTAGGAACTGAAATGAGCGTTGCTGGGGTTGTGGAACCGACTACACAGATAACTTTAAACAGTAACATTTTCGTCATGAACTCCCTTTCTGACATATATATATATATATATATATATATATATATATATATATATTACTGAGATGGGACTATTTTCCAATTAATCAATTTTGTGATTTAACGTAAGGAGCTCTATTTTGGATATACTGGAGCCATATATACAAGATCATTCTTATGAACAATTATTGTTATGCTTTTTTATGTTATACAATACTATATATACCTAATTTCATTGAAATATGTTCCTATCTTTGATGATAACTAATTAGAATGTTTTATTTTTTACTTTACTTATAAGTAGAATAAGAATATTTTTTTTAAACAGAGATAAAAGTTTCAAAAGCCAGAATCTTCAGGCAAATGAACACTATTTTAAGGAACATAGATTTTTTTAAAAAAAAAATGGAAATAATTTAAAAACATCCAATTTCGCATAAAAGCAGCCCATTTTATTAAAATAACGAGATCAATTAATTTAAATGGCACTTGATTTTGTAAATTTGCTTCATAAAAATGCAGATTCTCCAATGATGTAGCATTCAATATTTGGAATACCTGTACCAAAAGAAATTTTTTGTTTAATATAGTAAAATTTGTTTACATTTATTTTTTGTGTAAGCTTAGAAATTAAAGCGTTTGATATTTAATGCCTTATTTCTATTTTTCACAGCAAGAGGAGATTAATTTTTATTATTGATTAGTTTTCATATAACATTTTTGATTATTACAGTATTGACCATATAACTTAATATCATTAAATACAATTTTGAGCATAATTTAAGAATTTTCATTCTTAAATTATGAAGAAAGTATAAAATAGAAGATATTTTGAAGTATCTTAGTTTTTTTTACATTCTTCCTTTTCTTAGTATAAAAAAATGCGCCGTGGGATACATTAAAAAATGTTAAATTCTTTTCATATTAATAATAACGAGTTTATCAAAATAATTAGTGATATCTAATTATTACGTAACTAAAAATGCAAATTCTTCAAGTAATTTATTCATGAGGGAGAATGGATTGCCTCGTATTTGATACAATAAATTATTTTGTTAAATTAGTATTAATGAGCAACATGAAGCACTTATATTAAAAGAATTGTTATCTTAAATAAATATTGACACCTTTAATAAAAATGTACTAAAAAATTTGGAAGTGTTTCAATTAAGAAAAATTGTTCTCTTACTTTTTTTTTGTTAGAATTCATAATCTTACTTATTATGCTAATAATCCAGAAAAAAGAGAATTAACCAATGCTTTTTTTTTTAAAAAATAAAAATAAATTTAAACTGTATGTGATTTAGCAAAGAAACAAAATTAAAAATAAAAGTTTAACATGATCACAGTGATAAAATATACATTGATTTCTTTTAAATTTTGTTACAGAAAGCGTTATTCATAATTTATCAACACATTGGATAAACAATGAGACATAAAAAGTTTTTGTTTAAGATACAATTTTCTTAACATCTAAATTTTGCCAGCACAGTAATCAATTAAATTACTTTCAAAATATATTTACAATTAATAAAAACACACACACACAATCTTAAGTTATGTTTCCATGTAACATTTTATGTATTCTTATAGTTATTTTTATTATTTGGTTCATTGAAATGTTGTGACACTCACACACATGCATGGTATTTCGAGACATCTGTTTGTAATTCACAAACTAAACAATGATATACTTTTGTACATAATCAAAATATAATTACTCCAAGAAAGCAGTTACGAAAAATTCAATTCAAAATCTTGCAGCTTAAAATAGCTCCTTTCCTTAATCAATCAAATCTACGACTTCAGAAGTCATTTTAACTGCAACTCAACTTTGTTGCGGTTGAACACTGTTCATTATAGAAGACACTGTGCAATTGAAAACGTTCAGAATATATATATATATATATATATATATATGTTTTCATTCACTTTTTTCGTTTTTTGATTCTCGTAACAATAGCCCAAAAGTAATACATAAAGCTTTCAAAAGAGGTGCTAGAAATACTATACCATTTTTAATTTAAAACTTTTTAGAAACTAATTTTATTTTATTTTAAGCAGAATTGAAGTATTTTACTGCTCTAATTTGTATCTTAAAAATAGAAA